>CM060441.1:204498386-204673971 GCA_030545235.1 Helianthus tuberosus
GAAAGTTAAGTACCTTTTCAAGCTGATGTATAAAATTACTTCTACAAACTTCAATTCGATTATACCTCGGTCACACAGCCACCACAACTTCCGGTCGTTCCCAGCTCTCCTGCAGAATCAAAACTTAATTAGGCATTTAATCAAAAACTTGATGAACACAATTCAAAGAACAATTCTGCCTTGTCCTGTATCTGACCATGATGTGCACATTATACAAGATTAACTACTTACATGACAGTTAATTTATACAAGATTGTTTGGTAGTTGTATATATTCTAGGGCTAAAGTCGAAAGGTCCATTGGTGGCAGCAGCACTCAATATGCTAGTCTTATAGACTCAAGTTTATATCTTTTAATATATGTTCGTTTATTTAACAACATATTTTGATAACAAACGAAGGTGAACACGAAAATAATTTTATAGCCCTGAGATTAGAAAAAGACGTATAACAGGCAAGAAAGTAATTTTATGAAACCATGTTGAGGTAAAATGAGGAAAACAACCGTGTAGTCATTTAAGATGATTTTCGTCCTAATTTACAGCAAAAAGATGACAATAAAAACCCTAATGAAGGCTACCTTCAACCTAAATAATCCTAGAAATCAACCTAAAACAGTCTACAACACCCAAAAGTTAGAGTTTATACTATGCGCCTTGCTTAAAAAGCCCTCGGAAACACACAAACAGATTCAAACTGAAACTAAGTTACAACATAGCAATGTTGAACTTCTACTCTAATCACATTGTTTTACACCATGAATGACAATATAAAGTTTATGCTTAAGATACATACCAGAAGTCTTTACGATAGAACAGCCATTAGTTGTTGGAAACATGAAGCTTTGACCTATCAAAAAGTTTGATGGTTGTTTTGGTATCTCCAATGGCCTAACTACACTTTCAAGCCATTCAATAGCTTTAAACCTTGTCATAGCTACAAAAAATGAAAAAAAAATCAAATAATCAACAACGTTTCTATTGTTTTGTTAGAAAGAATTTGAAGGCAAAATTTAAAATTATACCTGCTCCTTGGACTTTCCTTGAAGGTAGAGTAACACTAAACAATACCGTTTCAAACTTTAGCGAAAACAACACTAAAGGATACCGTTTCGTAATTATGACATCAGCGAGGACTACATAGCATACCTGAGAAGTTGACACGTAGCCAATTCTATGTCATTATCTAAGCTCCCTTAATAGATAACATCATGTTCAAGATAACCTCTTTCGTGTTCATGTGAGCAAGAAGAGAGAAAGACACAAAGGATGTGTCAAACACAGTTCACATGATACGGATTTGACACCTGAACCTGTATCATCTGAACTATGTTTCACACCTCCTTTGTGTCTTCCTCTCTTCTTGCTCACATGAACACGAAAGAGCTTATCTTGAACATGAGTAATGACACAGCTGTCTTCTACCTCCATCGCTAGATTCAAAGGGCAAATATGGTCAAAATCAACAAACACAAGATTAATAATATTTAATGTTTTGAATGTGATGGTTCATACCTTTAAGATGAAATCTGAATTATGATGTAATATTAAAATCGGATTTATGATGTCATCGAATCCTATGTGGCATACCTAATATCATGACACGTAAGCAAAGTGAGGTCAGCTTCTAAGCTCCTTTTATAGATAGTAAAGATGTTAGTTTGTCTAGAATAACATAAATATTTCATCTCAGATACTTGAAACAGCCAATGAAACTGTCGAATGGCATTTAGCTTAAAGTTATAATTCGGTTAGTCTGGTTAGTAAAATTTTAGGACAGGGATTAAGACCAAAAAAAAAAAAAGAAAGAAAAAAAGAAAGAAACTTGATTCCAATCCTATGCATTAATTGAGTATCATGAATTTAGTAAAATGCAAGAGTACAATGAAATAACGGATCTGAATAAAGCACATCATACACCTCTTCACTACATCAGATACACCTAAACAATTATATGCTTATTTCATATAATACATAATAAGAAATTCTTACACTTATAGTAGAAAGCCGTATAGGCATACTTATTTACAATGTAAAATCACTATGGTATAGATTCAAAATGCCAATAAGCATTAACTATTAAACACTATTTTATAACTTACATGCTAATAGAAAATGAAAAAAAAAAAATGCTCACACATAATGTAGACAATCTGAAGCAACTATAGCATAACATACATTATTGAGATTAATTATTTTGCTGCTAGCAATTTAGAACAATAACACAATGTAATTAATATACAGTTGACGTTTCCTTTTACGCTTCCTGATTTCTTGATAATTATCTTCCGTTTCTGTGTTTCACTTTTTAACACCAATCATGAATATGGCTATAATCTAACCTCCATTCATCGATGATCAACCTTACCATTCTGAAATTCGTAAACTTCGCAACATACCGAAACGGGAATTGTAATGGCTATGTAATCAAATGCATCACAAACATCTTTCATTCACATATTCTTTCTCGAACACGCCTACTAACGAAACAACAACAGTAGAACGGAGAGAACCTCAACAGTTTTTACCTGATTTTAGTTTTTACCTATATAACCTTCTACTGGTTTTTAGTTTTTACCTGATAATTCTCAGCAGTTCTTTCCAGTTCTGCTATATACTGAAGTTTACGTACTCCGGTACTCGTGACCGTTGTGCAGAGTGCCTACAAGAATTCGCACCACAAATCAAATAAACTTAACGGTATTCTTAATTCTAAAGTGCTGAAAATTACTAACATGAACTGGAAATTAACCTTTTAAACGGTTTAGCATCCGTATCGACTTCACCAGCAGGATTCTCTACAGAGACCAAAGGATCTGAATTAACATACTGCATGGGACCATTAGAAGCATACTCCGATAAAGCCGAAACGATAGCATTTTCTTGAAGTGTTAGAAGGCAGTCAAGCACCCCACATGGCAACTCTCTAAACCATGCTTTAATCAACCCTGGCAGACAATACATTTTTTTTTTCTAAAATAGCATATAATACTTGATTTACTTGTAAAAGAATTATAAGAAACTAAAAGAAAAAAGATTCGTTGAGGGGGAGTCGGTCCTTAGCGAGTTCGTTTTGAGTTATGTTAAAAATCACATATTTTGACTTGTTAAACTACAGCGATGACTACACTTACTATAAATTAACTTAACTAACCTCCCCAAGGGGTGCTGCAATTTGTAACACATATAAAAATTAACAAAACTAAAATTCAATAACTGTTATTGTAACGCCCCAAATCCACAAACTTGAATGGACTAGTATGTTTCTTTATGTGATGACATAAAAATGTAATAACCAAGCTAACTAACTAGGTTAAATAATTAGTTATGTAACAAGAGAATGAAGCTTAGTGTTTTGGAGACAAAATAATAAACTAGAAGGACTAAAAGTGGGAAATTGAGCTAAAGTTTGATTTAACTAGAAAGTTCAGTAATGTGAGTGTGTGTTTTGGAGGTGTGGTCGACACCCACAAGAAAGAAAAGAAGAAACCTTCAATTCAGCCCTTTCATGCCCAAATTGAAGGTAAATTCAAGCTAAAACTCATGCATGAACTTGAATCCTTGCTCATCTAGACTTGTTATACATGTGGTAAGTTGTAGAATCCAATTTGGTAAAGTTGTATGAAATGGGTTGTGTTCAATCCGTGAATTTATGTGAAATTAGAATGATAATGAAGTAGAATCATCTCATGAAACATGAATCATGCTCGAATTTCTGATTATTTTGATGTTTTAATAAAAACCCACTTATGGAAGTAGTGTCATGAAGATGATGATGTTGCTTATGCTAGATAGAGGGTAGTTTTGATATATATGAAGTTGGATATGGTGGATTATGGTTAATAACCTTGATTTAGGATGAAAGTTATGTGAGGTTAGTGGAATTTGATGATCTTGATATGAACTAGTAGGGATATGCAAAGAATGCTTGTACAATATGCTTCGTTAGTAGTACGCCCACCAAGTGTATGATGAAATGTCTAAGTGAAGCTAAGATGTGAGATTGTATGTAATAGCTTGATATATATGATTAAGATAAAGTAATGATGTAATTAGTGGTATACTAACGTGAAGAAGGTGCTTTAGATGGAACTTATACAAGAATTCGGGTTAAATGTATGTCTTGATCAAGACTATGCATTAAGGACTTGTACGTTGTATTTATTATCACTAGGTGATCATATGGTTGTAAGCATAGTTGCATTGTGAGTAAGAAATGTATATAGTCTCATTGATATAGCATAAGTGATGATACGGATACATGAGGATAAGCCGAAAGCTCGTATGATGAACTGTTGACTTTTGAAGGTCAACTACGCATAAGAAGCATGATTTGGTTTGTTGTCATAAAGGTAGAATTATAGGAAGTTGTATGGTACATGTTATGTTAATATGCGTTGTTTGTGATTACATGATGAATTTCATGAGTTTGAAAGGATATGAATTGGATTATATGTCATATGCTTGTTAGTTGTGACTAAAGAAAGTCAAATGTGAAATATGAGATTATTATGATCGTTAACATGTACAGTTGTGTATGCTAATGTGAATGTGATTTGGTGACATGAAAGTATAGGAATCATGTCGAGAAGGACTCAAGCATGAAAGGCTAACGGGTCAAAAGGAGGCAAGATAACGGACACGAACTTGGACACACGAGGTAAGTGATTTCTGTAATCACTTCTTATGTTCGGTTAGGTAATATGGTGTTTAATTAACTAAACATAATGGTTGAGGTCAAATATGTGTCGTAGACTTTTGTTGTATAGGATGGGATTAAAGTTGACCAAAATGCCCTTGATGGGTATTTTGGGCAAACGATCTTAATAAGTAGTTTAGAAGCAAGTTATTTGATTAGTATTATGTATTGAACAAGTATGGAAGGGAAAAGTATGGTCTTGGTATGTCAACAACCCAATAATGCGCAATTACCCATAACGGGTCAAATAATTAGAATATGATAATAAGCCGATAGGGCGTAAGATAAGAATTTCTTTAATCCGGATGTGGGATTCTAGTTCATAAGATAGAATGTGAATTTACAAGCATGTAGGAAGAAACGGGAGGTTAAACGGATAAACGATTCAAAAGTTACGCGCGTTTTAGTGCGTACGGACATCGAATCGGAGCTGCAGAAAAATGGAGAATGTAGAGGCCGTCGCCGACGGGCTTGACCCCCGTCGCCGACGGGCTTCGGATTGATTGAAATTGGCCGACGGCCTATGCCCCTGTCGACGGAAATTTTTAGCCGACGGGTGAAATTACAACCCGTCGCCGACGGCTTGGGACCCCGTCGGCGACGGGCTCTATTTTGTGAAAAATTCTGTTTCTCCGTTTTGAACTCCCGGTTGCTCCGCAACGTGTCCTGGTGCTCCGTTTCTCGACCCGGTGACCAGTTAAGCTCCCGAAAAGTTCCTTAACTCTGTTAAAGTTGCATAAACACAATTTTAATTAAAAGAAGGCCGTTCAAGTTTCACGCTCATGTAATAACATAAAGTTATACGAATCGGGGACCGGTTTTCAACCATGTATCAGTAAGTGGTATGTATGAGTTAGCATGTATGTATGAATATAATTAGGTAATTACGAAAGTATATGTACGCGTGAGCAAAGGTATGCACGGGTGTAGTTATAATTCATTTTCTTATGAATGCATGTAAGTATAAAGTTGTGTATGCAAGTTTATATATATATAGGTAACGGTGTAAGTATGTACGTAAGTAGTTATATAGGAGTATGAGCATTATGTATTCAAATATGAAGGTACATACGTGTGTGAGAATGAACGAATATATGTGGATGTAAGTATGTAAGTATGTATGTGAGAGAGTAGTAATGTATGTGCTTATGTAGATACGTAGTTATGTATATGTAAGACCCGTATGCGCATATGTACGTATGTAGAGATGTAGTAATGTATTGTAGATATGTATGTATGCATGGAAGAATGAATGTATCTATGATTTAGTTATGTTGTATACTACGTTATTAATTGGGTGCCTTGAGAATGAAAGGTAATGCAGGTACAATATTGAAGCCTCACCAGGGTAGGGATACGCAGATGAAATGCTTAAAGCTAGAAAGATAATGACATGGAAAGTGTACGGGATCGAATCTTGCTTATGTATTATGTACTAATATTATGAATGTATGTGGTGAATGCAGGTTGAACGAATCACGGGGTGATCATCACAAGGATTAGAGATCGAAGACCGAGTCACGAGATAAATTGTACGGGATTATTTGAGTATGTATTATTAGTAACAGGACTTATGCCTTATTTTTGTAAAAGACACATATTAAAACGAACCTTCAAGTAAGTCAATATGTTTGAAATGAAGGAAATTTTATAGCACGATTTTCCGCTGCGTCTTTTTGTCAAATACGAATTAGGGTCTAACAGTTATGAAAATAACGAAAAAATTAAAATTCAATCATGAACAAATAAATAAACAAAAAAAAACCTTTTTTAACTTGCAGCCATCCAGACCCTTGATCATCTCCTGCATCTCCACTATTTTCTCTCATAATCAGTCGCTAAAAGGGTTCCAAACAACAATAATCAGATAAGCTTTTCAAGAATCATTCATCGGCAACAATAATCAGTCGCTAAAAGGGCTCTGATTTTGATCCAAAATAGCTTCATCCGAGACAATTGGGTATTTGCTATTGCGAATCAGATTGGGTATTCACCAAGCTAAACAAACCTGCACCAGAAGATCGATCGGTTAGATTTGATTATGATATTCATCTCATCGCATCAGATTTAGGGTTCCGGT
The DNA here is from genome assembly GCA_030545235.1 of Helianthus tuberosus. NCBI lineage: Eukaryota > Viridiplantae > Streptophyta > Magnoliopsida > Asterales > Asteraceae > Helianthus > Helianthus tuberosus. The sequence goes on from CM060441.1 coordinate 204,505,164, forward strand.
ATGGATAGGTGAAAGTGGAATTGTTATTCAGGCTCAACTTGCTTGGATGTTGACTGTAGATAGCGTGAATTACCTTTGCATACGAACAAAAATCACTTATCTCTTCCGATTCTAGGGTTTTTTCCTCCTCCGCGTCCGGCAAGATCGTCGGCACCATCATGAGAGAACCGGTGGAAGCAGGAAAGTGTGGTTTCTAGAGAGAGAATGGCAGCCAAAATTTGGAGATTGATTTTGAATTTTGAATCTCTCAAGGTGGAGTTTATATTTGAGCGCCCATTAAAAACTCTGACCTTATTTTCAATTTTGAAATATAGATAGATTATATTAATATTTTGAAATATAGATAGATTATATTATGACATCAGCGTTATGACATCAGCGGAGTCTATGTGGCATCCAATGTGGCATATCTAAGAAGATGACACATAAGCAAAGTGAGGTCAGCTTCTAAGCTCCTTTTATAGATAGTATAGATTTAAAATACGGTTTCTTATATACGATCATTCTTGTAAATATAGTCTGTTTATGATGGCATATTCGATGCAAAGGTATCGGCTCTGGTTGATGACTTGGATGTTAAAAGTGTTGTAAGTTTAAATTTTCCTTCTTTTCTTATCTATTGTATATAAACATATACAGATATATTTTATTGTACAATAAGTATAACAAGGTTTTTTAAAATTTTTTGTAGTCTTAAGATCATTCTGTAAAAATAGCTGCTGATGTTAATGATTCTCAACTTCACTCTAAAGATTTTTCTGTTGATGACATTCCTGCCTCTCCAAGTGTTGTATCTATTGTAAGCGTTTATTAGTTTTACACTGCCCATTTTATTATTGTTTTACACTGCCCATTTTATTAAACTTCAAAGCTGAGTTGACAAGATAGTTTGTGTTGATGAAGAAAGTTATAAAATTTCAAGAATTCAGAGTTGTTATAGACTAAATTAATTTACTTAGGTTGAAAAGATGCGCAATCTTCGTGGCAAGACCATTGTAGAGGATAAACAAGCTGTTGATAGACCGTGTAAAGTTCAAAAGGTTCATTTAGCATCATCCACTTCAGAGCCAGTTTTACACTTCACCACACAAGCTGAACACAGCCTTGTAAGTTTTTGCAGTTCTTACTTTGTTTCGTTATTTCAACAATTTCAATTATATATCAATATTTTATAAAATTCATTATTCAATTTTCTGTTTTTTAGCATCTGCCATCAGATGTATCATCTGCATTGGATCTGGATACGGATAATCTTAAGCCTGTTAAGATCCAACATCTAAAAGGTGAAGTCTAGGAACTATTTACAATATCTCAAAAAACCAATACTAGATTCAACTACGGTATTGTTGGATGGCCTGGTTATCTGAAGAACCAAAATATTGGTTTTGGAGATGAACTTTCATTTGAATTTCACAAGTCTGCTCAGTTGTTGAAGCTAACAAAAATTGTGCATTTCGTGACAAAGATTAAGCCCTCTCATGAGTGTTGTGTTGATTGGAGGTTTATAAACAATGTTTGATGTGATGGTTATTTGTGGTTGTACATTTGGTTCCTTGGTGGTACTAATTTAGCTTCGTAGAAATCTTTTATATGTACTTATGTCTATAAACAATTTCCATTGTCAATGGGTGGGTACTCTTTTTTTTGGATAGGATAATGGAAATAGTCGTATGTAACTGATATATTAACCGATGATCTATGTTTATAGTTGTCTATTATCTATAATAGATAACAAGTTTTGGTACAATATCTATAAATCTATCTATACTTTCTATTAAAATGTATTATGCATGGTTTTCTAAAAACCACCCGTGTTTATACACGGGTTTTACTACTAGTACTATACAATAAAAGAAACTATTTGATGGACACTTGTCATCATATTAGGCCATGTCTTATAGATAATTATTATTTTAGTTTAATCTCTTCTAATTAATTATAAATAACCCTCCTACTAAATATTATTTAGTTTAATATCTTATGGATAATTATTATTTAGTTAATCTCCTTCTCATTTATAATATTATTTATTTGAATTAATTATTACTTTTATATTTATCTATTTACTTCAAATTCAAACTTAGTTATCTAATTTGATCTTAAATATATATTTGAACGTTTTGTTTAGTTTGGTATCAAATAGATTTTACGAAACTTAAAATAAAATTAACTAATATTATTTATCATTTATACATTTATGGAGTTTTAAATAAAGGGTTAAATTTATTGAGACTTCGTTAACAAATTTTGCCACAACAGAATAATCTATTTATATCAATCTAATTTTTTATGTACAATCTTTATCTATACTAAACTATATAATAAACACTAATGTGTGACACATGTCGTTCATTGTAGGCATTTATTTTATGATTTTCTCGCCTCACTTCCAAACTTATCTTATATTAAATAAATAAATAAATAATGAGCTAATATTAAATTTTATCCTACTTTAAATTTCGAATACCATTCTTCTATTTTTCTAATAAAATATTATCCTAAATTTTAAATTGTTAATTTAAAATATTTTTAAATAAAACAAATTATTTATCACGAAAACCAAACTTCGTATTAATATATTAATTTTTTTTATTTTCACTATACAAAACTACATTTACTCGACCCATGTAATACATTAGGTTTTTTAAGATATAACTTTTTATTATTTGATATATAAAATTAGATTTATTCAATTCGTACAATACACGGGGTTTTTTAAGAATATATATTTTTTATTATTTAGTATAGAAAAGTACATTTATCCAAATCGTGTAATACGCATATTTTTAAAGATGTAACTTTTTTATTATTTGGTATAAAAAATTATATTTATTTAACTCGTGTAATAAATGAGGTTTTTTAAAGATGTATTATTTTACTATTTCATATATAAAATTACATTTATTCAACCCGTACAATATGGCTCTTATAGATATAACTTTTTATTATTTAATACTAGTGGTAAAACCCGTGTGCAAACACAGATGGTTTTAGAAAACCATGCATACCACAAACGAATCACTATACATTTTTAAGGTTTAATCGAAAATGGATTATAAAGAAACAGTTGTTGAATTATTATAATAAATCTTTAATCAATAAACCTACTACGAAGATTGTGCTTCGTTTTCAACCCGTGAAAAAATTACATTTATTTAACCCGTGTAATAAAAGAGGTTTTTAAAGATATATTGTTTGATTATTTAGTATATAAAATGTATTTATTTAACTCGTGTAATACACATGATTATAACCTAGTAATATATATAAACATATTAACCTTGGTTCGCAATAGTATTCATTTCTATATTAGGTAACATACCTTAGTACATATGGATGTAATCCGTATATGGCCATTGAGCATAGATAAAGGAACAAATTTGGTGACCCTACATAGTAAAAGGAACGTAACAATAAAAGACCTCATGATATATATCAAAACCAAAATATTGCGACACTAAGATAAGTCAATAAATGCCTCTTCATTGATAGATACCATTAACCAAAATAATACGACACTGAAAAAACATATGTTTGTCAACTTACATCAAAGCTATACCTGTTTCATTTAGTGTTGTTTATAATGTCTTGGGGTATACTTTAACTCTTTTTAACACCATCTAGATGCCACATCACTTACTTTTCTCTATTTCTCTTTACCACACATCAAGGAAATGATTTAATCCCCATAACTTTATTCTTTTAATGGTTTGAGTGTAAAAACTTTTAATGGTTTGGGTGTAAAAAAGGAAAACAAATTAAGACAATCTCTTAACATCATGTTAACATATAATCCCTTTAACACCCTTTAACACAAGAAGGGAGTGGTTTGCAATGCCGCTTAACATGTTATGTCATCATTAACACCCTAAATGTTAAGGTACACCCCATGACCTAATAATAACAATGTTAAAGAGTACTAAAACAAGGTCTCACGAAAAAGCAACATTTAAACATTTGGTCAAACATATAACATGCTACTATATTTATCTACAAAAATGATGATACATGTTTAAAATATCAATATATGGGTTGGATGCATGCAATCAATGAACACCAGCGTTTAACTACTTCATGGTAACCAAAAGTGTTGTCAATTAATGTGGTTTCCCATGTGTATTATTGACACACACCTGATGTTATGGTTTGGCTTTTCTTGTGTTTGTTATGAGTTGGTATGAAGATGTTAACATCACATGAATACACAGACCTACACCTATCCTCGAATCTTTCAAATAAGATAGCCCCACCACACACACACACCAACCCTGTTATGTACAGTAAGTGTACAATTGAAGTAGACTTGATAGGTGAATTGGTTTACGATAAATACAATAAACATGTAGGGGTAGTTATGGAATTTCAGAGGGGGGGGGGGGGGGGGGGGGGTAATTAGAGTGCATGAGAGGGCCTGTTTGACTGGTGAATGGTGAGTGGTTGACTAGTGGTTGTCAGTGTCTGTTCTGTTGAAGATGATTTTAATATTATAAGGTTACTTGTGTGTGAAAAAGAGAAAGGACAATCTTGCTTTTGTTCGGTAATTGGTGGAGAAAGTGTTTGGGTTGCATTTGTGTTTGGATTCTTCACTAGTTATTCGGAATTGGATAATTAGGGTACTGTTTTCTGTGCACGTGTGTGTGCACACACCCATCACCCAATTATCAACTGAACCACCACTAGCTAAAACACTAAAAAGGTACTAACTTATATAAAGAAGATTTAAAAAAAAAACTTAAAATATTGTTGGGTTTTGTTTAAATTTTGAACTAACATAAAATTTAGTGAGCTAGCAATGTTGTGATCTTGATCTTTATGAATAACATCAAACAACAACAACAACAAATATATCAAGTATATCCTACAAATAACAAAGCTAATGGTAAGTTCAAGAGAGTGTGAGATGTAGTCGAACCGTACCTTTATCCATGAGGATTGAGAGACCACAAACTCAAAAAACAGACAACATACGAACAAACAACCTAATACTATACATATAGAAAACTACCAAATACAAAAAGGAGTGAAAGAGTAACCTAGTAAGATAGAAGCAGGAGCGGCTATAACATCATATAACAACATAAGAAATGAAGAACAACAAATCTAGATTCGACACAGTCATTTAATTTAACCATTTTAGCAAAAGTGGCTCAAGGGAAAACTTGCTACATCAAATATCTTAGGTTTTGCGCTTATTATCGATCAATCATTGAGAACAATCAAATTTATTTGAATTCGTTACATTTTTCAAAAACATTGTGTTCACGGATAAATTCATATATTCACAAGTGAGTATGCTACAGCTTCTGATAATTAATTAAACAATGTATTCACTGGTAAATACTTATATTCACAAGTGAGTATGCTATAACTTAATTATTATTAAGCAATGTCTTCACTGGTGAATACTATAGTTACTGTAATTACATGCAATGTTGAAATAACTTGATTTCAAAGGCTTATTTAATTCATGAAGCTACAAAGTGTACGCAAGCTGTTGAGTGCCAATCTGGTTGTTAAAGACAGTTATAATTAATTTTTTTTGAAAGGTAAAAAAAAATTAATTATAACTGTTATCATGTGGTCAAAGATTTGGTTGGTGTGGTCATGTATAGGTGCAGGCAATGGACCATTGATGCATGCAGTCTCCCTTGTTTAGTTGGAGAAATTTATGTTTTTTAAATAATTGTCTGACTAATATCTTCCACACAACCAGGTTGAGATTTTGCAATAATAACCCTAACTTGCCTCGTATTGAAGGATTTAATTTCTTCCATTACTGTTCTTGTTGACCGTAATACTAACTTCACCACACTTGTGTTTTTCATGTTCTAAAGCTCATATCTTGGTATTATTTGATTTTTTTCACTATAAAACTGAAAATGCATAATCTTCTTAAAGGGTTTGCACTTTGCAATAAGTAATATGATTAATATCTAAAGGTTTACCTACGTCCAAGTTGATTTAAAGAAAAAAAATTATCTAAAATGAAAAAATATAAAATATAAAAAGAAAAATAACAAGACTTAACAAGACTTGTAGCACAACAGATAACCATTAAATGGTGAGTTAATCAACTAAATCTTATATCCAGTGGCGGACCCATGAATTTTTTCATGGGGGTGCGGAATATTTTTAAGGATTTTAGACCCCTAGGTATATAAAAAATTCAGTCCATATCGGGTCGGTCTCAAACTAAAATTTATATAATTATCAAAAACATGTCAAACATCGTTACAAACATATTTAAAATGTCGCTCTAAGGGTTTTCATTTTTTGAAATCTATCAAAACATCTAGAGCTACTTTTTTTAAGCAAGTCTTTCTCTATATAACATACACAACTAATTTCAACACTAAACACTTAAACAATCATTACCAAACTTCATAATTTTCAACTTTAAAATCAAGCCCTAGTTTTAATTGTTGATTCCTTCTAACTAACCATTTAAACACACTAAACTTTAACTAAAACAACAAAATCAACCAACTAAAGTTTCAAAAAACAACTAGAATTTCAAACTTTTTTAACCATTGTATTTCTCCTAGAAATCCAAATAAAATAAGAAAACAAAAAAATAATCGAACCATACCCAAAAATAGTAATGAGATGTCGTTTTCGTGAGTTTGGTAGCCGAAATTGCGGTGGGTTGGGTTATTATATTTTAGTTCAAATTAGATTATTAGATTGGGTTGGGCTTGAGTTATGGTGTGTTTATTGGGTTAAAGGTTAAGAGAAAGTTAATTGGGTTAAGTGAAAGTTAATGAGTTAAGTGGAAAGTTAATTTGGCTGTATTTTAAAAAAAAAATCAGTGTTTACGTAAATTTTTTACAAATTCATAAGATTTTTTTTCCTAAGGGGGCGGTTGAAAATTCCAAGGGGTGCGAACGAAAATTTTCAAAGGGTGCGGTCGGGATTTTACCGGGAATTTAGCACTAAATTTTATTTTTTCAAGGGTTATTGGAATTTAATAATCATAAGTTTCACCAGTTGGCCGATAATAATCTCAACTTTAAAAATTCCCTCCAATAATCCCAACTTGTAAAAGTTTGGCCGCCATTGATCCTTTTCTAACATAGGTGCACTTAAATCAATTAAGGAGTCTCTAGGTGTAATTGAATCTATTGAGGATACCAAATTCTTATATGTTTGAAAAGGATCAATGGCGGCCAAACTTTTACAAGTTGGGATTATTGGATAGAACTTTTAAAGTTTGGATTATTATCGGCCAACTGGTGAAACTTAGGATTATTAAAATCCAATAACCCTTTTTTCAAGGGGTGCGCCCGCCCACCTTAAAATACATGTAGGTACGCCCCTGCTTATATCACTTTTGAAATAACTATTTATACCATTTGAATTTAAGGTTTCTAATCTTATATATATTTTGAAGATTTTATTTACAATAATAATTGTTTTTAATAACTTCTTTCATATATGATGTTGTGTATAAATTCGAATACATCGTTGCAACTTGTTTATTTTTATTTACATTTCATTTTAAAATTTTAGAAAAATGTTTGAAGTATTCAATAGTGTTATTTATAACGTTTGCATCAATGTATAAAAAATTATTTTCCTCAATAACTCCCAAACTAACTGAACCCTAACCCAATTGAGTTTTTTTTATGTAGTCTGTTCTTTTTAATGAGATGGCGTTAATTTTTGTTGATTTTTTTTTTTTGTATATTCTTCAAAAACTCTATTTCTCTCAAGACTCTTCCTCTCTCTAAATTCTCATTCTCTTCTCTCTGAAAACCTAGAACACCACCCATACCATCATCACCACATGCTATTGATCATCTCACCATGATCAGTACCTGCCACCTATGACCACTCAGTCGTAACCGACGACTATTATCACCAACCACATTGTAACACCTGGTGTTTCTTGGTAAATTCTAGAAGTGACACGTGTCCCAAAAACCTTCCCCATAATAACTAAGTTAAGGTTAAGGGGAAAATCATCAAAAGATCAAAAATGGAAAGTTGAGGGGCTTAAAAAGACAAAATTCAAACCTTTCTTTTTCTGGTCGCCATGTGGACCATATGGGGTCCTCCTTGCGGTGTGTAAAGAGCCTAGGATCGTAAAAATATTGATGGCAGCAACATTTCACCATCTCCTGACACCTTGCACTTTCATTGCCACCCTTCACCTCCATGTGACAACTAAGGGACACTAATCTAGATCTTAGAAGCCTTCTAGGACACTTGTCCAAGCTTCCTTATTGCTATAAATAGTAGCTCAATTCACCATTCTTCCTCACACCTTTAAACACTTACTCTCAGTCTTCTGTAACCATTTAGTCTTGGTGATTCCAAATTCCTCCTCTGAAAGTTGTCATCCAAAGTTGGTAAGTCTCTCTTCTTATACTTTTCCATTAAAATTTATCTCATAGTTTAATTCCATTTGAGTGTCGTTAATTTTGAAAAGTTTGATTATTTCGTTTGACCTTCGTTTCTAATTACTTTGGTTAGCCATTTTCAAATTAAACTTACCCAAATGATCTTCATGATGTGGGGAATAAAGACCCTCATTTACATCTTCCAATTATCAAGTATAAGGTGTTCGATTTAACAAGTAAACCTAATTTTATGAAAGTCAAAACCAGCTTTACTTAAAAAGGTATTTTTAATCAAAATATAATCTATAACAAGTTTGATATGATATCTTATAAACAAAATCAGTTTGTAAAATTGTAACAAAAGTATATTTTACCATGTTCGACTTGTTACTAACCCGTTTTCTCATCTGAACCCGTTTATGAGAATATGAACCGTTAAAAATGGTTAAACCATCATAACAGGTCAAAATCATTCCAAACTCTTTTCCAATCAGAATATATGGTTAATAAATCCGCAAGATACAAGATTTCCCCACTCATACGGTAATAACCGACATTCTGTTCGGTTCACCGTTTAATTTAACAAAACCGTTTTCAAATCCACGTTAACTGATCAAGTCTCAACGATTTATAACAATCAGTAAACAATTCTCATGCATATTATTTACATCCACTCTATAACTCTAAAGGCCCCCCGGTAATCGCACCGTAAGCAAATAAACTTTGATCTAGTTTGTCGCACCCCCGGACCCTACCCTGGGAGCGGATGCCGCGAGCCTGACTAGTGGTATCGGTGTTTATTAAATTTGCAGCGGAACTAAATCATCAGGATCGTAGTTAGGATATAATTTCAGAGTTTGTAAAACACCAAACATTTTATATTAAACAAATGGGCTAAAAACCCATATTTCATTTATAATGTATTTATAGGGATAAACCCTAGTTACTGAAAACAAAAACTTCTTCTTTTATTTAGGTAACTTATAGCCACTTTATTTAAGCCTTCAGTGCTCCATAGCTGGCTTCTAATAGCTTCACATCAAGTTACCTGAAACACGTTTTGAAAACACTTTATCAGCAAGAAATACTGGCGAGTTCATTCCATTTTATAAAATATATTGTTATACTTCACAGTATTAAGAAGGATATTACAATGTTTTTATCTACTAAAAACTCAATCAGTATTTGTCACGTTGGCAGTTACAATGACTGTGGTCATATTAGTATTGGCTAACTCTTTGTCCAATAGCAATGCTTGACTAGTAGTGTATACAAAATCCCACATCCCGGTAGTAATTGGAGAATACAAAGAGTTAACTACTCTAAGTATAATTGAAAAACATTTATAGTTTTGTAAAGCAATTTGGTAAAAAGAGAGAACGACTCACTTTGTAAACTTAGGTTTTACTATAAGCTTCCTGGTAATATTTTCTGATGATTTTCCTGAGTTCCTAATAAAATATACAATGCACGATTGTTAGTATAATAACCCAATTCAACTTTATCAATACATCACAAGATCAGAACCCCAACATAGCTAACAAAGCATAGCTTTTGTCAGGCAGCGCTTTGGCATCCGTTGTTGGGTTCAAGATCGATCAGACAGGGTATCGAATTAGTGATCAGGGGTTAAAACACTTACAACGGTGCAGAGCTTTGTAAATTAGGGGTATTATTTTCTTTCAGAAAGTTAGAGAGAGAGAAAGAGATTTTGAACGGTTTGCAACTGCAGGTGAAAAGGTCTATTTATAGCTGAAATCTAACTCTCTCGCGCCCCGCGACAACATCAAGCTAATCCTCTCGCGGTCCCCGAGACCCCTAGCTAGGGCTTAGGTGTGACTAGTCAGCAATGCAGGTGTGACACGTGGACGACACGTGTCCCAAGGCGTGTCCGGAAAGTTACAAGCCTCTCGCGCCCCGCGAAAGGTCTTTTCTTCGTCTATCGCAGCCCGCGACAAACATAAAATTATTATTTTATTCATTTTTCAAACTAAATAACGTTACGCGAGTTTGGTTTTTCGATTACGGAGTGTTTTAGGGCATTTTTTAGGGTTGTTATATCCTCCTTACCTTGTTTTAAATCTCGTCCTCGAGATTTACTGAAATAGGTAATGATACTTCCTTTTCATTTCAGATTCTAGTTCACATGTGTATTCTGGCCCTCTCTTCGACTCTCACTTTACATTGACCAGAACTAATCTCTTGTGCTTGAGATTCTTGATATTTCTATCTTCAATCTGTATTGGCTTTTCTACAAACTTAAGCTTTTCATTTACCTCTATATCTTGAAGAGGTATCATCAATGATTCATCAGCTAAGCATTTCTTTAGGTTACATACGTGAAATACATCATGTACTCCTGCCATTTCTTCTGGAAACTGTAGCTGATAAGCTACTGGCCCTATTCGTTTGATAATTTCAAAAGGTCCAACATACCTTGGGCTTAGCTTTCCTCTTTTACCGAATCTTGCGACTCCTTTGCATGGCGAGACTTTCAATAGTACTTTGTCTACAACTTGAAATTCCAACGGTTTGCGCCTGTTATCTGCATAACCCTTTTGACGGTCTCGTGTTGTTTTCAGTCTTTCCTTGACTTGAATGATTTTGTCAGTTGTTTCTTGTACAATTTCAGGTCCAGACAATTGTTTTTCTCCAATCTCTGCCCAACATACCAGTGTTCGGCGTTTCCGTCCATAGAGTGCTTCGAATGGTGCAGCATTGATGCTTGTATGATAGCTATTGTTGTAAGAAAATTCTATTAAAGGTAAGTGTCCGTCCCAACTTCCTCCAAAATCTATCACACAGGCTCTAAGCATATCCTCCATAGTATGGATTGTCCTTTCACTTTGTCCGTCTGTTTGAGGATGATAGGTTGTACTTAGATTTAATCTAGCTCCCGTTGCTTTTTGAAAACTTGTCCAGAAATGAGAAGTAAAACGACTATCTTTGTCAGATACAATAGATAAAGGGATTCTATGTAATGAAACTATTTCATTCACATACAGCTTAGCTAATTGTTCCATACTTTCATTGGTAAGAAATGCGTTGATTTAGTCAATCTGTCCATAATTACCCAAATCGTGTTATTACCTTTTCGTGTCTTGGGTAATTTGGTAACAAAGTCCATTGTTATCAACTCCCATTTCCAAATTGGTATTTCCAATTATTGAAGTAATCCTGATGGTTTCTGATGTCACGGCCCCCGACCCGTTTAGCCCGGTCCGGAAGCCGCGGGACAGAAAACCCGTGGTATTGTTGTTTGATTTGGCAGCGGAAAATTTTAACAGGATCGTTGAACTGAAAACATCCAATTATTTTATTATAAGTTTTGGGACAAACCCCGTAATTTACAATAAAGGAATTTCACTGGGAAATCCCCTGATTACAAAAAGCAAGTTTATTTATTTACTGAGCCACTTCATTCAAGCTGGAGTGCTACGCGGCACTTTTCCTTGTTCACAGTAAATCACCTGAAACATGTTTTAAAAAGATTTGATCAGCGGGAAATACTGGCGAGTCATTCAATTTGTGCAAAACGACACATTGTTATAATTTACAGTATTAAGAGCGATTACAATTGCCCCTATCTTATAATTAGTTGGTCCAGTTGTCACTCGACCGGATCTATGACTGTGGTGATATCACTATTGGGTCCTGTCACCCAATAGTGACGTATATCACTAATTAGGCTCGCCCACCTAAGAGTGATAAAACAGCAGTAATATGCACAATACCCCACTTACTGCCAGGAATTACAGATACGCAAAGACTTAATCCCTTTAATTATAACTGGAAAACATTTAGGGTTTTACAAAGTAATTTTTATAAAAACAGAATGACTCACATTGCAAGTTTAAACGGACAGGGTATGCCTACTGATTAAGCCTGGTAACCTAGTTAAATAATGCAAACGAAACTAGGTTAGTAACTTAATACAACATTTACGAAAATTTCACGAGATCGAAACCCTCACGACGAATGACAAAGTATAGCCCGTATTCGGGCAGCACTTAAACATCTATCGAATCGGTTTTAATCGATCGGACATTGTATCGTAGCAGTGATCGAGTTATTACCCTATTATCGTAGCAACATTTCACTACTTTGGACGTGTATTTAGAGCAGATTAGAGTGATTTTGAAAGAAATTTTCGAGCACAGAAGACTATCCATGCAACGTTCATTATATAGCTGATTTTTAGGTTTCTCGCGGCCCGCGTAAACTTGAAGGGGGGTCCTTGGCGGCCCGCGAGGGCCACCCTAGCTACGGCTAGGGCTGCCGTGTCACACCCTAGACCTGCCACGTGTGCGACACGTGGCCTTGACCGTTATCCGGAGATTTCAGAGCTGTCGCGCCCCGCGAATACCTCACTAAACTTCTTCGCGACCCGCGACCGAGTAACAAAATTTGTTTTTCTTGATTTTTCATAAAAATTAGGGTTTTAGGGGTCCGGGTTTTCACTTACGGAGTGTTTTACGACATTTTGGTGCAGGTCCTTACATCATCCCCACCTTATTTAAAATCTCGTCCTCGAGATTTACTGGAACAAGTAAGGATATTTTCTTTTCATCTCCGATTCCAGCTCCCATGTGTACTCAGGTCCTCTTTTCGAATCCCACCTTACTTTGACCAGTACTAATCTCTTGTGTTTGAGGTGCTTGACCTTTCTGTCTTCTATTTGAAGAGGTTTCTCCACAAACTTCAATTTTTCATTTACCTCTCTTGAAGAGGTACTACCAGCGATTCATCAGATAGACACTTCTTTAGATTAGATACATGAAATACATCATGTACCCCGGCTAGCTCTTCTGGTAGTTGTAATTGATAGGCAACTGGTCCTATTCGTTGGATAACGGTAAATGGTCCTATATACCTTGGACTCAGTTTTCCTTTCTTACCGAACCGAACTACCCCTTTCCAAGGAGAAACTTTCAACAGTACCTTATCTCCGACTTGAAATTCTAACGGTTTGCGTCGATTGTCAGCATAGCTTTTCTGGCGGTCTCGAGCTGTCTTCAGTCTTTCCTTGATTTGAGTTATTTTGTCGGTGGTTTCCTGTACAATTTCGGGACCTGATAGTTGGCTTTCTCCTATTTCTGCCCAGCATACTGGAGTTCGGCACTTTCGACCGTAAAGTGCTTCGAATGGGGCAGCGTTGATGCTTGTGTGATTACTATTATTATAGGAGAATTCTATCAATGGTAAGTGGTCATCCCAATTTCCACCAAAATCAATCACACATGCCCTGAGCATGTCTTCTAGGGTTTGGATCGTTCTTTCACTTTGTCCATTTGTTTGGAAATGGTATGCGGTACTTAAATTTAATCGTGTCCCCATTACTTCTTGGAAACTTGTCCAGAAATGTGAAGTGAAACAACTATCCCTATCTGACACAATGGAGAGTGGAACTCCATGTAGTGATACTACCTCGTCTACGTATAACTTAGCTAATCTTTCCATGCTAAAGGTTTCCTTCATTGGTAGGAAATGGGCTGACTTGGTTAATCGATCTACAATTACCCAGATTGCATCGTTACCCTTCCTGGTTTTGCGTAGCTTAGTAACAAAATCCATTGTTATTAATTCCCATTTCCATACAGGCATTTCTAACTGTTGAAGTAAACCTGAGGGTTTCTGGTGTTCTGCCTTAACTTGCGAACAAGTGAGACACTTAGAAACGTATCTAGCTATGTCCTTTTTCATTCCTATCCACCAGAAGTTATTCCTTAAATCTTGATACATCTTGTTATTACCAGGATGCATCGTATACCTAGATTTATGGGCTTCTTCTAATATCTTATCTCGTAAGTTTCCTTGTCTAGGTACCCAAATCATTTTCTTATGGAATCTCCAAATTCCATCAGCCCCTTGCTCTAATTTCTTTATCCGTCCTTTCATTCCCTCAGCATCATCTTGGATTGCTGTTTCTTGAACATTTTTCAGTTGTTCCATTAAATCTAACTGTAGATTTAATCTAAGGGCACGAACTCGTCTTTGTGTTTCATGATATTTACGACTTAGGGCATCGGCTACTACGTTTGCTTTTCCTTCGTGATATCGAATATCGCATTCATAATCACTTAGGATTTCCATCCATCTTCTTTGCCTCATGTTCAATTCTTTTTGCCCAAAAATATATCTTAAGCTCTTGTGGTCCGTAAAGACAGTAAACTTACTACCATACAGGTAATGTCTCCAAATTTTAAGGGCAAAAATTATTGCACCTAATTCTAAATCATGAGTCGTATAATTCTCTTCGTGTTTTTTCAACTGTCTTGATGCATATGCAATTACATTTTTACGTTGCATTAGCACACATCCTAGTCCTAGCTTAGAAGCATCGCAGTAGACTTCAAAATCCTCTGTTCCTTCTGGTAAGGCCAGTATTGGGGCATTTGTTAACCTTTGCTTTAGAATTCTAAAGGCTTCCTCTTGCTTGGGTCCCCATTCAAACTTAACAGTTTTACAGGTTAACTTAGTTAATGGAACAACTATCTTAGAGAAGTCTCTGATGAAACGCCTATAGTTTGCAGCTAATCCTAGAAAACTTCTAACTTCGGTAGCTGATTGCGGGACCTTCCAATTTGTAATTGCTTCTATCTTTGAGGGATCTACGTGAATTCCTTCGTGATTCACCATGTGTCCTAAAAATTGCACCTCTTGTAGCCAAAATTCACACTTCGAGAATTTGGCATAAAGCTTTTCCTTTCTTAACAAGGTTAAGAGTGCATGCAGGTGCTCACAATGTCCGTCATGGCTTTTGGAGTAAATAAGTATATCATCAATGAAGACAATTACAAATTTATCCAAATACGGCTTATAGATCCTATTCATCATATCCATGAATGCTACCGGAGCATTCGTTAATCCAAAGGGCATGACTGTAAACTCGTAGTGACCATACCTAGTTCTGAAAGCAGTTTTAGGTATGCCTTCTTCCCGTACTTTCAACTGGTGGTAACCAGAGCACAAATCTATCTTAGAGAAGTACGTAGCTCCCTGAAGTTGATCGAAAAGATCATCAATCCTAGGTAACGGGTATCGATTCTTTATAGTAACCTTATTTAATTCCCTATAGTCGATACACATCCGCATCGAACCATCCTTCTTTTTCACGAACAACATCGGTGCTCCCCAAGGGGATGAACTGGGTTGTATGAACCCTTTGCTTAACAATTCATCTAACTGTTTTTTCAGTTCTAACATTTTGGTGGGTGCTAACCGATAAGGTGCCTTAGCTATTGGAGCAGTTCCAAGAATTAGATGAATTCTAAACTCTACCTCCCTATCTGGCGGTAATCCAGGTAGCTCTTCTGGGAATACATCCGGGTATTCTGATTCTACTGGAATTTCTTTAAGTTCTTTGCTCTTAGTGTTAATGATTACTGAGATCATTTACACTATTCCTTGTTTTCGTTCATAACTAGCAATTTTCATTACTGAAATGAACTTCATTGGTTTACGTGGCTTATCTCCTGTAACCAAAATTACTTCTCCTGTTGGCGTATGAATTTCTATGGAATTTTTATCACATAAGATTCGAGCATGGTTGGCTACTAACCAATCCATTCCTAACACGACATCGAATCCGGCTAAATTCATAGGTAGAAGGTTTGCATAAAATTTATGGCCTAAGAGTTCTATTTTTTCTTCTTGAAGTACCTTATCTATATTAACAGAGTTTCCTTCTGCCATTTCTACCGTATAAATTTGCCTAAGTTTGGTTAAAGGTTGTTTAAGAGCTTGGCAGAATGAAGTATTTATAAAACTTTGGTTTGCACCAGAGTCAAATAATACTTTTGCGTAAACGTCATGTACAAGGAACGTACCAGCTATCATGTCCGGAATCAGATCTGCTTCTTGGGTAGTCATCTGGAAGGCCCTTGCATTCTTTTTATTAATTCCTTCGGCAGTTTTGGCCTTGTTGTCAGCTGGCTTGACTAGTTTTGGGTAATTTGGCTTAAAATGCCCGGCTTCTCCGCAGTTGTAGCAGATCATTGATTTCTTCTTGCACTCCTCCTCTCGGTGCCCCAGTGTTTTACAGAAATTGCAATTTTCTTTACATTTTCCAAAATGTTTCCTTTTACAGTTTTTGCAAAATGGCGGTGCGGAAGACTGCCCAGTTCCGTTTTTCTTGAAATTACTATTATTATTACCCCCACGGAACCCTTGGGCAATCTTCTGAGCCAATTCCTTTTTCATGTTTTCTTCTCTTGTGCGCACCAGTCCGTCCGTCAAGGTATTGGCCAATTCGACCGCATCGTCAATTGTCCGGGGTCTCGCAACCTTGACTATGTTGCGAATCTCGCTAATTAGTCCCCAAATGTAGCGAGAGATAAGTATCGGCTCTGGCAAAGCCAGAGTTGGTACGATTCTAGCATACTCGAAAAATTTCAAAGTATACCCTCGATAATCAACGTCCACCATCCGGTGGTTTAGAAACTTATTTGTCATCTGTTCCTTTTCGTAAGAGGGACAAAACTTTCTTTCTACCAATTCCTTAAATTCCTCCCAGCTCATGGCATAAGCCACGTCACTTCCCTTGGCTTGTAGCACCTTGTTCCACCATTCTAACGCCTCTTCTTTGAAAAGATGGGATGTATACATTACCATGTCTTCTTCTGCGCATTTACTAATTTTAATTACCGCTTCGGTCTTCTCCAACCAATGCAGTGCGGCAGTTGCCCCTTCATTGCCTGCAAATTCGACGGGCTTGCAGGCGAGAAATTCTTTGTAAGTGCAGCCAGTCGTCATCGCTTTCATTCTTTTGTATACTGGGGCTTGAATCACATTATTATTATTATTATTATCGCCCCCATTCACACTATTGCTGAAATTATCGTCGCGGGTGCGTTTACTATGGTTGGCTTGGGAAGGTTCAACGGGATTTCTAGCGGCTGCAATGATTGCTGGGATAGCATTGGCTATTCCCTGAGCAACGATATTTTCTATATCTTGCCTATTAAGAAAATGTTCTTCATTATTTGGTTCTGATTGGTTAACTTCGTTTGCCGGTTGGTTTACCGCGTTTTCCATCTGAATAATTAACAATATATATAAATTATTGTCATAAAATAGATAGCAACTAAACACAATAAGGCAATCACAACCATAATCTAGTCAGTACAAGTAACCAAAATCGTCGACATTGCGACATTTATATTTTTATATATTATGCATCCATACAAGCCATATATTTTACAGATATTTTATTTTAATATTATACATTATTTTACATATATATAGTTTATTTTATTATTATATTATTATATATATTGTTTTCCATAATATTATTATTATAAAAAACATTTAACTACTGTTATCCACCGCCTTCAGTAATGGAACTCCATTTCATCGTACTTCCAGGTAATATTCTCCCCCACAGTCCGGATCCGGGTCCCCATATCCACCAGTTCTTCACCATAACGGCGTAGTTCCGCGACGTTTTTGGGTTCATAGGTGGGAAAGTAGCAGGGGTTGGTTCAAACTGTGGGTAGTACGGATTTGGATTGTTCATTATGTTTTAGAAGTGCCAGTCACTGGTCCACCATTCTTCCATTTGGTTCGAAAGGGGTTGAGAGTTGACAATTGGGTTTGGAATGGCAGGTTCCAGATTGATAGGAAGTTCTGATTGAGTGGGAAAATTGAAAAGGGTTACATCAGCGGGTCCAGTGAGGTCACAGTTTGCCAATTTTTTGGCGAGTTCTTCCCAAGGTGGCAATTCCTGAGCTTGACCAGAGCTCTCTCCTACTTCTTTTCCTTTTCCTTTTGGATCCACCGTTTTCTTCACCCTTTGGGCAGCGGGTTTCTTCTTTCTTCCTCGTTTCCAGTCTAGTAGCCTTCTCCTCTTTTTGGGTTTGGGTTTCTCTTGGGCCTGAAACACCATTGGCTCCTCGGTGTCAGCCTGATAACCAGACTGGGTTCCGGCAGTTTCCATATCGGAAGTATGGATGGTGAAATTTCGGAGGGCTTCTGATAGTTCATTCATGCTGTTAGGCACACATGAAGAAACACAAAAATCCAAATTAAATTTTATTTATTGTAAATTTAATTTTCACAGAATCACAAAATGGCAAATTGAATAATTAAGTATTTTTCAAATACTTAATTGGCTTAAATCAGTGGCTCTGATACCACCTTTTTCTGTCACGGCCCCCGACCCATTTAGCCCGGTCCGGAAGCCGCGGGACAGAAAACCCGTGGTATTGGTGTTTAATTTGGCAGCGGAAAATTTTAACAGGATCGTTGAACTGAAAACATCCAATTATTTTATTATAAGTTTTGGGACAAACCCCGTAATTTACAATAAAGGAATTTCACTGGGAAATCCCCTGATTACAAAAAACATGTTTATTTATTTACTGAGCCACTTCATTCAAGCTGGAGTGCTACGCGGCACTTTTCCTTGTTCACAGTAAATCACCTGAAACATGTTTTAAAAAGATTTGATCAGCGGGAAATACTGGCGAGTCATTCAATTTGTACAAAACGACACATTGTTATAATTTACAGTATTAAGAGCGATTACAATTGCCCCTATCTTATAATTAGCTGGTCCAGTTGTCACTCGACCGGATCTATGAATGTGGTCATATCACTATTTAGTCCTGTCACCCAATAGTGACGTATATCACTAATTAGGCTCGCCCACCTAAGAGTGATAAAACAGCAGTAATGTGCACAATACCCCACTTACTGCCAGTAATTACAGATACGCAAAGACTTAATCCCTGTAATTATAACTGGAAAACATTTAGGGTTTTACAAAGTATTTTTTATAAAAAACAGAATGACTCACATTGCAAGTTTAAACGGACAGGGTCTGCCTACTGATTAAGCCTGGTAACCTAGTTAAATAATGCAAACGAAACTAGGTTAGTAACTTAATACAACATTTACGAAAATCTCACGAGATCGAAACCCTCACGACGAATGACAAAGTATAGCCCGTATTCGGGCAGCACTTAAACATCTATCGAATCGGTTTTAATCGATCGGACATTGTATCGTAGCAGTGATCGAGTTATTACCCTATTATCGTAGTAGCGTTTCACTACTTTGGAGGTGTATTTAGAGCAGATTATAGTGATTTTGAAAGAAATTTTCGAGCACAGAAGACTGTCCATGCAACGCTCATTATATAGCTGATTTTTAGGTTTCTCGCGGCCCGCGTAAACTTGAAGGGGGATCCTTCGCGGCCCGCGAGGGCCACCCTAGCTACGGCTAGGGCTGCCGTGTCACACCCTAGACCTGCCACGTGTGCGACACGTGGCCTTGATCATTATCCGGAGATTTCAGAGTTGTCGTGCCCCGCGAAGACCTTACTAAACTTCTTCGCGGCCCGCGACCGAGTAACAAAATTTGTTTTTCTTGATTTTTCATAAAAATTAGGGTTTTAGGGGTCCGGGTTTTCACTTACGGAGCGTTTTACGACATTTTGGTGCAGGTCCTTACATCTGATGTTCAGCTTTAACCTGTGAATAGGTTAAACATTTGGCAACATAATTTGCTATATCTTTTTTCAATCCTATCCATCAAAATTTTTTCCTTAAGTCTTGATACATCTTGTCACTTCCAGGATGCATCGTATACTTGGATTTATGAGCTTCTTCTAGAATTCGGCTTCGTTGGTTCCTTGGATAGGTACCCAAATTCTTCTATTATGAAATCTCCAAATTCCATCTGTTCCTTTTTCTAATTCTTTAATTATTCCTTTTAATCCTTCAGCATCATCCTTGATAGTTGTTTCCTGTATCTTTCTCACTTGTTCATTTAAATCTACCTGCAGGTTTAGTCTTAGAGCACGTACCCTTTTTGGCTTTTTAAGATACTTAAGGCTTAAAGCGTCAGCTACTACGTTAGCTTTTGCTGCATGATATTGGATATCCCAATCATAATCGCTAAGAATTTCCATCCAACGTCTTTGCCTCATGTTTAATTCCTTTTGCCCGAAAACATATCTTAAACTTTTATGATCTGTGAAGATAATGAACTTACTACCGTAAAGATAGTGTCTCCAAATCTTAAGGGAAAAAATTATTGCTCCTAACTCTAGATCATGGATTGTATAATTTTCTTCATGCTTCTTTAGTTGTCTAGAGGCATAAGCAATTACCTTTTAACGTTGCATCAACACACATCCAAATCCTAATTTAGATGCATCACAATAGACTACAAAGTCTTCAGTTCCTTTTGGCAAAGCAAGTATTGGTGCGTTAGTTAACCTTTGCTTCAAAATCTTGAATGCTTCCTCCTGTTTCGGTCCCCATTCAAACTTAACTGACTTGCAAGGTAGTTTGGTTAATGGATTGGCTATTCTAGAAAAATCTTGAATGAAACGTCTATAGTATCCTGCCAATCCAAGAAAACTTCTTACTTCTGTTGGTGATTCAGGGACTTTCCATTTGGTAATAGTTTTGATCTTCGTAGGATCCACATGAATTCCTTCATGATTAACTAAGTGTCCAAGAAATTGCACTTCTTGCAACCAAAATTCACATTTTGAGAATTTAGCATAAGGCCTCTCTTTTCTCAACAATGTCAGAAGTATGTGTAAATGCTCTGCATGCTCTTTTTTACTCTTGGAGTAAATTAGTATATCATCTATAAAAACAATTATCAATTTATCCAGGTATGGTTTACATATCCTGTTCATCATGTCCATAAATACAGCTGGGGCATTGGTTAAACCAAATGGCATGACTGTAAATTCATAATGGTCGTACCTTGTTCTGAAAGTAGTTTTAGGAATGTCCTCTTCCTGTACCTGCAGTTGATGATACCCTGAGCGTAAGTCGATTTTAGAAAAGAATCGGGCTCCCTGAAGTTGATCGAATAAATCATCGATTCTCAGTAGTGGATACCGATTTTTAATCATAGTCTTATTCAATTCTCTGTAAACAATACACATACGCGTCGATCCATATTTCTTTTTGACAAATAACACCGGCGCTCCCCAAGGTGATGAGCTAGGTTGTATAAAACCTTTTTTCTAATAACTCCTCTAACTATTTCTTTAATTCATGCATTTCCGTTGGTGCTAGACGATAGGGTGCTTTAGCAATTGATGCAGCTCCCGATATTAGATGAATTCTAAATTCAACCTCACGATCTGGCGATAATCCAGGTAACTCTTCTGGAAAGACATCTGAGAATTTAGATACTACATGAATATCTTTTAATTATTTTCCTTTAGTGTTAATGATTGCCGAAATCATGTACACTATTCCCCTTTTTCGGGCGTAGCTTGCAGCTTTCATCATAAAGATGAATTTTGTTGACCTTGTCGACTTGTCTCCCTTAATTGTGATCCTTTCGCCAGTTGGCGTACAAACTTCTACAGAATTTTGTTCACACATGATTGGCTACCAACCAATCCATTCCTAATACAACATTGAATTCGGCTAGATTCATTGATAAGAGGTTAGCGATAAACTTATAACTTAAGAATTCTATCTTTTTCCTTCCCAAAGGATTTCGCTTATTTTGATAGAATTTCCATTTGTCGTCTTCATCATATAGTCTTGGTGAAGTTTAGTTAATGGTTGATTGAGAAATTTGCAGAAGGAAGTATTTATAAAACTTTGGTTTGCACCAGAGTCAAATAATACTTTAGCATAAACATCATTAACTAAAAACGTACCGGCAATTACATCAGGAATCATTTTAGCTTCTTCGACTGTCAGTACGAATGTTCTGGCATTTTTCTTAGGTCCTTCGTTTACCTTCGTTTTGTTGTCTGCTGCTGGAGCTAATTTTGGGCAATTTGGTCAGATGTGACCTGTCTCTCCGCAGTTGTAGCATATTCTGGCATTAGCTTTATTTCTACATTCTTCTTCATTATGCCCTAACTTCTTGTAGAAGTTCCAATACCTCACCCATTTTCCAGTATGTTTTTTTTACAGAACTTACAGAAGGGTGAAGAAGATGAACCTGTCTTTTTCCCACGATAGGAATTACCAGAATGAAGTTCCTGGGTAATCCTTTGAGCTAGATTCCTTTTCTGATTTTCTTCCTGTGTACGTATTAATCCATCTGTCAGTGTATTAGCAAGCTCCGCTGTTTCTTCAATTGTTTGTGGCCTAGCTGCTTTGACCATATCTCTGATCTCACTAATTAATCCTCATATACAACGAGAGATTAATACTGGTTCTGGTCAGGCTAGTGTTGGTACTATTCTAGCATATTCAAAGAATTTGGTAGTAAATTCTCTGCAATTTACCCCAATCATTCTATGATTTAGGAATTTATTGGCAATCAGTTCCTTTTCATGAGGAGGACAGAAGTTCCTTTCAACTATTTCCTTAAAGTTGTTCCATTCCATGTTATAAACCATGTCACTTCCCCTTGACTGAAGAATGGTATTCCACCATTCTAATGCTTCATCTTTGAAAAGATTAGAAGCATATATGATCTTATCTCATCTGCACACTTACTTATATTTAAGACTGCTTCAGTCTTTTCTATCCAGCGTAAAGCTGAAATGGCTCCTTCGTTGCCTGAGAATTCTATTGGTTTGCATGATAAGAATTCTTTGTAAGAACAACCATATGAGATGGTTCTCTTTCTTTTTAGAATTAGAACTTTGATAAGAAGTCCATTATCTCCATTCACACTATGACTTGGCTCGTCGTGAGTATGTTTACTACCTATTATGGTATTATTATTTTCTGCCTTTTTATTAAGAGTATCGATAATAAATGGCATGGCATCTATGACTCCTTGAGCTACTATATGTTCTATAGCACTCTTATCCACTTGGTTCCCGTTATCATTATTATTCTGAACTTCCTGATTTACTTCGTTTGACATCTGAATTTCAAACATTATCAGTTATTAATATCACAGAATAAATTAAACAACAGATACTCAAGCATATTGAACCAAAATCGTCGAACATTGCGAAGTTCTACTCTTTTTCATATATATATATATATATATATATATATATATATATTGTGCGTCAATACAAACTACAACTGAAATTCTAACGTTAGTAGTTCTATGCGTCGATACATACATATATATATATATATATATATAGGATAAGGATCATTACAGAACACTAATTATTGCGAGAACAAAAAGAACAAATTTAAATCACTAAATTTTGGAATTTAAGGTTCACATTTCATAAATTTTATGTTTCTTACATTCATATGTGTATTATATATACATAAAAAAATCATATATTTTTTCCTACACATAGTTTACATACATGTAGGTAATTTAGCCTACACATAACCTACATGTGTGTAGGTTATTTAAAAACTGAAGATTTTTCATATTTTGTTTTAAATTCTAGTGTGAGAAACAGTAAATCTTACATTTATAATATTTTAATTTACTTTTTAGGTTTTTAGGATTGAAAAAATGAGTGATTCATTTTGTTCTGCGTGTTCTCGCAATATTTAGTGTTCTGCATAGAACCTTCCCCTATATATATATATACATATATATATATCATCAAATTAAAATAAAAGTATGTATATATATATATATATATATAGTATTAGTATACTAGGTTGTGGCTTTTTAGTACTGCATTTGTCTCTCGTCGTATTTCCAGACGAGATTTTCCCCTATGCGGCGTATCCTATTTCCTTCCTCAATCAGATCTTCACCATAGTGGCGAAGTTCAGCTACGTTTTCCTGATTCATGGGTGGCATTATGGCTGGTGTGGGTTCGTTGTAAGCTGGTATGGGTTCTCCGTATGGCATGTAGGGATATGGGTCGTTCATTAGGTCTTGAAATGCCCAGTCATTAGTCCACAATTGTTCTAGTGGGTTTGGCGCTGGTAACCTGGGTATTTCATTAGGGTTGAAAGCTGGTATTGGCAGTGGGTTTTCTTGATTTGGTTCTGGGTACATTGGTACTGGTGCTATGGGTTGTTCTGGGTATAAAGGTAATAGTTGTGGTTCTGGTTCTGCTACACGATTAAGGTCGAGTATATTTTCTACAGTTCGGAACATATCAAGATTGACTAGTCTCCTATCTAGTTCTTCCCACATAGGTCTAGTTACTGGAATCTGAGCAATTCCTTCAGCTATGGTTATTGTTGCTTGTTGGTTTCTCCTTTTTCTCCTCTTTTCCATTTTCTCCTTATTGAACCATTCCCTTTTCTTAGGTGGAAAGGCTTCCTCAGAAACAAAAGATTCTTCGGAATCAGCTACGTATCCGGATGTTGTCTCGGATGGTCCTTCATCCATTGGAGAGTGGGACAGGTGACGATAGGCGTCAGATGTATTTTGATTACTCATACTATGAACTCAAAAATCGTCAAAATAACATAAATCATAATATATATATATATATATATATATATATATATATTAAGATTTATTTACACAGAATAACACATAAATTTCCTAACACAATTGTTTAAAATTTAGGTATTAAAAGAACACCTAAATGGCTTAAACCAGTGGCTCTGATACCACCTTCTGTCGCAGCCCCCGACCCTACCTTGGGAGCGGATGCCGCGAGCCTGACTAGTGGTATCGGTGTTTATTAAATTTGCAGCGGAATTAAATCATCAGGATCGTAGTTAGTAAATAATTTCAGAGTTTGTAAAACACCAAACTTTTTGTATTAAACAAATGAGCTAAAACCCATATTTCATTCATAATGTATTTATAGGGATAAACTCTAGTTGCTGAAAACATAAACTTCTTCTTTTATTTATATAACTTATAGCCACTTTATTTAAGCCTCCAGTGCTCCATAGCTGGCTTCTAATAGCTTCACATCAAGTTACCTAAAACGCGTTTTGAAAACATTTTATCAGCAAGAAATACTGGCGAGTTCATTCCATTTTATAAAAATATATTGTTATACTTCACAGTATTAAGAAGGATATTACAATGTTTTTATCTACCAAAAACTCAATCAGTATTTGTCACGTTGGCAGTTACAATGACTGTGGTCATATTACTATTGGCTAACTCTTTGTCCAATAGCAACGCTTGACTAGTAGTGTATACAAAACCCCACATACCTGCAGTAATTGGAGAATACAAAGACTTAACTACTGTAAGTATAATTGAAAAACATTTATGGTTTTGTAAAGCAATTTGGTAAAAAGAGATAATGACTCACTTTGTAAACTTAGGTTTTACTATAAGCTTCCTGGTAATATTTTCTGATGATTTTCCTGAGTTCCAAATAAAATATACAATGCACGCGTGTTAGTATAATAACCCAATTCAACTTACAATACATCACGAGATCAGAACCCCAACGTAGTTTACAAAGCATAGCCTTTATCAGGCAGCGCTTTAGCATCCGTTGCTGGGTTCAAGATCGATCGGACAGGGTATCGAATTAGTGATTAGGGGTTAAAACACTTACAACGGGGCAGAGTTTTGTGAATTAGGGGTATTATTTTCATTCAGAAAGTTAGAGAGGGAAAGAGATTTTCAACGGTTTGCAACTGCATGTGAAAAGGTCTATTTATAGCTGAAATCTGACTCTCTCGCGCCCCGCGACAACATCAAGCTAATCCTCTCGCGGCCCGCGAGACCCCTAGCTAGGGCTTAGGTGTGACTAGTCAGCAATGCAGGTGTGACACGTAGACGACACGTGTCCCAAGGCGTGTCCGGAAAGTTACAAGCCTCTCGCGCCCCGCGAAAGGTCTGTTCTTCGTCTGTCGCGGCCCGCGACAGACATAAAATTATTATTTTATTCATTTTTCAAACTAAATAACATTACATGAGTTCGGTTTTTCTATTACAGAGTGTTTTAGGACATTTTTTAGGGTTGTTATATAGTTGTACTACAAATCAAATACGTTGTGTTCAACCACTATTACAGGTAAATATTTTTGACTTATTTCATTAAAACTTGGGATATAGTATACAACCTCTTGGTTCTTGTGTCACATAATAGCGCTAAATGCTTACCACGTGATAATTCGATTTAATACATATTATATACGGACCCAAGGATATCAATTATTGCAATGACCATAAGCGCGGGTGTACATTGATCAAATACTAGCTTGTACTAGTTCCCGAGTGTGACAAGCATGTAAGACTAGTAAATCAAGATACCTATCTGATGGTCATTAAATATTTTGTAAATGAGTTTGTTAATTGTATTTCCCAACGAAAGCTGACGTATTTTAAAGATTGACTTACAGGTGGTGATCCTCATAAGTAGGCTGAGCTAGGGTTCGATTTGTCACTTGGAAGTTGCATCTCCATTGTCAAGAACTGATAATGTCACCAAGTATAGTTTGACGTTTTATTCAGTTCGCCTTTTGGGTTATATTCTATGGAATTTTTAAATATATTTTGGGAGTTTTAAATATTCGCACTTTATTTACTTATACGTAAACTTCATATTCTCGTTGCAATGTGAAACTCATACACAATCGTCACGCTAATACCCCACATTCGGGCGCAACGGGAGAGCGGGGTGTGATACACATCATTGTTCACCCCTAAACCCCGTCGCACACATCCATTCAAACACTCACCATCACCCACCACCACTCGAACAACCATCCGCCACCGTACCATCCCCCTATGCAACTATCACCTTCCACCTCCATCCACACTGCCATCTCCAACAGCCTAACACCTGACACAACAAATATCCTACCTTCGCTCACTACCATGGTTGCAAAAGTTGCTAGGTGTTCTCTAGTTGGATTTGAGAGTACTCGTGAGTACTCGGGAAGTACACGGCCTAGGCGGAGATTACTCGGGGAGTAATTGGCCTAGGCGAACAATACTCGGGCCTCGGTAGCCTGCCTTGTAGCGAGTACTCGGAGCCTAGACGAGACTTTTACAACCACGCTCACTACACCACCAAATCATCACCACAGTAGCACCACTATCTGCGTCACAATTCCATGTAAGAAGCCACTCTAACCGATAATCTTACAACCTTCGATCCATTTGTGTGTGTTTGTCGTTGAGTATTCCTAAAAGAGAGAAAGCAACTGAGGGATAAGATAGAATGAGAAACAGTTGTAGCATGTGACCTTTAAATTACTAGGGTTTCTTGGGTTTGTTATGTTCACTAATTACGTAATGGGGAAAAGGAAAATAAAAAAGTTATGTCTATTTCCGATGGAGCTAGAAAGATAGCAGGTCTCAAATTTTAGGAAAATGCAGATGAGAAAAAGTAGGTTAGGGTTTAATTAGTTTGGGAGTGAATATGGTGATGGAATGTGGTGCGGTGCAATGTTGGTTGTGGGGTTTTACGGTGGTGATGGAAGTTGGATGGTGGTGGTGCACGGTGGTAAATGGTGGTTGTGAAGGATGGTAGTGGTAAACTATGGTTGAGATGAAGGTGATTGTGGTGAATGATGGGTTTTTTTGTTAAAAAAATAATATTTTTGACACATAAGCATGCCACCTTATTAAAAAAAAATAAGCCACATCAGGAAAAAAACACCTTAAAAGGAAATTATTAAATTAAAAGTTGGAGTGCTAATGGACATTTTGTTAGTTAGTGCCTTGTGGTCATTTAAATCTAACAACCTTATAAACTTTATTAAAACCCTTAAACAAGTTGATCCACTTATTAAATGGTTTGTATTTGGGTTAACACCATTTATTAAGCAGGTTGGGTTATGATTGATATGTTTTATAAAACGGATTAGCCGACCCAAACCTATTTTTTTTTTGTCATTTTCGGGTTGTGGACTTGTTTCATAAATTATTACCAATATAAAAAAGTATATATTAATAATAAAAATAAAGTTATATCTTAATTAAACTTTTCGACCCCTCAGGGGCGGGGCTTTGTTTTTAGTAGATTAGGGTTTTCTATTCAGAAAGGGATGGCGGCGCAGTTTGTTGCTCGTCTACCTGCTATCCTTATGTAATTTGCCCTGATGATTGAAATGAAAAACAAACTTTTAAGAATAACTAAAAGTTAAATGGTCACAGAACATAGGAAGGATAATTTTGGTACCAATAATATATAGCACCTTTACCGATCAAATCGAAAAATCTTTCTTGTTGTGTTTTCATCTTTATTTGCGTATTTTAACAATTTTACCCTTCTACTTTTATTTTTCTTATTCAAATATACGTGTTTCTTGTTGTGTTCTGATCTTTATTTTTCTCTTATCTAAGCATTGACGGACCTACATACAACCCCCCCCCCCCCCCCCCTAAAAAAATAATAATAGTTTAATTTTTAAGCAAAAGTCTCGATCGTCCCCCTTTATCTAAGCTCCAATGTTGATTGTTAGCCACCATTCCAACCCCCCCCCCCCCCCCAATCGGCTAAACTCTCCCTTTTGTCCTAGTCGAAATACACATTTCACCTACATAACCAAGTCCTTATACCAGAGCCTCTTTGAAGTAAACGATAACGAATTGTAAATTTGTGCGTGCTTTGTGTATGAAATACAACATTCAAGACGAGAGAGTAGGTTATGTTGGTTTGTTAGGTCTTGGGTTCAAATCCCACAAACGACATGAATTAAAAGAAATTTTGTTGTTCAAAAAAAAATATGGTATAAATTAAAAGCTAATTTCAATGCCAGTGTACTTGATCCAATCATCCAAACGACAAAGGAACCAATGCTGGTGATTGATTGTGCGTGTATTAAGGCCCACTAAGTATGGGCCCATACAACCCAAACATATAGTTGTCATAATTTATGATGCTCGTACCCACCACCGGTCCACCAGTTAGTGGTGCACAAATCGGGTTTTTTTTAAAACCGGGTTTCGGGTAGGATCGGGTTCGGGTAGGATCGGGTTCGGGTAGGATCGGGTTTTACAAAATCGGGTTTTTTTAAAAACCGGGTCGGGTCCGGGTCCGGGTTCTCTACCAAAAATGTATACCCTATATACCCGGGTTCGGGTAGGGTTCGGGTCGGGTTTTATAAAACCCGGGTATTATAATACCCTATTTCCGGGTTCGGGTCCGGTTCGGGTATTCATCGGGTAGGGTTCGGGTATGCATCGGGTTGGGAAAAAACCCGCACCGGGTATTAAAAAAACCCGACCGGAACTATGCTTATAAAATGTATCAAACATAACTCTCACACATAGACATCAAATCTATTGATAAACAGAGGCACAATTTATAAACAGAGGCACAATTTATAGTTCTTCATGTGGTTATTCTTGAACTTTATAAACAGAGGCACAATTTATTAAATACAAAAACTAATAATGATATTAAACAAACAAAGAAAATTGAAGGGCCAACATATATTGGCATATTTGTTTCCACTTGTAATGAAATATACTAAATAATTAAGTAGCGGTGGCAAATATCATTAGAAACCTAATAATTAAACAAGATTACATCAAAGTGCATACATAATTTTGTTAAATCATAAGAACTAGAAGTCTTAATGCATACATAATTAAACAAGATTACATCAAAATCGGGTTTTTTTAAAAACCGGGTCCGGGTATTTATAAAACCCGGTTCCGGGTTCGGGTATTTATAAAACCGGGTTTCGGGTATAAACCGGGTATAAAAAAAACCGGTTCCGGGTTCGGGTTTTAGATCAAATATGCATACCCGGTCCCTACCCTACGGGTAGGGTCGGGTTCGGGTTCGGGTATAAAAAACCCGGGTTTTATAATACCCGGTTCCGGGTTTTTTTTTCGGGTCCGGGTCCGGGTTTTTTGTGCACCACTACCACCAGTCACTAGCCCTGTAGATTAAAATGTATTGTTGTGACAAATTCAGAAAATAAATCCTATTCTTCAGCATCATCCTTTTATATACAGTTTTATGGATTTATATTTTTCCATAGATTTTATGTGGAGTTTGTATGAGATTATACGTGTCTATATGTTGTTTTATGATGTTATATATGTTGCTATTTTACTATGTTACTCAGTCACCTCTTCTTTTAGCTTCACATGCAGAGGGAATGTTTGTCTACATCCTACCTTCCGCAAACACTACTAATAGTTTTTCTACTTGTGCGATTTACTAGGTACGATTGTTGTGAAATATTTAATACAAATTCAAGGATTTAGCAATTATATTTTAAAAAATCGGTTCAAACAGTCAAAAGGGATCCGTTTGGAAGTCGGTTCAGCTTACCCAACCAACTAGCACCATCAGTTTGGTTTGTCGTTTTCCAAATCCGTAGTTAGTGATCCAGACTAGATTTTTTTTTGTCAAACTGGTCCATAAACATACCAAGTTGTAAATCTAAAACTAGAGCTAGATAACAAGTTTTAAACCAACCCGGTGCGGGTTTTTTCCCAACCCGATGCATACCCGAACCCTACCCGATGAATACCCGAACCGGACCCGAACCCGGAAATAGGGTATTATAATACCCGGGTTTTATAAACAGAGGCATAATTTATAGTTCTTCATGTGGTTATTCTTGAACTTTATAAACAGAGGCACAATTTATTAAATACAAAAACTAATAATGATATTAAACAAACAAAGAAAATTGAAGGGCCAACATATATTGGCATATTTGTTTCCACTTGTAATGAAATATACTAAATAATTAAGTAGCGGTGGCAAATATCATTAGAAACCTAATAATTAAACAAGATTACATCAAAGTGCATACATAATTTTGTTAAATCATAAGAACTAGAAGTCTTAATGCATACATAATTAAACAAGATTACATCAAAATCGGGTTTTTTTAAAAACCGGTTCCGGGTATTTATAAAACCCGGTTCCGGGTTCGGGTTCGGGTATTTATAAAACCGGGTTTCGGGTATAAACCGGGTATAAAAAAAACCGGTTCCGGGTTCGGGTTTTAGATCAAATATGCATACCCGGTCCCTACCCTACGGGTAGGGTCGGGTTCGGGTTCGGGTATAAAAAACCCGGGTTTTATAATACCCGGTTCCGGGTTTTTTTTTCGAGTCCGGGTCCGGGTTTTTTGTGCACCACTACCACCAGTCACTAGCCCTGTAGATTAAAATGTATTGTTGTGACAAATTCAGAAAATAAATCCTATTCTTCAGCATCATCCTTTTATATACAGTTTTATGGATTTATATTTTTCCATAGATTTTATGTGGAGTTTGTATGAGATTATACGTGTCTATATGTTGTTTTATGATGTTATATATGTTGCTATTTTACTATGTTACTCAGTCACCTCTTCTTTTAGCTTCACATGCAGAGGGAATGTTTGTCTACATCCTACCTTCCGCAAACACTACTAATAGTTTTTCTACTTGTGCGATTTACTAGGTACGATTGTTGTGAAATATTTAATACAAATTCAAGGATTTAGCAATTATATTTTAAAAAATCGGTTCAAACAGTCAAAAGGGATCCGTTTGGAAGTCGGTTCAGCTTACCCAACCAACTAGCACCATCAGTTTGGTTTGTCGTTTTCCAAATCCGTAGTTAGTGATCCAGACTAGATTTTTTTTTTGTCAAACTGGTCCATAAACATACCAAGTTGTAAATCTAAAACTAGAGCTAGATAACAAGTTTTAAACCCCCCCCCCCCCCCCCCCCCCAATCAAACTATATAAACCGTTTGCGTTACTATCAAGGGAACTCGATGACTTTTTACCTGAACCAGATATTGTTATTGAATACCCAATGGTCAATCGACCCGATGGACCTGTATTTTATTACTTGTGTCACTCTACAAGAACAGAATCTTGTTAAACCGATACCGGTTAAGTAACAACATGGCATTTCTTGAATGAGAGCAGCTTCACAAACTGGTTAAATGAGTGATTTGTTTTGACATGGTCAAATATGTATGAAACATTCAGAAATATACTATTAAAAACATATTAAAACACATGAAAGATAACCCGCATACATAGAAGACGATCTGAGAAAATGAAACGAATCCAACACTGTTTCAACATAAAGCATTGCCCCTTTGCCCGATGGTAAAACTCTCAACGATACAACAATATGGTTTATGGTAATCACCAACAAGACCAATGGTTCCCAAAGATGCAACAATATGATTTATGCTAGTAATGTTATGCATCACAAGACTTGAAATAACTAAATCAATCGGCTCGGGCGGTTTCTTGATCTTTTTCGTCGTTATCCACATCAGCGTTCCCACCATCAACTGTCAAGAAACAAAATACATACCAAAAATATGAAAAAAAAAATTGTTTTAATAACTAAAACTAGTTTGTTTAAAGATCCGATTGTAATACCTTCGCCTTCACCTGCGGGGGCATAAGCTGAGCGCCTTGAACGCGATTGTTGTTGCGGTGTTGGCTGATTAAACAAAAAAGCCAAACTCATTAGGAACAAATGAATTTCGTTTATGTTTCAAAATGATCGTTTTTCAATTATTTCGACAATCATATGACCATGATTAAAGTCTTTTACGGAGTATCGGTTTGTTAACAGTTTAAATACATTACTTTCATATAAATGGGCAAAGAAGAAGGTATCAAATACCTGTAATTTGGGGCGGAGTGCTTCTAACGGTCCTTTGGCCTTCTGTCCTTGCTGATACAGAAAATAATAACAATGTTTAGCCTCCATAATGCACTTATAGAATCTTAATCTCTATAAACCGTGGAAAAACACGATGTTTATAATGTTGATTAGGATCTTATTATGAAATTATTAATCTTCAAGATCTATAAACCCTTGAAGGCCGCCTGCTCAACGCAAGTTTCGTTTGATCTCATCCCATTGGTTAGCAGACTATTGATGGTTCTCACGGTTATAAAATTAAAAAAAAAGTTCGATTAGTTACCTTTCCAAGTGCCCAATCAGCGGAATCAAAGAAAGCCCGGTCATGATCCTGTGCAAGATCGACCAAGAAAGATGTCAAAACCTAAAATTTATAACCCGTTTTTCTTCCCAACACAAGCAAACGTAAAAAAAAAAAAAAAAGCATTTTTTTACCTTCGAGATTAACGGGTTTTTCTTCGGTAACAACCCTCCATACTTTTTCTTGATTACTGCTTCCTACATAACACATCAAGAACGTATATCGTTTGTTTTCCGATCTATAAAAAAGAACTAAAATATAATGTTTTGAGTATATATATACTACCTCTTGCTCCTTTGAGGGCATGGGGTTGCCATCATTTGTTTCAGACATTTGTTGCTTACTATGTTTGACTAAAACCTATAAAAAAAACACAAGCATTTAGCAACTATTAATACCCAAAAAAAAACATTTAACACATGAAATAATCCTTGATCCCATGCTCAATTGCTTATAACAATCATCGGTTTCAAAACTCGATAACCAATTGTATAAAAATCAAGATCCATCTCAGATTCTTTCAATCAAACTGATCTTACCATGAACCCAGATCCCCAATGCTAATATCTAGGGTTTCTAATCCACACAAAATCATTTGCAAGAATAAAAGCAAGATCTAGACATAACCCACAATTTATGCAAAATAAAATCAAACACCCACAAAAAATAATCACACAGAAATTCGAAAGTTGGAGTCTTTAAGTGAATTGAGTTGTTATTAATTCAAGAAATGAAGTGCCCACTTCATCGATTGATGGATTAAACAAGTCCATACATAAAACAAACAGTGATATGTATGTATATCGATATAATTGAATCATTAATACAAGAAGTATAGAACCTAATTTAAGTCTATTGTTAAAGATCTAAGTAGCAAGTATCGATCCACACAAGAAATCTTGAAAAGAAGTAGATTTAATTCATTTGAAGAACAAGAAGTTGAATTTATGGTTTGACTTGTTACCTGAGTCGATGAATTGAGAGAAATTCGCAGATTGAAATCAAGATTTGTTTGATGACGGGTGATAGAGATTTTGTTCAGACACGGTTTTATATATTTTTTGAAAGATATTATTAAATATAATTATTTATTAAATAAGGTATTGTCAAATCGAGTTGAGATCTTATCTAGCCCATTACCGAAGTGGGCTCTATGTCCATAACATGTTTTGAATAACAAAAATTATTATGTCTAAATGGTCCTGACTCCTGAGTGCATTGGCGAAGCTTGGGGTCGATTTTTCCCAATTCCGAGGGGGCGAAAACGTATATTCCTAAAAATTTCTATACGAAGGTATTGTTCATAACACTACGCGTCAAAAAGTTCAGGAGGGAGGGGGGCGGGCGCCCCCTCCCGCCCCAAGGAAGTTGCGCCCCTGCCTGAGTGAGGGGTTGTTTGGCAACATCTGAATCAGTAAGAGCTGAATGATTAAGAGGTCTGAATGGTTAAGAGACTCTGAACCACTAAAGTGTTGTTTGGTTGCACCCTTGAATGACTGTGTAAAATGACATTTTTACCCCTCTGAACTATTGTGCTAAACAACGATATCCAGTATCCTACAACTCGCACATACCTAATTTCAGATTTCACATCTAATAATAAATGACGATATCCAGTATCCTACAACTTGCACACAGGGGCGGACCCAAGCCCACCCCAAGGTGGGCGGGCGCACCCCCGGGGAAAAAAAAAATAGCGCTAAATTCCGTCGAAAATCCCGTCCGCACCCCTTGGAATTTTTGACCGCACCCTTTGAAATTTTTCGTCCGCACCCCTTAGGTAAAAAGTGTTATCAATTTATATTTTAAATTTTTTTAGTAAACTCTTATTTTTAAAAAAAAATATACTACCTAAATTATATAACTTTTAATACCTAACCAACTAAACTCAAATACCCATACCTTTACCCACTTATAATTCCTAACTAGCTAGCCCACTAAGTCTTAGCCCATTAACCAAACCCAACAATATTTCAAACTATAATAAAATAATTAAAGCCCAAAACCTTTAGAAATTCTATCCCGCTCTCTCTCTCTCTCTCTTGCGTCCCTGCACTGCCAACGGACAACATCACCCAGCGACAACAGTCCAGCAGCCGGCGACCACCGTAATCAGCCACCATACCACCGTCGTTCGACACCAAATCTAACCGGAATCCGAACACGGGTAAGTTTCTTTGTTATTTTGATGATTTTGGTTGATATTATAGGAGAAAAAATGGGTAATAAAGTTGTTAAATAGGTTTGAAATTTTGTGTGTTTTGACGTTGTTTATGGTTGTTTAGATGATTTTTAGGGTGATTATGTTGTTTATATATTTTTAGGGTGATTACAACTTACGTTATGATTTCTAGGGCTTGAATAGTTGAAAATTAAAATTGAAACATTATGTTATGGAGCGATTAACTTATGTTATATAGAGAAAGAATTGCTTATGAAATTAGCTTTAGATGATGTTTTGGATAGATTTCAAAAAATGAAAACTCGTAGGGCGTCGACGTTTTAATTATGTTTGTAACAAGGTTTGACATGTTTTTTATGATTATATAAATTTAGTTTGATGTTCGTTTGTTTTACATGACCTGACCCGACCCGATACGAACCGATTTTTTTACTTATATACCTAGGGTCTAAAATTTTTAAAAATGTTCCGCACCCCCACGGAAAAATTCCTGGGTCCGCCACTGCTTGCACATACGATGAAACCCTAGGGCATCAATTTAATGTAAAAGATGGAACATAAGGTCAGACACTTACAGGTAGTCGTCGTCGGCAGAGATTGAACTGAAACAGTAGCATGGAGGAGTGGCGACGGATTGTGGAGGAGATGGGGCTGTGGTGGAGGCCGACGATGTGGAGGGCGGCTGTGGAGGAGGAGGCTGGTGGATTGTGGAGGAGTGGCGGTGGATTATGGAGGAGATGGGGTTGTCGACGAGGAGATGGGGCTATGGAGAGGAGATGGGCGGCGGAGTTGTGGAGGAGTGGAGGAGATAATGGGGGCTGTGGAGGAGAAATATGGTGTCGCTGTGTATTGAGGAGAAGAGGCGGATGTTTGTTTTGTTAGGGCAAGGGGTATGAGTGTCAAATGTTTCATTCAGATGTGAAAAGTAGCTGAATGGTTCCATTAAGAGGTGAAGTTTTTGTGAACCAAACAGCCTAGCCTCCGGCCGATTCAGAGGCTTGCCTCTTAATGGAGTCATTCAGATGTAAACAAACAGCCCCTGAGTTTAGATAACTTTTATCACTTGAGTTTAAAAATAAAAGTTTTCGTATTTTGATACTTTAGGTTTCATTTTTGTTGTCATTTTCATCCAATTGGCAAAGTGGGTTAGAAATTTCTGTCAATTTTGTCGTTTTCCTCATTTAAATGGAAGGTATAATCGTCATTTTATGTCTGAACTCCATCATTTGAATGAGGAAAACGACAAAAAGAGCTGAAATTTCTAACACACTTTGACAATTGGATGGAAATGACAAAAAATGAAACCTCAGAGACCCAGATAAAAAAAAATTCATTTCTGAACTAAAGTGGCAAAAGTAACATAAACTCTGAGACTATTTTGGCATTTTTCTCAAAATTATTTAAGTTTAATTATTATTGATTAACTACGGTATTGTCATTGACTCATTTGTTAAACATTATGTAACCCATTATCGAAGTGGGCTGAGTGTCCATAACATGTAACCAAAATAGAGTAAGAATAGTATTTTTGTTCAAAAAAAAAAAAAAATCAGACATTTACGTGGCTATTCGATTTAATGGACCACAATCATGAAGTTTGTGAGACGTGTGTTTTGAAAATTAACTAACTATATTTGATTATATTCATATTTAAAATATTTAGGTAACATTTAAAATACTTACACACCTTTTATAAAATTACATCCAATTAAAAGGAAAATCTTGCGATTTGGATCAAAACTATAAGAATCTGTACTTTTCTGTGGAACTTTTACTACGGTCCCGAAAATATGATTTTTATGGACACGTGACATCATTTGGTTGGTTCTGTTTGGTTGCATAAATTTCACCGGAGCTGAAAAAAGGTTGTCTTTGAATCTTTGATGTTGTTGTTGATGCCAAAAGAGAAGTTTTGAAGAGTGTAAATGTATAATAGACATGATTTAGCTTGCTTCTTCCAAAGATTTGATGTTCATGGTACCAAAGATTTGAATTAAGTTAGAAGGGATAAAAGTGAGAAGTGGGTTTGGTGTTGTTGTACCCTATGTAAATTCAGATGTACTTTTGGTCAATTGGGTAATGGATAATATTTTTATGTCAATTGGGTGTTTGGGTCATTTTAAGGGTCAAAATGGTTATTTAATTGATTTCATCAAATTGTACAACTTAATGAGCAAATAATAACATATAAATATATATGTTACATTTTTCATTATATCTATTATTATCTAAAAGATTTTAGAGTAGTTCTTAAAATTCAAGCAAAAAAAGGTTTTAGAGTAGTTCTTAAAATTCAAGCAAAAAGTTCAAGAAATGGATGAATTGATGGAGTAGGAGTAGGAAGTTGGTGCCCAAAGTTGAGCAGGTTATGGTAGTGACCAAAGCCAAAAAAAACCCAAGACAACTAGCAACTCATGTTTAATAAATCCTATACCAACTCAACTATGTTTATGTGCTATAAAATTTCACACTTCCCCTCACATTTTCTCAAAACAATTTCAATACCATCTTACAACATTTCCTGAGGTTGCATAGTCCTTTTAATAGTAAAAAGAGCGGAAAACCAAAAATGATGAAGGCCACACGATTGGAAGAGGGCAATACATCCAAGGCCCCGGTGCCAATCCGTTCAAACAAAGGGATTTCCGTGATAGATCTTGTATTGCGCCTTGTTGGCATTGCGGGTACTATGGGTGCCGCCATTGCCATGGGAACTAACGAACAAACGCTACCTTTCTTCACTCGGTTTGTGCAATTCAGCGCAGAATATGACGATTTTAGATCTTTCAGGAAAGTTTTACCACATAGCCTAGTACATATATCGTGTCTAGTAATTTTTTTACCTTTTTTTATTTATAATTTCATCAGTTATTACATAAATTCTAGCAACAAATGTTTAAAATATGGATTTTAAAACTATTGTCTTTTATTCAGGTTGTTTGTGATTGTGAACGCGATCGTATGTGCGTATTTTGTTCTCACAATCCCGTTATCCATTGTTCACATAATGAGGAGCGTGGCGAGAGGAACTAGAATACTCTTGATTATCCTCGACACAGTAATAAGACATTGATATACAATACGAAATCATTGTATCCCTACCAGGTCTAGATTCCGTACCAGACCTTGTAGGGATACAAAAAAATAACATGATTTTGAGTTTCTTAATTGAAATAAAAATTAAAATAAAATGTCATCCGTTTTAAACATTTATCATTTTTTTCTTAAAGGTCATGCTAGCTCTTCTAACTGCGGGGGCATCTGCGGCTGCATCAATAGTATATCTAGCTCACAACGGAAACACTTCGACAAACTGGTTACCAGTGTGCCAACAATATGGGGACTTTTGTCAAGGTGCATCCGGTTCACTCATTGGATCATTTGGAGCAATCGTCGTGTTTATACTCTTAATCTTGCTCGGTGCCATGGCGTTATCTCGACTATCAAAACGCAGGCTTTAATTTATACTCAAATCGTTTGGAGTGGGCTACAACTTTGTGTGATTTCACCTTGTGTTTCTTGATTCTTGATTGATATTGTGTGAAATATTGGCATGAAATGTAATGAAAAGGTTTAAAGACATATATTTGACAATTTTTATACAATTTGTTACGCAAGTACAGCCACAAGATCATCAATCGATTTCAATGTCTTCTCATAGTTTAGATAAGATTCGTACACCTTTGGTGTTCGAACATAATGATCAAACTGCAAATAGAAAATGACATGCATTATAAACAAAACTTTATTTCCAACAATAAATGTTTATTTTACTAAATTGTTGATAAAAATTGACGCGTGACACTAGCAAGCTTTTATGAAAAAAAACCCAAATGTGAAAAGTTTATTATTAAATCAAAAAATTGTTTTAAACATTATGAATAACCGTATTTATGTATATTAGTAGTCTAATCATTTGGTTAGATCAAAATAACCGCCAATGCGCTATAGCTCAATTGGTATTGGAGGGGAAGTGAAAATTTGGGTTTGAGATCATAGATCTCAAGTTTGAATCTGATCCTAACCGTGTTTTACCGCAGTGGGCCTTCGGATGATGGGTCTTTCCCGGAACTGGAGATGGTGGGCTTGGGCTTCCCAGCACTATGTGCAGTCACGGGCGTATGGAGTCGCCTTTTGCCATTGGGTTAACCCAAGTCCTAAATTATTAAAAAAAAAAAAACCTTTAAAGATGATTTTTTATTTTAAATTTTGGATCCGTTTCTTCAATCTCTTTTCAATATTCTCACCACATAGAGGACGGTTATTCACTTTATTCGAGCTATTGATACCTTATAAAAACTGTTATAATTATTTAAAAATGCTTTAATTAATCAAAATAAGGGAAAAGATCAAATAGGAAGATTAATTTCGCTAGGAAGGATAGGAAGCAATAAGAGGATGACATGTGGCAAAGATGAAAAACATAAGGAGGGGCGTTTTGGTCAAAACTCACCATCTTCAAAAAAAAACCCAGCATCTGCAATTCATTTCTCTTACCCGTATACTCAAATCCACCATTTTCAAAACTATAAACTACCACATCACAACCACCACCACCACCTCCACCACCACTACGACCTACGATCGCCACCATCTTGCCGGAAACTAGATCTGAAACCACCACCTTCAACCACCTGTTGGGTTTTTCAGATCTGACACCATCATTCCACCATCCACCGCCACCGCTCCACCGCCACCAGTTTCCCCACGGTGTATCAGAGTTCTTTTTCCGTCCACCGTCGTTAATCAGAGTTCTTTTGTAAGTTATGTTATATTTTATTTTCATTGCGTTTTAGTTATCAAACCTCAATTGCGTTTTTCACATCATTATGTTTTAGTTAGAGTTCTTTTCATTTTGTTCTTCTGGATGTTAAAATAGAGACATGACCATGCTAAAATAGAAGCATGATCATGTTGGAACAAATGTATGACCACGTTAAAACTCATTGCGTTTTAGAACCTGCAGTGCAAAGAACATGATGATGCTTGGACAGAGGCATGATCATGTTGGAACTAAGGCATACCCATGTTAAAACTACATTACTTTTTAGAACCTATGTTAAAACTCAATTGCTTTTTAGAACCTGTAGTATAAAATTTTAATTTTGGTTTCATTGCGTCTTACAACTTGGAGTGTAAAGAACATGTAGAAACATGGTCATGTTGGAACAAAAGCATGGCCATGTTAAAACTTCATTGATATTGATTTTTAGTTTTATTGCGTTTTACAAGCAAATAACATGATCATGCTAAAATAGAAGCATGGTCATGTTGGAACAAAAGCATGGCCATGTTAAAGCATAAACATGG
Organism: Helianthus tuberosus; assembly: GCA_030545235.1. Classification (NCBI taxonomy): domain Eukaryota; kingdom Viridiplantae; phylum Streptophyta; class Magnoliopsida; order Asterales; family Asteraceae; genus Helianthus; species Helianthus tuberosus. The sequence goes on from CM060441.1 coordinate 204,545,678, forward strand.
CCATGTTAAAACTCCATTGCTTTTTAGAATCTACAGTGCAAAATATTTATTTTTGTTTTCATTGCGTTTTACAACCTGAGGTGCAAAGAACATGATCATGCCAAAACAGAAGCATGGTCATGTTGGAACAAAAGCATGATCATGTTAAAACATAAACATGGCCATGTTAAAACTTAATTGCTTTTTAGAACTATAGTGCAAAATATTGATTTTTGGTTTCATTGCGTTTTACAAGCAAAGAACATGATCATGCTAAAATAGAAGCATGGTCATGTTGGAACAAAAGCATGACCATGTTAAAACTTAAACATGGCCATGTTAAAACTCCATTGTGCAAAATATTGATTTTTAGTTTCATTGCGTTTTACAATCTAAGGTGCAAAGAACATGATCATGCCAAAATAAAAGCATGGTCATGTTGAAACAAAAGCATGACCATGTTAAAACATGAACATGACCATGTTAAAACTTCATTGCTTTTTAGAATATGTAGTGCAAAATATTGATTTTGGGTTTCATTGCGTTTTAGAACTGGAGTGTAAAATAACATCAAAGAACATGATCATGTTAAAAGGGAAGCATGATCATGTTGGAACAAAGACATGACCATGTTAAAACATAAACATGACCATGTTAAAACGTATTGCGTTTTAGAACCTGGGTTATAGTGTGTTGTTCTATCCATTGCGTTTTACGCATCTGGGTTTTCGAAATTTTTTTTCAAAAGTATAGCAATAGTGTGCTCGTTTTAAAGATAAAAAAATGCTCGTTTTTATGGTGTAATTTTTATAAAAAAAAATATTGTCGTATGAAAAAGTTATTAACAATTAAAAAACGATGGGGAATTGGAGGAGAGAGAAACTATTGATTTGAATGGACTAGAATACCCTCAAACTAACTCACGCGCCTTTTTTTTCTTGTTCAATTTCACCCATTTAATCTCAGCCATTGATTAATCAAATTGATGGTCAAGATTACTTTCTAGCCTTCCTAGCAAAATAAACTTCCTATTGTATCTCCACTCATCAAAATAATACAACAGAATAAAAAAAAGTAATGGAGCAAGTAAAGATACCTCATACATTTTATCAACCAACTCATTAGCAACTTTAACATTCTTGGTATGAAGGTTTGGGCTTTATTGGCCTTTAAATAAAATGCATAAAATCCGAGACATAAAACTTAACGCTTAGTCGCTTAGTCGCTTAACGTAAGAAAGATTACATAAAACTGATAAGTATGGTCACAACCTTTATCACTAAGAGGAGAGAACTTAGCCAAGAAGTAGACGAAATTAGACTACTAGGAATGTATTAAGCTTAAAAGATTAAGGATTACACAACAAACCACAAACGAGCTATTAAAGGTCGTAAGGTTGGGTATTAGGCGACCAAGTACTATATAAAAAATCAAACATATATAACATAATTATTCAAATATATAATCAAACGATCTGGTTCGGTTTTATACGACCGTTTTTTATAAACCGTAAACCAACCGGTTGTTACGGTTTGAATTTTTTAAACGGACTGATCGAAAGTTAAATATAAAAGCCGACTGTGAAACCAAACCAATAAGCGGTTTGGATGGTTTCACGGTTTTAAACCAAACCGAGAACACCCCTAACAATAGCGAGTTTTCTAAATTTGACAGGTTTACTAAAATTTTGAAATTACAAATTGATTGACAATTATTTAAATTAGGGTAAATTACAATTTTTGTCATTTATGTTTGTATCAGGTTGCAATGTATAACCTTTAACTTCAATAATAACAGTCACAGTCATTTATTTGTAAAAGTCATTACAATCTAAGTCCTTTGACCCTAACCAAGTAAATTTTCTAGTTAAATCAAGTCACATGAATCGCACATGAGGGCAAATTAATCCTTTCACCTTTTCAATACAAAAATTAAAAAAATAAAATAATACAACACCGAACTTACCAATGGGGTGGTGGTCCATTGGAAAATGCAAAGCCTTTAAACACCTTGGGAGGGGAGGTATTGGGTTCAAGTTCCACAGACAATAAGAATAAAAGAAATTTGTCATTCAAAAAAAAATACAACACCTAACTTCTCAATCTTACTCACATTTTCACTCTCCCTCTCCATCAGCTCTCTTTCTCTTTCTTACCATTCTATCACCACCATAAGAAGCACCGCTTGCCACCACTTCCCCTAACCTACCACCACCACGCCTATAACGTACCACCACACCTGTAACGTACCACATCTACTCGTGACAACCACCACCACCACCAAATCCGCCACCGCCACCAAGATCTGTCGCTGCCATCACCCCATCACCTTCACCCCCTCCATCTCTTGACGCATGACCTAACCACCACCACTACCAGATCTGCCGCCATAACCACCCCATCACCTTCACCCTCTCCATCTCTTGACCTGTGACCTAACCACCACCGGATCTGCCGCCATCACCGCCCCATCACATTCACCCTCACTCTCTTGACCTGCGACCCAACCACAATCACCATAGATCTAACGACCATCACAGAAACAAAACCCTCACCGCCGAATTTGTTGAAGAAGCCTTAATTTGCAAGATGTTGATTCGAGTCAGATGGATCTAGGTTTATGGGAACGATTTTATTTGTTTGGAATTGGGGATTTGAGTCTGGTTGAATTGGATTACTATGTGAACCAGAGGATTTTGTCATTGCCTGCAACCGGAAATTGTTCATTCATGGTATAACTCATGAACACTTGTATCGTCACCGCCAAAATCTCTACATTTGAACTACTAAAGGATAAACAACATCAACAAACAGATTATTAGAATTCGAATAACGAAACCAAGACTCAAACAATCATCAAAGGCATTAACAGTTATTGTATTTCAGTATTCAAATGCAACCCAAACCTAGAGCATGTCAAGATTTTGGATTCAAAAAGAAATGTAGGCTCATATGAATATGTGTTCATCATCACAACCATTAAGAATCCAATTTGTTCACACACTATTTTTCTTAACATAAACCAAAGATTTTTCTTTCATTAACCCTTCAACCTTCCATTAACGTGGATGCAGATCATAGCCAAGATCAGAAAAAGGCTCAGATGAGTAGCAACTCATCATCAAAATCCTAACACCCCCCCCCCAATACGTTAGGGTTTCACAATCTTATCACACCAAAATACATTAACCCACATTCCTCCAACCTACCCACACCCCCTGATGAACCATATGAGACATGTCACACCCCAACCGATGGCGGAAACATCGGGGTGCGAGCACTAAGCGTCCAGATTGCTCATGAGATTTCCATAACACTAAATGTTTCGATAATCATTAAATAAATTTCATACTATTTGTCAAACAGCATAAATCAAGCATCATCAAGATTACATCACCAAATGAAATTGTTCAAAAGTCTAAATTATTAAGGCGACGTTTCTAGGCATCTCCTATCTTGATTTCCAAAGTTCCAAAGCATCCTATCATCCTGCAACATGTATTAAAATATCAATACAAAAGTATTGGCGAGTATACAAGTTTGATAATGGAATAATAGGTTAAAATCACTCATATCCATAGTATAAGCAAATAAAATAGTTTCAGCCGTGCTAGTGTCGCAGTCCACGCAGTGATAGCCCAAGTTTCCAATGCGTTAAGTGCCTTTCCCAAAGTCTAACGGGAGGTTATATGTCTCCTCCTAACAATACCCCAAAGACTAACGGGGAGGTGCATTACTCCTATAGCGCTACTATTGTTAAGGCGGAACTACACACTCTGGATTAAACGTCACGTAGCACAAAGAGTCAAGAATCAAGTATCATAAGTTTCACAAACACATAGGATTGGGTATAAGTTTCAAAGATTCAAGTTTAAGTTTCATAGAATACATGTTACACCCCAAAAGTTTAAAGTAAAAAGGGGATCGAGTATTGATGTGCGTTAGGTGTATATGTAGGTTTAAGTATATTTTAAGCCCTTTTACACTTTCTTTAGCCAAGTTTTAAATTTATAAAACACGATATTTACTAACACTAAACACACATATGGGCAGGTGCACCCATCGTGAGCGTAGTATAGTGTTGGTAAGATACCGAGGTCGTCCAAGGACACAAGAGCTTTTAGTACCGGTTTATCCTCAACGTCTAATCAAATCAAAAGTTTAGAAAAATGTTTTAAACTAAGAAAATAAAAACTAACTAAAATGCTGAAAAATAAAACAGATAGACAAGATGAATCACTTGGCTCCGACTCGTGTTTAGTGTAACCTTTGATTATTTCCGCACTTTTGCACTATTTAAGAGATTATCTTAGTTATTGTAGTAGGCCCCTCTTTTGGAGGTGACGTTACCCTCAACCCAGTAGTTTGAGTCAGCAAGGATACAATCCTAAAGGGTCGGATTATTGAAAGATAATTAATTAAGTTATTAATGCATATTGTGGTAGGCCCCTCTTTTGAAGGTGACGTTACCCTCGGCTAAGTAGTCTGAGTCAGCAGGGATACAGTCCTAAATAGCCGGGTTAAAGTATTAATAGTAGTTTAACTTATGAGGGGGTCAAAGAGTTTGGACCCCCGCCATCCAATACCGTTAAGTATTGAAGGAGGTCCTACTAAATTTGACCCAGGTCCTTTGCAGGATCTATACACTGAACAATGGCAAGACTCTTACCAAACCGTTCCCTTAACCCCCGACCAGGTAGCCAACATACCTCCATATAGACCGTGGAGATATGAATGGTGAAAATCTTTTATTTTATATAGACAGTAAAATAATGCCAAGACACCACGGACAAACGATAAGGAAGAATCACCTTCAACATAAGAAACTAGTTATTAAAGTCATTAATACATAACCAATTAAAAAGTGCGAAAAGATTAAAAATAAAAAGTATTACACTAGACACTTTATCTTCACCAAGTGATGTAAGAGACTTAAGCAAACATGGCCTTGATTTTCAAGAACTCTTACGATCAATCTTGGATCCCGAGACGACTCACACACTCTACGATGGACAATGGATGATGGTGGTGGATGATGGTGTTATGGTGGTGGTGGGTGGTGGGTGAAGTGTGAGAGAGGTGGTGTGCCAAGGGATGGTTTGAGCTTGAACCAAGCACTCCTATTTATAGGTTGAACAGAAGCTCGGGCACGGACCCGTGTCCAGTGGGAACGGCCCCGTGTCCACATCCTTCTCTTTCTTCATTAATTGCTCTTGTCTTTATTAGTTGACCACGGCCCCGTGTCCGCTGGGCATGACCCCGTGTGCAGAAGCATATCTGTACTATCAAGATTTGCCTAGATTCTGCGAATCTTATAGTTGAGCACGACCTCGTGTCCGCTGAGCACGGCCCCGTGGTGGGCGATGGAAGCTTCTACAACTTTGTCTTTTATGCTGACACTTGGGCACGCCCCCGTGCTCACTGAGCACGGGGCGTGTTCAGCCTTCTGCTCTCTTGTTTTGCTTGGGAAGATGCTTTCGGGGAGGTCGGGCATGCCACGTTTGTTCCTTTTCTTGTATTTATGTTAGATTTAGCTGTCTTTTTGCTTCTTTTGTTAATTTGAGCTCATTTAATCCTGAAAATACAAAAGGAAGACAAAAACACACTTTTTCCAACATTAGTACTAAAAAGGGTTAGTTTTATGCCACAATTGATGTAATTTATATGTTGCATTTTGCACGCATCAAGTATACTCACAGTGATTGCTTAACAGTCACAACTGTTATTGGATCAAAGGGAGCTCTTTTGAGATTAGCCTTATTAGATTTCAACAGGGTAAGAGTCGAGCAGCATAACGAGGTTGAATAAAGGAGTTAACAGGTCAATGGGTCGGATGGTTGTCCGATCGGATGACTGTCCGATCGGATGGACAGTCGGTCGGATGACCTTAAGAGTTCGATGACAATGGCTGTCCGATCGGGTTGCCACTTGGTGTAAACAGGAGAGGCTGTCCGATCGGATGGCTGTCCGATCGGCTGGCCTTTTTAGAGATGAACGGCTGACCGATCGGATGGCTGTCCGATCGGCTAGCCTAATGTGGATAAGGTTGTCCGATTGGATTGCTGTCCGATCGGCTGGCCTTATGTGAATATGGCTGTCCGATCGGATTGCTGTCCGATCGGCTGGCCTTATTGTTCTTGTTTACCAATTTCATGAAGTTTCTAAGTTCTGAAAGTTAATGGTGACGTCACGACACGTACTGAGACAGCAGTAACTTATCGTTTAACAGCCATTCTGGTTGGTCGGGAACCACCCCAGTCCAATCAGTGGTCTGTTAGCGACGGTTTCTGCCGGAATCCATCCCGTGAACGTCTTAATCAGTGAACAATCCGTTCCTAAACCAACTCTAGACCACCGATCAAGTCTACAGCCCGTTTAGTTACGTTTATCACTGGAATAATTCAGAAATTTGAAGAAAAGATGAAGGACGACCCAAGTCTTATATGAAAAGTATAGTTTTAACTTAGATTTAATGTAAAAACGTATGAAATACCTTAGATCCGAGCTATATCTTGCTTAGAATGACATCACATGGTAGTTTGTACAAACCACCATGATGACATCATCCTCAAGAACTCAGATCTGAGAGATTTCACGGTGAAAAGTGTGATTTTAAATGAGAATCACGTAGAGAACGATGCGTAGAGTAAGAAAGTACAAGAATCTAGTCTTGAAACGTACCGAAATCGATGAGAAAATGAAGAAATAGCGTGCGCGTGCGTCTGGTTCGGTCAGAGTTGTCACATCACTTGAAATAGTGATGTAACAGCCTATTTATAGGTGAAGGGGAGAAAGGAGGTGAAGTGGTTCGGCTCGGATGGTTGTTCGGCCAAATGGCTATCCGACCGGATGGCTATCCGGCTGGATGGCAATCCAACCGAACACCTACGACGAGTTGAGTTTTGACGTTCCGATCGTTAAGCGTTGCGATAGATTGGTAAAGTATTTTTATTAATTAGACTACATCATAAGCACCGAAGTCTCACGGTTTCATAGATTCCGCCAGTGCCAAGGCTCCAGTCTCTCGTTTAACCAAGAATCAAGCTTCACGAGTCTAAGGAGTCAAGTACCAGTTTAAGTTTCAAGGGTCAAGAGTCAGCGTTGCTCAAGAATCAAGTGTCTAAGTATCAAGAGTCCAAGTATCTAGTATCAACAATAAGAATCTAGTTTTCATAGTATAAAGGATCAAGTATCTCGTTTAAATCATGAAGATTCAAGTATCTAGATTAAGCATCATGGGTCAAGCATCAAGAGTCTAGTATCTGTATCAAGTCTCATAGTTTATGTTCCAAAAGTCAAGCATCATAATAATAAGGTTCACACCAGAATTTCCAAAGTGTCAACATTACATAACCACAAGGTCTAAGATTAACAATTTATAGGAGTTCAGGGACTGATCTTGCCAACTGCCTAAAGTTTAGGGGCGCTGGGCGTTACAGTCTCCCCTCCTTTAGGAGATTTCGTCCCCGAAATCTTAGAAGAAGACTGTTCAAAGAGATGCGGGTACTTGGCCTTCATATCACTTTTCAACTCCCAAGTAAATTCAGCGCCACGCTTTCCTTCCCATCGAACCTTAACAATGGGGATTTTGCTACGCCTCAAAAGCTTGACAGTCTGATCCATGATTTCGACCGATTTCTCCACAAACTGAATAGCTTCGTTTATTTGCAAGTCTTCTAGAGGAACTTGTAGTCCCTCATCGGCTAGACATTTTCGCAGATTGGACACGTGGAACACTGGATGCACGTTGTTTAGCTCTTGTGGCAAGTCGAGTCGGTATGCTACCTTACCGATCCTTTCAAGTATCACGAAAGGACCCACATAACGAGGCGCAAGCTTTCCCTTCTTTCCGAAACGAACTACTCCTTTCCAGGGAGATACCTTGAGTAGAACTCGGTCACCAATAACAAATTCCAGAGGCTTCCGCCTATTATCAGCATAGCCCTTTTGTCTGTTCCTAGCCTTGATCAAGTTATCACGGATCTGAAGAATTTTATCCGTTGTCTCTTGAACAATCTCAGGGCCGGTGAACTGCTTTTCCCCAACCTCATGCCAGCTGAGAGGAGATCGGCATTTTCGCCCATATAAAGCTTCGAAAGGAGCCATCTGAATACTGGAATGGTAGCTATTGTTGTAAGAGAATTCTATCAATGGTAAATGTACATCCCAGTTACCACCAAAGTCATTGACATAAGAACGAAGCATATCCTCGAGGGTCTGAATAGTACGCTCGGTCTGACCATCCGTCTGAGGATGAAAGGTCGTGCTAAGATTCAAGTGCGTTCCCATAGCGGATTGAAACGTTTGCCAAAGACGTGAAGTAAAACGACCATCACGGTCCGAGATTATGTCAAGGGGTACGCCATGACGGCTTATGATTTCGTCGGTATAGATTCGAGCAAGTCTCTTCACTCTAAAGTCTTCTCGAATAGGAAGGAAGTGAGCAGATTTGGTCAGACGATCAATAATCACCCAGATACTATCGTGACCTTTAGAGGTACGGGGTAGTTTGGTAATAAAGTCCATAGCAATGCTATCCCATTTCCAGACAGGGATTTTAGGTTGTTCCAAGAGTCCTGAAGGACGCTGGTGTTCAGCCTTTACCTTCAAGCAGGTAAGGCACTTAGACACATAGATAGCAATGTCCCTCTTCATGCCAGGCCACCAATAAGTTGTACGCAGATCCTGGTACATCTTGTCGGCACCTGGATGGATAGAGTAATGGGACTTGTGAGCCTCAGTCATAATGAGCTCACGGAGATTATTGCGGTCTGGCACCCAGATGCGATTGAGGTAGTACTAGAGTCCATCGGGTTTTGTTACCAACTGGTCAATACGGGCACCATGGACTTCCTCGATTATACTACCTTCGTTGACTGATGAATATTGGGCCTCTCGGATACAAGCATGGAGGTCATTGGAGATACGGATAGACTTAACATGGGTTTTACGACTAAGAGCGTCGGCCACTACGTTTGCCTTACCAGGATGGTAGCGAATTTCGCAGTCGTAGTCGTTTAGCAACTCCACCCATCGCCTCTGTCGCATGTTTAGTTCTTTCTGGTCAAAGATATGTTGAAGGCTCCTATGGTCGGTGAAAACCACACACTTAGTACCATAAAGGTAGTGTCGCCAGATCTTTAACGCAAAAACAACTGCACCAAGCTCCAGATCGTGAGTAGTATAGTTTTTCTCATGCACCTTGAGCTGACGAGAGGCATAAGCAATAACCTTGTCCCGTTGCATGAGCACACAGCCCAACCCATGGTTCGAGGCATCACAATATACCACAAAATCGTCGTTGCCATCAGGTAGAGTTAACACAGGGGCATTACACAAAAGATTTTTAAGGGTTTGGACGGAGTTCTCTTGCTCGGGACCCCAAACAAAAGGCCTCTCCTTTTGGGTTAGCGTAGTAAGAGGAACAACGATTTTAGAGAAATTCGCGATGAATCGGCGGTAATAACCCGCCAATCCTAGAAAAGAACGAATCTCAGACACAGATTTGGGTGTGCACCAATTCTTCACGGCCTCAATTTTCGAAGGGTCAACATGAATACCCTGACTACTAACAATATGACCAAGAAACTGCACTTCGTCAATCCAAAATTCACACTTAGAAAATTTAGCATATAGACGTTCACCACGTAAAAGTTCCAGCATAAGAGGTAGGTGGCGAGCATAATCAGCCTTAGATTTAGAATAGATGAGAATATCATCAATAAAGACTATCACAAAGCGATCCAAATAGGGTTTACACACACGGTTCATAAGGTCCATGAACACTGCAGGTGCGTTGGTCAAGCCAAAAGGCATGACTACGAACTCGTAGTGCCCATATCGAGTACGGAATGCTGTTTTAGGAATATCATATTCGAGGACACGTAGTTGATGATATCCAGAACGTAGGTCAATCTTCGAGAAACAGGAGGCGCCTTGTAGTTGATCAAACAGATCATCAATACGGGGTAACGGATAACGATTCTTCACGGTAAGCTTATTAAGTTCACGATAATCGATACACATACGGAAGGAACCATCCTTCTTTTTGACGAATAAAATGGGAGCACCCCACGGGGAGGTACTTGGACGAATAAAACCTTTGTCGAGCAATTCTTGTAGCTGGCTGGATAACTCTTGCATCTCGGAAGGTGCAAGACGGTAAGGAGCCCTGGCGACAGGAGTCGCACCAGGTACGAGATCAATACGAAAGTCAACAGATCTGGGAGGGGGAAGACCAGGAAGATCTTCAGGAAAGACATCGATGAAGTCACACACCACTGGAACGTCGCTTATGTTCTTCCCCTTGCCTTTTTGTTCCACCACGTGGGCCAAGAAGGCAGGGTTCTGTTTACGTAAGCTTCTGCTCGCTTGTGTGCATGACATTAACCTTAGTCCTTTTGAAGGTCGGTCTCCATAGACGTGTAAAAGATCACCCGACGGAAGGGGAAGACGGACAAGCTTTTCGTGACACACAATTTCGGCATGGTTCTTACGCAACCAATCCATACCGATAATAACATCAAAACTACCCAACCGCATGGGTATAAGATCAATAGTGAATACGTGATCGTTAAGAATCAAGGAACAATCACGCACGATAGAATTCACAAGAATCGACTTACCATTGGCGACCTCAACCGAGAATGACTCTGGTAACTTAGAGCGTGTACAATTTATCAAAGACTCAAATTCCACGGACACAAAGCTTCTATCGGCGCCAGTATCAAATAGAATCGAAGCATAAAGGTTATTAACAAGGAACATACCATTGACAACGTCATTGTCATTACGAGCCTGATTTGCGTTAAGGTTGAATGCTCGTCCACGAGCGGCTGGTTGCTGGTCCTGGTTCAGCTGAGGACACTGGTTACAGAGGTGGGTAGTATCTCCACACTTGTAGCATGCACGAACAGCATTGACTGGCCTTGGGTTCTGCGGAGGTGCGGGAAGAGCTGCTTGAGCTGGGGCTTGTTGGGCTTGTGGGGCCGGGTTAGTTTGACGACAGTAGGGAGTCGTGTGACCATAACGATTACAGTTGGTGCACAGACGACATGCAGAAGCAGCAGGATGATGGTAGTTACAAGTTGCACACTTGGGATGAGGCTTCAGGGGCAGCAGGGTTAGCAGCAACAGGAGTAGGAGCAGGTTTAGCAGCAGGGACAATAGCATTACATCCCGAGCCCTGAGCCTTCCTTTTCTTGTTCTTGCTGCCACTAGGCTGCTGGGTCACTTGGTTAACAGGATTTGAAGGTGCAGGGGTAGCAAACTGCTTATCACGCACACGATTGTTGTTCAAACTTGCTGCCAAACGATAGACTTCTTTGATAGTTCCCAACTGAGCTGCTTCGATAGAATCACGCATTACAGACGGTGGGCCGTTGATGTACTTGGTTATCATTCACTTAGGAGTCGAGACCAAATGAGGAACGATGAGACTCAGCTGCTTAAAACGAGTAGTATATGCCAGGTTGTCATCACCAACTTGTTTCAGATGCCAAAATTCTTCTTCAAGCTTCAACTGCTCATGGGGAGGGCAGAACTCAAGCATCATTAGTTCTCACACCTCAGCCCATGGTAGAGCATAGGCTTCTTCATTTGAGCGGGTGTTTCTCTCATTCGTCCACCATTCCAATGCTCTGCCCTGAAACATTCCAGTCGCACTCCTAGTTTTCAGATGGTCTGGGCACTCGCTGTTAATGAAGGTAACTTCGATGCTGTCGAACCACTCGAGCATAGCAGTCACTCCATCACTGCCCGTGAAAGACTTAGGGCTGCAAGAGATGAAATGTTTGTAGTTGAACTTAGTAGGCTTCTGCTTCTCAGCCTTGGAGTCCGCAGAGGATGGCGGAGTGTTTAATCCTTGAAGCTCAGTGAAGATTCTTGGCATGACCCGAGCGATCTGATCGGCCATGAAAGACATCATCTTCTTTTGAGACTTGTCACGGCCCTGACCCGGTTTGACCCGTTTCAGGAGCCACGGGACAGAAAATCCCGTGGTATTTATTTAATTGAGTTTAACAGCGGAAGATTTCATCGGGATCTTTTAAAACTGCAATTTCTCGATTATTTTATTTCACAACTCGGGATAAAACCCCGGTAATTTACAATCATAAGATTTCACGGAGAAATCTTTATTTTACAAAACATGTTTCTTTATTTTATATTGAGCCACTTCCTTAAGCTTGTTGTGCTTCACGGCACTTTTCCTTGATCACAACAGATCACCTGAAACATGTTTGAAAAAGGTTTTGTCAGCGGGAAATACTGGTGAATCATTATTTTTATGAAAATGACTCGTTTGTTATAATTTACAGTATTAAGAGAGATTACAATGTTTCCAGATTTCAACCAACTACCCACAGTATTTGTCACTCGACATTCATCGGTAGCCTCTTAGCCCGATGGTGTCTGTGACTATGGTCATATCACCCCTTGGCCCCGTTGTCCAATGGTGAAGTTTATCAAGTAATGTATACAAAACCCTACATACCGGCTGTAACTTGGTGATTACATAAACTTAATCACTGTAATTACCCCCTTTGAAAATATTTAAGAATTTATAAAGCACTTTGATAAAAAGAGAATGACTCACATTGCAGATTTAATTTGAGCAGAGCCTAGCCTACTGATTAGCCTTTTAACCTAGTTTAAATAACAATGCACACAAACTAGGTCAGTAACTAATACAGCATTTACGATAACTCACGAGATAAAACCCTCACAACGAATGACAAAGTGCAATACTTAAACATCCATCGAATTAACGACGAATGACAAAGCATAAACCCTAATGTGGGCAGCACTTAAACATCCATTGGATAGTTTAATCGATCGGACATTGAATCGTAGCAGCGATCGAGTTATTACCCTGTTTTGCGGCAACGATTTGTGATTCGTGTGTGTTTTGATAGTAAACAGAATGTAACTCAGTGTATGAAACGTATTTTCACGTCGTTCAAGTGCCAAAATTCGATTGCCAAAGCCCACTATTTATACACGAATTTTGACCCCCCTCGTGTGACGCGAGGGGTACCCCTGGGGGCGTCACGTGGCGCGAGGGGTCCTATCCTACCATAGGGTAGCCCCGTGTGTGAGTAGGCTTGCTGAGTCGACGGAATTATAAAATTCGATTTTGACAGCTTATTTTGTGGATAATCGTAACTAGGGTTTACCCCCCCTGAGTTTTAGGGGCCCTGATCCTGATTCAGATTGTTCTGAAAATTTTAGGGTTTGTGCAGAATCACTTGGGTTTCTCAATTAGGGTTTCCTATTGGACAATTAAAGTAATAAATAGGACTTTTTAAATAAGAGTTGTTACATTCTCTCCACCTTAATAAAAATCTCGTCCTCGAGATTTACTGGAACAAGTAGGGATACTTTCGCTTCATTTCTGATTCTAACTCCCAAGTGTATTCAGCTCCTCTCTTTGAATCCCACTTGACTTTGACTAAAACTAGTCGCTTGTGTTTGAGAAACTTAATCTTTCTGTCTTCTATCTGAAGAGGTTTCTCAACAAATTTTAACTTTTCGTTTACCTCTATATCTTGGAGAGGTACTACCAAAGATTCGTCTGATAAACATTTCTTGAGGTTGGATACATGAAATACATCATGTACTCCAGCTAACTCTTCTGGTAGTTGTAAACGATAAGCAACTGGTCCTATACGTTGGATCACTGAAAATGGTCCTACGTATCTTGGACTTAGCTTTCCTTTCTTACCGAATCGAACAACTCCTTTCCAAGGAGAAACTTTCAACAGCACTCTTTCTCCAATTTGGAATTCTAACGGCTTACGTCGATTGTCGGCATAGCTCTTTTGACGATCTCGAGCTGTCTTTAGTCTTTCCTTGATTTGTGAAATCTTGTCGGTCGTCTCTTGCACTATTTCAGGACCTGATAATTGACTTTCTCCTATTTCTGCCCAACAAACTGGAGTTCTACACTTACGTCCGTATAGTGCTTCGAATGGGGCAGTTTCAATGCTTGAATGATAGCTATTGTTATAGGAGAATTCAATTAACGGTAAGTGATCATCCCAGTTTCCACCAAAATCTATTACACATGCTCGGAGCATATCTTCTAGAGTTTGGATTGTCCTTTCACTTTGTCCGTCGGTCTGAGGATGATATGCCGTACTTAATTTTAGTCGGGTTCCCATAGCTTCTTAGAAACTTTTCCAGAAATGAGAAGTAAAACGACTATCCCTATCTGATACAATGGAGAGTGGAACTCCATGTAAGGATACGACTTCATCTACATACAACTTTGTCAACCTTCCATGCTAAAGGTTTCTTTCATAGGTAGAAAATGAGCTGATTTGGTTAATCGATCCACAATTACCCAAATCGCATCATTACCTTTTCTTGTTTTGGGTAACTTAGTAACAAAATCCATTGTTATGAGTTCCCATTTCCATAATGGCATTTCTAATTGTTGTAGTAGCCCTGCAGGTTTCTGGTGTTCTGCCTTAACTTGTGAACAAGTAAGACACTTAGAAACATATCTAGCTATATCCTTTTTCATTCCTATCCACCAGAAATTATTTCTTAAATCTTGGTACATCTTATTGTTTCCAGGGTGCATGGTATACCTAGATTTATGAGCTTCTTCTAAAATCTTATTTCTTAATTCTCCCTGCTTAGGTACCCAAATTCTTCTTTTGTGGAATCTCCAAATTCCATCAACTCCTTGCTCTAAATCTTTTATTCGTCCCTTCATTCCTTCAGCATTATCTTCTATTGCTGTTTCTTGAACATTCTTCAGTTGTTCTATTAAATCTAATTGTAGATTTAATCTGAGAGCACGAACTCGCTTTTGCTTTTCATGATATTTACGACTTAAGGCATCTGCAACTACATTTGTCTTTCCTTCGTGATACTGAATATCACAGTCGTAATCACTTAGGATTTCCATCCATCTCCTTTGCCTCATGTTCAACTCCTTTTGCCCAAATATATACCTTAAACTCTTATGATCTGTATAGACAGTAAACTTACTTCCGTACAGATAATGTCTCCAAATTTTAAGGGCAAAAATTATGGCGCCTAACTCTAAGTCATAAGTTGTATAGTTCTCCTCATGCTTTTTCAATTGCCTTGAAGCATAAGCAATTACCTTCTTGCGTTTCATTAACACACATCCTAATCCTAGTTTTGAAGCATCACAGTAAACTTCAAAATCTTCAGTCCCTTCTGGTAAAGCTAGGATTGGAGCATTTGTTAACTTATGCTTTAGAATCTTAAAAGCTTCTTCTTGCTTAGGTCCCCATTCAAACTTAATTGCTTTACAGGTTAGCTTAGTTAATGGTACAGCTATCTTGGAAAATCCTTAATAAACCGTCTATAATATCCGGCTAAACCTATAAAACTTCTAATTTCCATTGCGGATTGCGGAACCTTCCATTTGGTAATTGCCTCTATCTTAGTAGGATCTACATGAATGCCTTCATGATTCACCATGTGACCTAGAAATTGCACTTCTTTTAGCCAAAATTCACACTTTGAGAATTTGGCGTACAACTTTTCTTTTCTTAACAAAGTTAAGAGTGCATGCACGTGCTGACAATGTTCGTCTTGACTTTTGGAATAAATAAGTATATCGTCTATGAAGACAATTACGAATTTATCCAAATATGGTTTACAGATCCTATTCATCATGTCCATAAATGCAGCAGGTGCATTTGTTAACCCAAAGGGCATGACGGTAAACTCGTAATGACCATACCTAGTTCTGAAAGCAGTTTTAGGTATGTCTTCTTCTTCTACCTTTAATTGATGATATCCGGAGCGTAAGTCGATCTTAGAAAAATATCTAGCTCCTTGAAGTTGATCGAAAAGATCATCAATCCTAGGTAATGGGTATCGATTCTTAATTGTAACTTTATTTAATTCTCTATAATCAATACACATCCTCATCGAACCATCCTTCTTCTTTACAAACAACACTGGTGCTCCCCACGGGGATGAACTAGGTTGTATGAATCCTTTACTTAGTAATTCATCTAATTGCTTTTTCAATTCTAACATTTCTGTAGGTGCTAACCGATAAGGTGCCTTAGCTATTGGTGTAGTTCCTGGAAATAGATGAATTCTAAATTCTACTTCCCTATCAGGTGGTAATCCTGGTAATTCTTCTGGGAATACTTCTGAGTATTCTGAGACTACAGGAATCTCCTTAATTTCTTTACCCTTAGTGCTAATGACTACCGAAATCATATACACTTTTCCTTGCTTTCATTCATAACTAGCAACTTTCATTACTGATATGAACTTCGTGGGCTTACGTGGTTTATCTCCTGTAATCATAATTACTTTTCCGGTGGGTGCCTGAATTTCTATGGAATTCTTATCACAAAGAATTCGAGCATGGTTGGCTACCAACCAATCCATTCCTAACACAACATCGAATTCAGCTAATTTCATAGGTAATAGGTTTGCAAAGAATTTATGACCTGAGAGTTCTATATTTTGTTTTTGCAAAACCTTATCTATGTTAACAGAATTTCCGTCTGCCGTTTCAACTGTAAAAATCTGCCTAAGGTTGGTTAAAGGTAAGTTAAGAGCTTGGCAGAATGAAGTATTTATAAAACTTTGGTTTGCACCAGAGTCAAATAATACTTTTGCATATACGTTGTGAACTAGGAACGTACCAGCTATTACATCTGGAATAAGTTCTGCTTCTTGAGTAGTCAGCTGGAATGCTCTGACATTCTTTTTAGCTCCGTCGGTCGTCTTGGCTTTGTTATCTGCTGGTTTGACTAATTTAGGACATTCTGGTTTGAAATGCCCATTTTCTCCACAGTTATAGCAGACTATGGTTTTCTTTCTGCAATTTTCTTCACGATGTCCTACCATTTTACAAAAATTGCAGGTTACACTACATTTTCCATAATGTTTCTTTTTGCAATCCTTGCAGAATGGCAGGGTTGAGGTTTGTCCCATTCCTCTTCTTTTGAAGCTGTTATTATTACCCGTACGAAATCCTTGGGTAATTTTCTGAGCCAGTTCCTTTTTCCTGTTTTCATCTCTTGTGCGTACCAATTCGTCAGTTAGGGCGTTAGCTAGTTCCACTGCATCGTCAATAGTGCGAGGTCTCGCAGCTTTAACAATGTTACGGATTTCGCTAATTAATCCCCAAATATAACGAGAAATGAGTACCGGTTCTGGCGAAGCCAGTGTTGGTATCACTCTAGCATATTCGAAGAATGTCGAAGTATAACCGCGACAATCTACACCCATCATACGATGATTTAAGAACTTATTTGCCATTTGATCTTTTTCGTATTCGGGACAGAATTTTCTTTCTACAAGACTCTTAAATTCTTCCCAGTTCATGGCATAGGCCCTATTTCTTCCTTTGGCTTGAAGTACAGTGTTCCACCATTCTAGTGCCCCTTCTTTGAAAAGATTCGATGCGTACATTACTTTGTCGTTTTCGGCACATTTACTAATTATAATCACTGCCTCGGTTTTCTCGAACCAACGCAGTGCTGCAGTCGCTCCTTCATTGCCTGCAAATTCCGTGGGTTTACAAGCAAGAAATTCCTTGTAAGTGCAACCAGGTGTTGTAGCTTTCATTTTCTTAGGGAGTGGAGCTTGCAGTGGTTCATTATCATGATTAGTATGATTACCGCCTCCATTTATGCTATTACTGAAGTTATCTTCAGAAATACGTTTACTAGGAACGATTTGTTGTGGTTCAACAGGTTTCTGGGCAGCAGCAAGTATTGCTGGAATAGCATTAGCTATTCCTTGAGCAACGATATTTTCTATAACTTGCCTAGTCATAAATTGATCACCCGGATGTTGCTCAGATTGATTAACCTCATTAACTGGTTCATTATTAGCGTTTTCCATCTGGTAATTAATATATAATTTATTAGTATCAAATAAATAACAATTATACACAAAGCAATTGTACAATTTCATAATGCACATATAGTCAAAACTATCGATTTCTCGATTCCCATTATATAATATATGCGTCAATACATATCATAATCTTACAAAGTTTTATTTTAGGTTATTTTACAAGATTATATTATTATTGCTATTATACAACTACAGTTTCATAAACCCACTATTCCTCGTCAGCTGATATTTTAATAACGGCGCTCCCTTTCATCGTACTTCCAGGAGATCTGTTCTCCTACTTCCCTGATCCTATTTCCTGCATCCATTAGCTGCTCGCCAAAGTGGCGAAGTTCAGCTAAATTCTCATTGCTCATTGGTGGGTTTGGTATAGGTTCCGGGTCAAACTGAGGAAGAAAGGAATAAGGACTGTTGAGCAGGTTTTGGAACTGCCAATCATTAGTCCACCATTCATCCATTCCTAGAGGTTGGGTGTGGATTATTGGTTCTGGGATTGCTGGTTCTAAGTTTATAGGGAGTTGATTGTTGACAGGATAAGAGTAGAAATTATTATTGATAGGTCTGACAACATCACAACTTGCTAATGCACGATCTAATTCTTCCTGAAATGGTAACTCCTCAATCTGTCTAGAGCTTTCCCCAATTTCTCTCTTGGTTTGTCTAGAACCTCCTCCAATCTCCATTTCTGTTTCCTTAGAATATTCTTCAAACTGTATTCCCATTTGCCTAGATTCTTCCCCGACTTCAATTCCCTTCCCTTTGTCTAAAGGATTTTCTATTTTGGGAAGTCTCTTGGCTGGCTTTTTCCTACGCACACGCCTCCCCCATACATATCTCTTTCTTTTCTGAGGTTTTGGCTTTTTCGGAGGTGAAGCATTGAATTCAATAGGTTCTTCTATGTCGGGTATATACCTATTGAAATCTCTGGAAACCTCTATTTTTACCGGATAGAGATTTAAATTCTGAAGGGCGTCAGACAAGTCACTCATGCTGTTATGCCAAATACACATAATTACTACTTTAAAAATTATAAAAAAAATTCATAGAAAACCTTTAAATATTATTTCAGACTGGGTAACTATAAAATAAATGAAAACTAAAACACACGAGGTTTTATTGTAAATTTATTTATTTACTGGATAAAGCTTCTGACTTATAGGTGATAAGGGTGCTAAATCTTGAGTCAGAGTATTTAAAGATTTGCATTAACTGCTACAGTAGATAGCATATAGAGATCTGCCCATTTCTCATCTAACTTGTCCTCCCAAGGTGTTTTACTGGTTAATTCCTGGGTTTCCTGTTTAATCTTCTTTTCTCGGAATTTCTTTATTTTCTCCTGACTTTTCCTAATAATCAAACTTCGTTTATTAGGAGAAAGTGGTTCTTCATATTGTGCCTTACGGACAAATATTCCTTCTTCAGGATTTTCATAGGGTTTTGTTTGTGATGAACTTCCCTTCTCGTTTGATGACCTATCTAATTTAAGATAGATGTTTGAAAGCTTTTGTTTACCCATACTGTACACAAATATTCAAATAATAAAACACATAATCACAAATTGGAAATCAGAAAAATTAAGTATTTCTAAATACTTAATAGGCTTAAATCAGTGGCTCTGATACCACATTTTTCTGTCACGGCCCCGACCCGGTTTGACCCGTTTCAGGAGCCGCGGGACAGAAAATCTCGTGGTATTTATTTAATTGAGTTTAACAGCGGAAGATTTCATCAGGATCTTTTAAAACTGCAATTTCCCGATTATTTTATTTCACAACTCGGGATAAAACCCCGGTAATTTACAATCATAAGATTTCACGGAGAAATCTTTATTTTACAAAACATGTTTCTTTATTTTATATTGAGCCACTTCCTTAAGCTTGTAGTGCTTCACGGCACTTTTCCTTGATCACAACAGATCACCTGAAACATGTTTGAAAAAGGTTTTGTCAGCAGGAAATACTGGTGAATCATTCTTTTTATGAAAATGACTCGTTTGTTATAATTTACAGTATTAAGAGAGATTACAATGTTTCCATATTTCAACCAACTACCCACAGTATTTGTCACTCGACATTCATCGGTAGCCTCTTAGCCCGATGGTGTCTGTGACTATGGTCATATCACCCCTTGGCCCCGTTGTCCAATGGTGAAGTTTATCAAGTAATGTATACAAAACCCCACATACCGGCTGTAACTTGGTGATTACATAAACTTAATCACTGTAATTATCCCCTTTGAAAATATTTAAGAATTTATAAAGCACTTTGATAAAAAGAGAATGACTCACATTGCAGATTTAATTTGAGCAGAGCCTAGCCTACTGATTAGCCTTTTAACCTAGTTTAAATAACAATGCACACAAACTAGGTCAGTAACTAATACAACATTTACGATAACTCACGAGATAAAACCCTCACAACGAATGACAAAGTGCAATACTTAAACATCCATCGAATTAACGACGAATGACAAAGCATAAACCCTAATGTGGGCAGCACTTAAACATCCATTGGATAGTTTAATCGATCGGACATTGAATCGTAGCAGCGATCGAGTTATTACCCTGTTTTGCGGCAACGATTTGTGATTCGTGTGTGTTTTGATAGTAAACAGAACGTAACTCAGTGTATGAAACGTATTTTCACGTCGTTCAAGTGCCAAAATTCGATTGCCAAAGCCCACTATTTATACACAAATTTTGACCCCCCTCGCGTGACGCGAGGGGTACCCCTGGGGGCGTCGCGTGGCGCGAGGGGTCCTATCCTACCATAGGGTAGCCCCGTGTGTGAGTAGGCTTGCTGAGTCGACGGAATTGTAAAATTCGATTTTGACAGCTTATTTTGTGGATAATCGTAACTAGGGTTTACCCCCCCTGAGTTTTAGGGGCCCTGATCCTGATTCAGATTGTTCTGAAAATTTTAGGGTTTGTGCAGAATCACTTGGGTTTCTCAATTAGGGTTTCCTATTGGACAATTAAAGTAATAAATAGGACTTTTTAAATAAGAGTTGTTACAAGACTTCTCTCTGGATCTCCTGAGAGTGTCAGATGTTCTACGAGTAGGCATCTACAGATCCGACAAACGGGATTGTATAAGTCTAAATTACGAACTCCTCACAACATAGACTACTCACACGATAGACTTAAGAATCTAGATTGAATCAACTCAAAATTCACGACCTTCGCATGGCACGTTTGTACGAAGTTTGGTAAACATGCCAAAAACGCTTATATATAGGAAGTACCAGCGGCGTATCCACCACGCTTCGAACACGTCGCCTAGCCTCGTACTCGGTGTCATGCTACGTGTCGCAATCACCACACATAACCAATTGTCCATTAACATCATCATCATATATTGCCAAATAGTTTCACATAGATTAATAGATTGCTGTAGATTACTCATAGATCACTCAATTACATCACATAGAATACTCACAATAGATCATCGTAGAATACCCAGATAGATTAACATAGATCATCTCATAGATTGACATAGATTATATTGATAGATTATCATAGCTTGCTCAAGTAGATAGCTTAACATAGACTAACCAAGTAAATGATCATAGATTAAACCACAATTCAAGGCAGCTTAACATAGTTTAGCTCAAAATAGATTATCGCGCTAGATTATCATAGATTAGCACGAATAGCTTAACCATAGATCATGCTAGAATTCTCATAGATTTCATAGACTTCCATAGATTTCACGAGTAGAACTTCCATAGATTACATAGTCTGTTCATAGGTTGCATAGACCTTTCATAGATTGCATAGACTTTCCGTAGATTACATAGGCGTTCCGTTCCGGGTCTGCAAACACTAAATCTCGTATGGCACTTTGATACGAAAGTTGGTAACATGCCGGAAGCACTTATATATAGGAAGTACCAGCGGCGTATCCACCATGCTTAGGACATGCCACTTCTGTCTCGTACTTCCATGCCATCTTAGTGTTTCATACCACAACAACACATAATATCATAGTTTGTCGATTCGAGATTACCACATAGATTACACATCGTATAAAGCTTCGTACATTTAGTTTGATCTGGGATTAAGGATTAATGTTTTGGATTGCGGACCACGTGCAGATCTTGTGTAAAGCATTTTAGAAATGAAGAAAGATTAATGTTCAAAACTTCATAGATAAAACCACCTTTATAAAATCGAGGTAATATAAAAATGAGACAGGCTTATAAAACACAGGATTGTTCCAGGTAGAAGAACGACGACTAACCAAAGTGATTCGAACCCCTTTCGAATTGAGGTAACGCGTCTTGACTTACTTAGACAAATACGTCATCGATGTTAGGCCTACGATATTCGTCCTTTTGGTCACTTCGCGTACTCAATTGATCGGAAGCTGCGAGACCTTGGCGAGACATAAAAATCATCAAAGAATGGGACTAGTTATCAAGGTTTGAGTTTCACCTCTAACTTGACAACATCGTACCCTAAACGTTGTGGGCACTTATCCGCCGACAAGGCCTACCAGAATAATATGGAGATTTCCCATCAAGGTTCGGATGTCACTCCTATCCTGTGGGCAAATCTCGTGCAAAGTATAAACACCGTATAACAATGTTTTCATAGTATAAAGTGTACATTGTATCAGCCTTAGGAAAGGCATGTAAGTTCAATAAGAATAATGAGCTAGGAAGCATGTTCGATAGAATGCATAAGTCTTAAAAAACAAAAAAGAGTCAAGATTTCCTAGAACTATAGACTAGGGAAAGTATTCCTACTTATCCTAATTCCCTATAGTTATGGATCTGATACCAATCTGTCACACCCCAACCGATGGCGGAAACATCGGGGTGCGAGCACTAAGCGTCCAGATTGCTCATGAGATTTCCATAACACTAAATGTTTCGATAATCATTAAATAAATTTCATACTATTTGTCAAACAGCATAAATCAAGCATCATCAAGATTACATCACCAAATGAAATTGTTCAAAAGTCTAAATTATTAAGGCGACGTTTCTAGGCATCTCCTATCTTGATTTCCAAAGTTCCAAAGCATCCTATCATCCTGCAACATGTATTAAAATATCAATACAAAAGTATTGGCGAGTATACAAGTTTGATAATGGAATAATAGGTTAAAATCACTCATATCCATAGTGTAAGCAAATAAAATAGTTTCAGCCGTGCTAGTGTCGCAGTCCACGCAGTGATAGCCCAAGTTTCCAATGCGTTAAGTGCCTTTCCCAAAGTCTAACGGGAGGTTATATGTCTCCTCCTAACAATACCCCAAAGACTAACGGGGAGGTGCATTACTCCTATAGCGCTACTATTGTTAAGGTGGAACTACACACTCTGGATTAAACATCACGTAGCACAAAGAGTCAAGAATCAAGTATCATAAGTTTCACAAACACATAGGATTGAGTATAAGTTTCAAAGATTCAAGTTTAAGTTTCATAGAATACATGTTACACCCCAAAAGTTTAAAGTAAAAAGGGGATCGAGTATACTCACAGTGATTGCTTAACAGTCACAACTGTTATTGGATCAAAGGGAGCTGTTTTGAGATTAGCCTGATTAGATTTCAACAGGGTAAGAGTCGAGCAGCATAACGAGGTTGAATAAAGGAGTTAACAGGTCAATGGGTCGGATGGTTGTCCGATCGGATGACTGTTCGATCGGATGGACAGTCGGTCGGATGACCTTAAGAGTTCGATGACAATGGCTGCCCGGTCGGATGGCTGTCCGATCGGGTTGCCACTTGGTGTAAACAGGAGAGGCTGTCTGATCGGATGGCTGTCCGATCGACTGGCCTTTTTAGAGATGAACGGCTGACCGATCGGATGGATGTCCGATCGGCTGGCCTAATGTGGATAAGGTTGTCCGATCGGATTGCTGTCCGATCGGCTGGCCTTATGTGAATATGGCTGTCCGATCGGATTGCTGTCCGATCGGCTGGCCTTATTGTTCTTGTTTACCAATTTCATGAAGTTTCTAAGTTCTGAAAGTTAATGGTGACGTCACGACACGTACTGAGACAGCAGTAACTTATCGTTTAACAGCCATTCTGGTTGGTCGGGAACCACCCGAGTCCAATCAGTGGTTTGTTAGCGACGGTTTCTGCCGGAATCCATCCCGTGAACGTCTTAATCAGTGAACAATCTGTTCCTAAACCAACTCTAGACCACCGATCAAGTCTACAGCCCGTTTAGTTACGTTTATCACCGGAATAGTTCAGAAATTTGAAGAAAAGATGAAGGACGACCCAAGTCTTATATGAAAAGTATAGTTTTAACTTAGATTTAATGTAAAAACGTATGAAATACCTTAGATCCGAGCTATATCTTGCTTAGAATGACATCACATGGTAGTTTGTACAAACCACCATGATGACATCACCCTCAAGAACTCATATCTGAGAGATTTCACGGTGAAAAGTGTGATTTTAAATGAGAATCACGTAGAGAACGATACGTAGAGTAAGAAAGTACAAGAATCTAGTCTTGAAACGTACCGAAATCGATGAGAAAATGAAGAAATAGCGTGCGCGTGCGTCTGGTTCGGTCAGAGCTGTCACATCACTTGAAATGGTGATGTGACAACCTATTTATAGGTGAAGGGGAGAAAGGAGGTGAAGTGGTTCGGCTCGGATGGCTGTTCGGCCGAATGGCTATCCGGCTGGATGGCAATCCAACCGAACACCTACGACGAGTTGAGTTTTGGCGTTCCGATCGTTAAGCGTTGCGATAGATTGGTAAAGTATTTTTATTAATTAGACTACATCATAAGCACCGAAGTCTCACGGTTTCATAGATTCCGCCAGTGCCAAGGCTCCAGTCTCTCGTTTAACCAAGAATCAAGCTTCACGAGTCTAAGGAGTCAAGTACCAGTTTAACTTTCAAGGGTCAAGAGTCAGCGTTGCTCAAGAATCAAGTGTCTAAGTATCAAGAGTCCAAGTATCTAGTATCAACAATAAGAATCTAGTTTTCATAGTATAAAGGATCAAGTATCTCGTTTAAATCATGAAGATTCAAGTATCTAGATTAAGCATCATGGGTCAAGCATCAAGAGTCTAGTATCTGTATCAAGTCTCATAGTTTATGTTCCAAAAGTCAAGCATCATAATAATAAGGTTCACACCAGAATTTCCAAAGTGTCAACATTACATAACCACAAGGTCTAAGATTAACAATTTATAGGAGTTCAGGGACTGATCTTGCCAACTGCCTAAAGTTTAGGGGCGCTGGGCGTTACAAGACCCAACACCCATGTATTCATCTTTCATCTTTTAGTTAACATTGGGATAAAAAAAAAAAAAAAAAAAGCGATCGAGGCTCAGATGACGTGTTCATCATCATCATCGTCGTGAACACCTAACAAAGCAAAGCAACAAAACAGGCCTAAAGCTCCCAAACAAATTCGAATATCCCAAAACAGGAAATGAAATCAGTTAAATCAATTGCAATTTAACTGAAAAATGTGAAAAAAAAAGTCAACTAAATCGAGCTTTCTGAGGCTCACTGAAAACAATATCTAATTGATTGAGACAGTGAAAACAAATCAATAAGATCGACCTTTCTAAGGTCAAAGCTCCCAAAAAACTTGGTTGCAGGTCTAAACCTACCATCCACCACCATTACCACGCCATCTTCACTGATTTTCGATATAAATTCGAGACTCATCACAACCACCAAGTAACCGTACAAAGATGTGCCACCATCATTATCGTCCATCAACCACATACTTGCCACCATTGATACAACTATTGACTAACCCTATACACATATGCCACCATCGACACCTTCAATCAGTGTCAAACCTTTTCTAGAGACATATCCATTACAGAAACTTTACAGGTGAAATGGTATATAGATCGGCGTTCACCACCACCATGCACTACCGAACATGATTACACATAAGAGTCGGTGGAGACCAAGGCGGTGGAAAACAGAAATGGGGGAGACCGGGGGTGTGTGGTGTTAAAGGTGTCTTCCTTTTTTTTTTGAACAGTGAACTTCTAATGGTGACCATTGTCACATCGCCTAATCGGCGACTCTAGCCAAGATCTGCACAAATAGCAGGGCCAGAGCTGTATAGTCAGACTTAGTTACGGCGTTCCCCCGGAAACCGTACTGCCTCCACACGAGTTTCCTCGCTGAAGTAACAGCCGGATGAAAACCGGTGTGACGCTCAGGATCACACCCTCCTCGATGGGTTTTTCACCATCATAGCGCACAAATGTCTCACCCTGCCACAGCCGGGGATCGAACCGGCGTCTCACAAGGAAACAACCAGCCAATTACCCAACTGAGCTGGGATCACGGACAAGGTGTCTTCCTTTACACGTGTGAGAACACACAAGTTTTAGAAACATGGTACAAAAAAGAGTTGGCACCGAGCTACCAGTCACTATTCATTTCTCTTTGTAATTTAACATATAGGACATATAACTTTAAACACGTGAAATAATATTTTGGTTTTAACCGGTGTTCTTGGAATCGGATTGGATTTGTCAGTCAGATCGAGAACCACCTATATAATCAGTCTAATCAAATACTCTTGAACTATCTTAATTTGAGTAGGCCGATTATTGCACCAATCAATTGAATTGGCGAACCAAATCAGTGCTTAGATCGGATTTTCAGAATTTAGTATTATTTCTTTGAAAATCATATATATGTATATGTGATCTTAACTTGTTTATTATGACTCCGTCTGGTTTTGAAAGAACCGGTTCAGTCGAACCGATAAAATTACATGTTGGATAATCACTCACTTGGAACTATGAAAACATTTTATCTCTCAAAACACTTTGCTAACTATCCAAAGTGATGTAAACTCCTACCAAACAAGACCTTAATCCCAATTAAAGAGAAAAATGCAATTTGCGTCCCTGTGGTTTGTGTGAAACATCAACCTGAGCCCCGAAATTCATTTTTTTGGTTTTTTGAGCCCCTGAGCTTATGAATTCATAACACTTTGAGTCTCTGCCGTCTGTTTGACTGTTTGAGCCAGGGGTAAGACCGTCTTTTGGCATATATTAATAACACTTTGCGTCCCTATGGTATGAGTGAAATATCAACCTGAGCCCCTAAATTCTTTTCTTGCTTTTTTGTTAAGAAATCTAATAATTCAAATTAACTCTTTTTTAAATAAATGCAATCTAATAATTAACTCTTTTTAAATAAATGCAATCTAATAATTAAATGTATATTATATATAACAAATTATTAAAGCCTAAATTGTATATTAAATGTAAACTTTTAATACATACAATACAGAGACAAAACGTCATACCAACTTCGTAGACTTGACGGAACTTACAGACTCGATAACAAAAGACCGTAACATACAATACAGAGACAAAACGTCATACCACCACAAGCAATTGTGGATCTTTACTGACGGGTGCACTTCGGAATGTAGCAGATATGAATGAATATAACCCCAGTGTAGCTCTTCGATTTTCCTTGAAATTCCAGAGCTCGCTAATTACATATCTGCCACTGGGGTTGTATTCATTCATATGCAATTGATCGTTCTGATCAATCACTTCCTTATGTGCACCGCACCATCTTCCAGGAGGTTGTCAAGTGTTCTCGCCTTCGTAGTTGGTGTTTTGCGTATCTTTACATCCACAGCCATTCTGTACAATAAAACACATTCAAATGACCAATATAAACACATTCAAATGACCAATATGAGGAACCTAAATCATCGAATCAAACCAAAAATCAATATGAGGAACACATCAATCCGAAACTAATCCGATTAGTTCTTTTTAAACAGTTCTCAAACAACCAACCAAAACGATTCGAAATTTACCAAAAATCAATTTTCACATTTCAAGTATCAATATTGATGTGTTCAAATAACTACACACTGATGCGCTTTATCAATTTCCATCATTTGTTTCTTCGCATTTGATACATTTTGAACAATATACTCAGTTGATACCCGAGACAAAAACCCACAAGAATCAAAACCAAAACACATTCAAAACCTCTGTTTTGATACCCGAGACTAAAACCCACAAGAATCAAACCGTATAATGAATTTAGTACCGTATTCATTCTGTATATGAGTTATCTAACCCGTTTGAAGATAACCCTCTGTTTTGATACCCGAGACAAAAACCCACAAGAATCAAACAAAACCAAACCTCTGTTTTGATATCCGACACAAAAACCCACAAGAATCAAACAATATTTTCACACAAAACCTGAAACAAACCTTCATAATAACCAAAACCCAAACCTCTGTTTTGATACCCGAGACAAAAACCCACAAGAATCAAACAATATTTTCACACAAAACCTGTTACATTCTAGCATATCAAAAACATAGTGTCGATCATGTTTTAGGTATGTGATTTTACCTTGGATTGTTATCGATGAAGATGATGAAGATGAAGATGAAGCTGATGAAGATGAAGATGATGAAGATGATCTGTTCTGAAGATGAAGATGAAGATGATGAAGATGAAGATGATGATGATGATGATGATGATGATAATCGGTGTTGGGAGTTGGGAGAGATCTTGTTGAGAAGTGTGATGAAACTGATCTGATCATTCATATCTGCTATTAAGTGTAGATGTTAAGGGTCAAGGGCATAAAGGACTTTTCACAATTGTCAAACGGTCAAACTGACGGTACACTGACGACAGGGACTCAAACTGTTATGAATTCATAAGCTCAGGGGCTCAAAAAACCAAAAAATGAATTTAGGGACTCAGGTTGATGTTTCACACAAACCACAGGGACGCAAATTGCATTTTTCTCCCAATTAAATGTTAACACGTAAAACAATACTTTATTTTAATTGGTCCACACCTACCAGGCTACCACATCAAATTGCCAATAAACTCCATTTAAACTTTCCATTTTTGTCTATATCACAATCTTTTAATTATGTGCTAAACTCAACTCAAAAGAAACACGATACATGTAAACGTATGGTCGAAAGTGGTCTTAGATATTTCTGTGTGTACCCATATTACATATCACAAATATCTAGAGCTTGCTTTTAGACAGTGCATTATACGTGTATATTTTATACGATAAGATGATAAGACTGCTTAAATAATAAAGAAAGTGCAAATTCAATATGAAATTGTCGTCGTAATAAATTACGTATTTTAAATTTGTACATTATCGTATACGACTTTGTTTGTTTCATGATTTACGTAAAAGTTAATACACAGGTTTTTTTTTACCTTAGGTTAATCATATCAAATGAGTTTTGGTTTTATTGTAAAGCGCTCAACACGAAGGGTTTTTGCCGTTTTATTTAACTCACCTTCGAACAAGGTTCATTGAATGTCCAAAATGGATATTTACTAGCTAGCCAACATGCACTTAAGGACAACTTTTTTAAATACAAGAAAATATGATTTGTATTAAAATAAAGTGTTAAGGTCCAAAACTCACAACTTAGACCATGCGTATTTCTTTTCTTAAATTGATCCGAGGCATTTGTACCCGTCCCCTTGGGGTGTGGGGCAAGGTTTTTTCTTCCCAACCAATCATTGCCCGATACACATTTTTTATACATAAATGTATAATTATGTTTTTAGTTAAACTAGTACACCCTTATCAATGCATAGCTAAGTTATTGCTCTGCTGTCTATGTGGTAATGACGTAACAGTAACTTTTGCATTTGTTAGTTATTCGACTACACATGGTCTGAATATGTAGTTATAATAGTATGACGCTTATCGTAAAAACTTATCGTTAAAACACAACACCTTGGCTAGGTCCGGATGGAATTTCGGGCGTGAGCCATATGAAATTAATTAGTTATGGGTTGATTATGCAACCTTTTGGGAAGAAGACATCAATTACATGTCCGACTACTATATAAACAAGTCATGGTAAACTATTGTCCACATAACTCAATCACTTAGATCTAGGGGTGTTGATGAGCAGAACTAAACCGATCAGACCTTTGCTCGTACTCGGTTCATTTACAAACCGAATCGAGCGTTTATTCAACCGAGCCAAAGTCTAACCAGCGTCTTTCGATCCGATCATTTTCGACCGAGCGTCGTAGAACAAAAAAGGAAAGTGGAGTTGGGGTGTTAGTTTCTAAAGTAAAGTGCAGTTTTCATCTGTGATATATCGTCCAATTAGAAGACAATTATAGATTTAATAAATAACAAGTATAAATTTAACAAATAACAAAGAATTAAAAAAAAAACACTAAACTGGCTCTATCGAGAGATAAACTAAGTGGGAAGA
This sequence comes from Helianthus tuberosus, assembly GCA_030545235.1. Lineage (NCBI taxonomy): Eukaryota > Viridiplantae > Streptophyta > Magnoliopsida > Asterales > Asteraceae > Helianthus > Helianthus tuberosus. Next base: position 204,575,747 of record CM060441.1, read on the forward strand.
TGAATCGTCGATCGATCAAAGCAGACACTTATTCTATTGGAAGTTTAAAAACGAATGAACCAATTGAAGTAAAACTGTAGCAAGTTGGCGATGGAGAAATCGAATAATGGGCGATGGGGGTTTTGATTAGGATTATGTACTTCTGAATCGAATGGTGGGTTGAGACTTGAACATTGAGCAACACTTCACATTTCAGTATTTGACATTTTGACTAAATTAATCAATAGACTTTGGAGTATTAGACATTGGACCATTGGTATTAGACTTTAATTCTATTTACTTAAATGGGCCATTTTTTTTTATTTTGGACCAAACATTATTAATGTGGGTCTCTAGTCATTTTATTAATATATATATATATATATATGAATCGAGTCGACCCAAACCGAGCGGACCTTTGCTCGTGCTCGTTTATTTACAAACCAAACCGATCCAAACCGAGCATCTTTTTCAATCGAGCTGAATCGAACGAGCAAGTTACGAGCATTTTTCGAACGAGTATCAAACGTCGAGCGATTTGAACATCCCTACTTAGATAGAGTAAACCACGTTATATTCTTGTGTTTTATTTTTGTTATTCTTGTAATTATTTGTCTTATCACTTGACAAATTACCAAACGTGTCTAAATACAAGGGATTGAACTCTAGTTTTGTCAAATGGGTACCAAACCAATAATTTATCAGGCCCAAATACACGACATCAGTTTATTGGAAACTTAAACTTTAAACCATTTGAAGTTAATAACTATTGATTAAAAAAATAAATAAAAATAAAAAAGAAACCACTCCCTCCCCCCCAACCCAAACAACCAACACACAACACACACACACACACCCCATATTTCACCTCCCATTTACAATTATAACACTATCTATCTTTTTGCCACTTCTATTCTATTTAATAGACTATTTCATCATTGTATTTCTATAAATGTCCATTCCATTGTGTAATAGAATCATTGGAACTGAAGCATTGGATTATAAAAACTTGTCTGATTCAAGTAAGCATTGTGATTTTCGTCTTCAAACTTGACGAAATGAGGTTCCAAGAATCTTGTTTCAGGGAACAAAGTTGATGATTGTGGCACCGCGGCTCCAATATTATCATAGTTTGTATGGTCATCGTCTAGAAGATGCGAAATGGAGCCTAAAGATTCCAATTCCCACAAATGAGCAAGTGAAAATGTCCTAGGAATTATCTTTGATTGCATCTCAATGGCATTGTGATCATCACTAGGGACATTTTGATTACTAACATGTTCTTCTCTTTGTTCTAAAGGTCTTTCGGCGCTTTTTTTCTTGTAAATTCGACATAGGACCCAATCATCCAACTGAAAAACATGTGTAGCCATGTAAGTCTTATGTTTAGCCAAAAAAAAACAAAAATAAATAAATAAAAAATAGTGGTGAAGTTGGGCTTACCCTCATGGATCCAATTTTCTTAGTGGGTTGCGATCTTGATTCGTTCAATCGATATTCATGCATGATCCAATCGGTCTTAGTACCCTTTGGTGGCCTACCTTTGTAGAACACTAGGGACTTCTTTACTCCAACATACTTTGACGCGCTATAGATTGTTTTATCCGTCCCTGTGGCCTTCCAATAGCCCGACACAGCCGCCCTATTGGGTCGAGCCCCATTAGGGTATTTTCTGTCACGAGGAGTAAAGAAATACCATTCTTTTTCTCCAGATTCCGTTTTCTCTACATGTCACAAGTTTAATACTATTAACACAATTCATCTTCAAAACAAATTGTACTAAGAAAAAGATAAATTCGTTTAAAACACTAACCAGGCAACTCCCAAGGATCAAACTTGTATATATCAACCTCGGGGATTATAGACACGGGACAAGGTTTAGACAACGCTTGGTTTCGTAAGTAAAACATGATTAATTCTTCATCGGTCGGATGAAACCGAAAGCCCGGAGGCAGATTAGGGTTATCCTTTCTCACCATGTTAACCAAAGTTATGAAAAAAGGGGCTAGAAAATATGTTAAAAGTGTATATAAAAGAAGATACGAGATGGGAGGAGTTGGTGAAGAGAAGTGAATATGTTTGAAATGTTTGCAAGGAGAAGTGATGAGAATTTATTGGAGTGTGTTTTGTCCATTTGTGAAGGAGATAACTTCGTTGGTGATTTTGATTGGTTGGGTTGAGTTTTGACTTACCAATGGGCATTTGGCATGTGCCCATACTTGCAAGATTAGGCTACACACACAAGTATTATTTTAATATGAATGAATAAGCCATACCCTTTTGGGAATATTTCTTTTCTCTTTTTCTTATTTGTGGTGCTTTAACAAACTTCTTTTGTATGGGCATACTTGATTAGAATTCTGAATTAAGATACCTATGTTTGTTGACATAATTTCCACCATTATGCCTAGTAATTTTAAATATCTTAATATCTTTGATTTTGCTTGTCTTTATTAAAAGGCATTGTTCTTTTTTGAACAAGGAATATGCATAATCAAGGTGTTTAATTTATGAAATTAAATAGATTGAGTATAAACTTCTTATTCCTTATACACGTCATTGTGACTAATGTTGTATTTGATTCTAACTGGCCAAACCACGTAACTCGGAACTAAAAAACCGTAAAAGATACAAAAATGTTTACGATGAATAACTTTTCACGAGAAAAATGATAGAAGCCAAACACCGCAAGATATCAAGACTCTGGGTACCTTTAATGAAGTCTCATAGGGTAACTTAGAACACAAGAAGAGAATTTGTCAAATATCTATATAAGGATATTTGATTTTTTAACTTAGAGGGTACATCACAAACTATAAATGGGTTAGCTAGTAACATGAGTAGATGAACAAATGAAATATGAAACTAATAGATAAAAGGAATGGTAAGGGTTAAGTCTTCATTGTTATCTTGCAAAAGTCATAAAATACTATAATATCAATGACAACTCATCCCTTAGGCATGCTTTTAGTACCCTAAAAGTGTATACATATATACCAAGTACTTTCATGTATGACTTAAGTGTCCTATTATACAGGTTTTGTCCTTTATGTTAACACTATTTTTCAGGCGTTTTTCTTTATCGCAAAAGTTGACGAGTTTTGTACTTAACGTTTCAAAATCTTGCGCGTTATATCATTTAGCCCTAACCCAGTTAGTTTTTTCTAGTTAAATCAAATTGCACAAGGGTAATATGGTCTTTTTACTTATTTATTTAGTTACAGAGTTTTCTCCTCTCTTTACTCTCCCCATCTCTCTCACTACCACCACCCACCACCACCACCTTCCACCTCCTAACACCACCACCTCCCGCCCCCTGCAACCACCATCCACCACCTACTCTCTCTCTCTCTCTCTTTCCCTTTGCCACCATCAACACCACCATCCACCACCGCCTCAACCACCACTGTACCATCCCCATCACAACAAAAAATAAAATAAAATAAAATAAAAACACAACCGGATAAAAAATCAACCGCCATTATCACCATCAATCACCACCACAATAAAGAAAACCCCAGCCGCCGGATGAAAACCTCAACCACCATCCACCACGGCACCAACCACCATCACCATCGTGACCGTTCACCCCCTACACAGCCGCACACAAACACCCTTACCTACAAATGTCATTTTGTCCCTTTCACCCCTTACATCGGCGCATCTAAACTCCGAAGACCTGTTCACGAAAATATAGATCTAACATGTTGGGCTTGATGATTTGACCCTAGATCTGTTCACGAAAATATAGATCTGTTAATCCCTTAAACCGCCGCACGAATCGAGGCTTGTTATTCTGCCAAATGGGAGGTCGTCGACTGATAATTTGACTGCTCTGTCCCAAATCTCTCTCTCTCTCTCAGATACAAGACATGGGTGTGTTTGATGATTTGTGTGGGAGGGCTATGGTTTAGAACACAATGAGGTGTATAAGATGAATATATTAGGTGGTTGCTGGTGGGGGACGATGATTGCTGGTGTTTGCAGGTAGAGAGAGCAAATGGGGGGTGAGAAAGAAGATGATTCACATTAATTAATCTTTATATACTAGCAGGATGCCCGCGCGATGCGGCGGGAGAGACACATCGCATTACGATACTGGTTTCGGTAGTCTTCTTATTCATATAATATTTTATATTTATTGTAGTATTATTGTGATAGATATACATCAAAAGCGAAGTAATCGGGTAATCAATTTCATTGTGTTTTGCATGGTTCGGTTATTATCCTCAACCGAAGCCAAAACCAAAGGCATCAATTGGTCTATTTTATTAACCAATCGGTCCTCGGTTTATTCGGTTAAATTGACGGTTTTCAGTTTGGTTCATTTAATTTTAGTTAACATCAAAAACCATACCTGGACTAAAGCTTTTGCTTAGAAATATATGAAATTGAGATATAAATACATGAATTGAAAGTATAAACATATGAAATGGAGATATAAAATATGAAATATATGAACTGGATGTATAAAAGCTAGTAATATATTAAAATACGAATGGTTTAGTTCAACTAATTTTGGTTAAACGAGAGTACAAAAAAAAATTGATAACCGATTTTTGGTTTATTCGGTTTTTAGTTAATTCAGTTTTTTGTTGATTTCGGTTCAGTTTTGTCTGTTTTCAGCTTGGTTTAGGTTAACGATTTAGTTATTGCTCACCGATAACTGGTTTTAGTTAATAACCGATAGGTGCGCGCGCGATGCGGCGGGAAACATAGTTGTCACGATGTGCATTGTTCGGTTGGTTAGATTATTATTCTCAACCAAAATCGAGGTCATCGATTAGTCTATTTTATTAACCAACCCGTATTCCGTTAATTGGTTTTGTTTATTCAGTTAGATTGACGTTTTTTTTTTTTGTTTGATTCATTTAATTTCACTTAATAGCCAAAACTAAAGTTGGGCTAAAACTTTTGATTAGAAATTCATGAAATTTAGGTATAAATACATGAAATGAATGTATAGTTACATGAAATGAAGGTATAAAAGCTAGAAATATATGAAAATATGAATGTCCTGGTTCAGTTAATTTTGGTGAAATGAGGGTACAAAAAAATCGAAAACCGTTTTTGGTTAATTTGGGTTTTGGTTAATCAGTTTTCAGTTAAATCAATTTTTGGTTGATTTCAGTTCGGTTTCAATTAACGATTCAACCCTTAGACACTTTTAATCACTTAACATATCAATATTTTTAATTAAAGAAACTATAGCAATACTATACTCAAATAAAAGAGAATAAAATATTCGTTTATATGGTGTAATTTAAAAAAAAATATTAACATACCAAAAAGTTATGGCCGTTTAAAAATCGGGAGGGGTGAGTTAGTTTTTTATAAGGAGATAAAGTCTGACTGCTAATTAATTATCTATAATTTTGTTAAAGATGAGAGTTTAATTACTTGACATTCTCTAGCTATTAAACTTTCTGGGATAATGGCTAAGTACGTTGTGCTTTAATCACTTGTACACTAAAGAATCATCTACTTGTACCTTTTAATCTACACGTCAATACTGACCAAGACAACTATCGAAACGTCGACAAAAATGAGTAGGTCGTCACGGTACTTTTGGATTTTTTTAAAACATCATAGTTTATAAGATATGACAAGAATACGTAAAAGAATTGTAAGTTTGTTGTGGAGGGAGTAAAGTGTAACTAATTACCTATAATTATGTTAAAACTTAGGGGTTTAAGTGTAATAAAATGAGGGACTAAAATATAATTATTGTTTAAAAGACTAATTTACCCTCATTTTAGGGGTGTATTTATAAATTAAGTGGGAAAAAGTTCTTGTTTTTTAGGTATCTTAAATGCCCCTCACTCATGCATTATAATATATTATATATATTGTTGAGTAAACTGCAATTTTACCCCCTTGGGGTTTAAGCCAATTGGCACTCTGACCCCCTTCATGGAAATAATTGCAATTTTACCCCCAACATTGTTGTTCTGTCGCATAATTACCCCTGTTAATAGTCAACGGTTGTTTGACCCTTATAGGTAAGGGTATTTTGGTAATCTTACCACATATTTATTATTATTATTATTACAAAAATACGAATCTAGTCTAGGTTACTCCATCATCATGTTGAACCTTTTTCATCACCATCATCATATTCATATGCTTTTTCATCACCATCATCATTATATTCGTATTACAAAAATACGAATCTAACAGCCACAGCCACCTTATATTCATATGTTCCATACAGCAGATCTAGAATAGGAACCACTGTAATCAGCATTGAAACATTGAAACCCTTTAACCCAAAAATACCATCATCATCATCATATCCAATCGCCACTCCCTTTAACCCACTGTAATCAACATTGAAACCCTAGCCACCACTCCAACTTCTACATCATCTAATAACCCAGATCTGGAATAGGAACCACTGTAGGCGGCTAGGGTTAGGGTTTGGAATAGGAAGGAGGTGGTGGCTGAGTTGATGGTGGCGGTGGTGAGAAAGGGGAAGGAGGTGGTGGCTGAGTTGATGGTGGCGGTGGTCATAGAAGAGAAGAAGGTGGTGGTAGAGTTGATGGTGGCGGTGGTCAGAGGGGGGTAGGAGTTGGTGGTGGAGTTGACTGCAGCGGTGGTCAGAAGGGGGAAGGAGTTGGTGGTGCAGTTGACGGTGTTGGGGGAACTGATGATGATGAATTGAACTGATGAACTTGATGATGAACTGAACTGAACTTGATGATGAATCTGGAAACTTGATGATTAACTGATGATGATGTAAATATTGTTTTTGAGATATTGAATTTCTACTGGTAATAGCTTTTGATACATATCAATTTGTTTTTCATTTGCTAGTAGATTTGAGTTGTTTGTTTGTTTTGAGAGTATGAATCTGGGAATGATTTACATTGGAATGAAGAATGAACTGATGATGATGATGATGAACTTGAATCTAGGAATGATTTATATTGATTCTTGATTTTTTATATAATTAATAAGATAGGGGCAAAAACGACTTTTCACACATTATTAACAGTCAAACAAACGTTGACTGTTAACAGGGGGTAATTATGCGATAGAACAACAATGTTGGGGGGTAAAATTGCAATTATTTCCATGGAGGGGGTCAGAGTGCCAATTGGCTTAAACCCCGGGGGGTAAAATTGCAGTTTACTCTATATTGTTTTATTTGTTTTTATTAAATATGATTTTTAAAATATATGGGTAAAAAGACCAAATTACCCTTGTGTAATCTGATTTAATAGAAAAATCTACCTGGATTAGGGCTGAAGAACATAACGTGCAGGATTTTGAAAAGTTAAATACAAAACTCGTCAACTTTTGTGTTAAAGTACAACGCCTGAAAAATAGTGTTAACATAAATGACAAAATTTGTAATTTACTCATCATACAATTCATACATATGATTTTTTTTTTATTTTTTTTCTAACAATTTTTATTTTTAAACACATCAATAGAGGTTGTATACACACATTGAGAGAATAATCTAAGATCATGTTTAACAAGGTTGTTAATGAATAAAATAATTTAAGTATGACGTTTAACTTCGTATATTCTCGTGGCTCTTGTGTTAATATGGAAACCCATGATTTCACGGATTGTGTGATGTATGATGTCATTATCCGGTTGAACCGTCTAGAGGCATTAAAATGTAGTTAGTTGATTGTATTTTTACGATGCGTACGTTTGGTCATTAATTTGTTGGTGTATTACTGTAATCCTTGAAGGATACGTATTTTAATTCTCGTTAATTTTTTTTAAACTTGTGTTAAGAGAAAAGGGAAATGCATAATTCTTAGTTGAGGTATTTTAAAAAATATTATATTAGACACTTGTAATAATAACATAATAATAAACAAAAATGTTGTGGCTTTTGTGAATGCATGTATGGAAATGTGAGTTATTTAATAGAACGAAATTTGAAAATCCTTTAATGCTTATAAAACCATGGGGTATGGGGCTTGGGTTGGGGCGTGGGTTGGCTGAAAACGCCCAAGTCACCACCCCGGGGGCTTGGGTTGGGGCGTGGGTTTTGGGCGTGGCCCTTGGGGCTTGGCTTTTAAGCCTGACGTGGGGCGGGCTAGCAAGGTGACATGGCAGACTCTCAATGGCCAAACCAAACTCATGCCCCCAACCCAAGCCCCACCATACCCCATGGGCGTGGGTTTAAATTTGCTTTCCACATGTCAACCAATGCCCCAACCCAAGCCCCACCATACCCCACTGCCTAAAATAATGTTGTGGCGTTTGTGATAGCATGTGTGGAAATGTTTGAGTTATTTAATAGAACAAAATTAGAAAATCCTTAAACTAATATAATCTTGTGGATTAGGATTTGATTACGAAGATTCCTATGTTGAATAACCGACTGCATATTTTAAGTGGTTTTATTAGTGTTTACACACTTGTATAGTCTTATCAAGATATGTCCAAGTAGGCTTACGAACTATGACATTGAGTTAATATTGGCCAAGTATTTTATCATTGGCGAAGCTTGGGGGTCGATTTTTCCCAATTCTAGGGGGCAAAAACGTATATACCTAAAAATTTCTATACGAATGTACTGTTCATAACACTACGCGTCGAAAAGTTCGGAGGGCGGGCGCCCCTTCCATCCCAAGGAAGTTGCGCCCATGTATTTTAGGAGGGTGGTATATCAATATATGCCATTTGTATAATTATCTATGTACCGTAATTACATATTCTAAGTTTTACTTTTATGTATATAATACTTATATAATTATATAATATATGTATATAAAAACGTATAGTTATTTTTTTTAATACATAGAGGTGCTAACTAAAAATTTTGCACTTAGATCTAAACAAAAAAAAGTGTTTTTTTTTTTTTTTTTGAAGGAGACTTTCTGTACAAGACCGATTGGTCTCCGGGGACATGTCTAAGACATTCCCCGTCAACCCCACATCTCCGGACGCGATGTTCGATCGGGCCCCGGCCGGCGCGTGAGCTGACTTCCGCCCGGAAACCATGCTGCCCCCACACATGTAGCTGGGGTAACAGTTGGGTAAAACCGGGTTGCCCTCAAGACCGCTCCATACCTCGGAAGGAAACGATCCATCATTGGGACGTCCCCCAAATGCAGCGGGTGGGGATCGAACCCGGGTCTCCAAGGAAACCCAAAGTTCTTTCCACCACTCCACCACAAGTGGGGGATTAAAAAAAAAAAAAAAGTGTTTATATGTCAACTTTAATACCTAGATCTTAACAAAAAAAAGTGTATATTTCAACTGTAAGACCACATGTAGTGGGGGTTTTTGAGCGTTTTATCCCTGAAAAACGCCTCAAAACGCCTGGATGACCGTCCCCGGGGCGTTGTTTTCAAAAAAAAAAAATTTGCTAGGGGCGTCCTTTAATCAACGCCTCTTCTTAAACTGTTTGGCCAGTCACATGTCTAACTTTTTGGTTGGCCAATACCCTTTTTTTGATGTTTTTTATTTAATTTTTTACACCCCTTTTAACATAGTGCCCCACAATGCCCACATCCCCACTACACCCATTTTAGAAAACGCTCCATAATGCCCCATTGTTGACTGGATTGTCACATAACGCAAAACGCCCAAAAGTATGGTGTCTTCTACTACATATGGTCTAATAAGTGATCTAAGACCATGTGTAGTGGTACACATGAATAAAGCCCCTACCTATGGGCATTTTACGACACGTGTCATCCCAGTCAGCAAAGGGGCATTATGGGCGTTTTTCACAAATGGGCGTAGTGGGATAATGCCCAATAATGCCCCATCAATGATTACCTAATTAATATTTTCTTGTTTTTTTTAATTTAAATATAAAAGTATTTGAGTTGGAATTACATGATTGGCCAAGTGAGGTGAAGAAAGGCGTTGTTTAAAAAACGCCTAGGGAGGGAAATTGCTCAATAATGCCCAATAATGCTCAGGGGGTGGGGAGAGGGGGCTTGATTGGGCTTGTTTGATTGCTCAATAATACCCAATAATGCCCACTACGCATGGTCTAGGAGTTGATCTATCTATACTATATTATAATGCATGAGGGATGAGCATTTTAAGATACCCAAAAAATAAAAAATAAGAACTTTTCCCCCTCTTTATTTATAGAAAGACCCCTAAAATGAGGGTAGTTTGGTCTTTTAAACATTATTTATTTTTTAGCCCCTAAAATTATTACACTTAAATCCCTAAGGTTTTAACAAAATTATAGATAATTAGTTACAATTCACCCCTCCATAACAAACTTGTATTTTTTTTATGTATCTTGACATATCTTATAAACTATACTGTTTAAAAAAAATCCAAAGATAGCATGACGACCTACACATTTTTGTCGACGTTTCGGTAGTTGTCTTGTTCAATATCGACGCACAGATTAAAAGGTATAAGTCGATTATGCGTTAATGTACAAGTAATTAATACTTGTGATCTAATGTGCCTAATCTACAAAAATGGGCTCCATCTATGCAAACAAAAACAAAAGAAATTAAAAGTACCGTAACATAAATGAAGATATTATGTGTCACATTTTATTTTATTATATCTTATAAAAACTTGAAACTAACCACAACAAACTTCCTAAATAAAGGGGTGACAAATCTAAAATTAAACCCTAATTCACTTATATAGTTACTACTATAAATATAGCAGGACACTCCTATATCTATTGCTAAACAAAGTTAAAAAAATGAATCCAGTTCTGAATTCAATTGTTGCGAAATGTCAGTTTTGTTATATCGCAGCAGTGAATATTTTTTTTCTTTCATTTACTTTTATGTGAATGTTAACTTATTTGATTTTTCAGATTCAGTTACATGAACATGCCAATTTAAACAACACATTTGTCGAACAAGCTTCTAAGGTATTGATTTTGCTGGTTTTAAGTATTATTTTTGCGTATATCTTTCATATTAACATGTTCGTTATGTTATTATATGTGTGTTTTATTGCAGGATGATGGTGATAAAAGTATTGATATTATTTTTTATGGTGCAATGTTTAGTCCATACAAGTCTAATCTTCAATGTGAATTTAGTGAAGATGTAATTTTAAGGTTTATTTAATCCTTTTTTAACTTTTGTATTCAATTTTTGTCATTTATAGGGATCGGAAGTTTGAGACTCAAAGTAAGAGATCCAAGAGACTCTCTTAATGGAAATGGAGTGAGGTTATTAATTTAGACGATTCTGAGTACAATGACAAAGAAGGGGAATTAGAAGATACTGTCGATTCAAGCACAAACCAGAAAAACCGATTAAAAATACGTCGAGTGTCAATTCAGAAACGGACAGTCTAATATGAAATCTATCAAGTGTTTTTATATATATTTTTTCATTTTCAGTTGTTATGTTTGACCTAGACGTATGAATAAAGTTTATTTTATATTTGAATTTTATCTTTGGTGTTAATATAATGCAGTTATTAACCATATTAATAAAGTCCAAAATAAAGTTAATATCCTAAATTTATAAGTCAACTGAACTTATATAAGTTAATATCCTAAAGTTGCAATAAATAGATATTGCAGTTAGATATAATAAAGCTGAAACTATAAAATATTGCAGTTATTCTTGGATATTAATCTAATAATTTGCATTTTTTAATTAAAGAGTAATAAGGTAATAAATTTTAAAGCTAAACTAAAAACTGAACTTACTATGATATAAAGTTAATAAAAAAATAATTATTTTATAAACATTTTTATAACAAGTAATATAAATAAAATACTCTAGAAATTTACAATCTTTACTAGATAAATTCTAAACTGAGTTGCAAATTTTTAGGAATTATAAGTTCAACTATATTGTTATAGACAATATTAGTCAGTTCTAAAATAATTATTTACCAACTTGACTAGATACATAGTAGTAGATTGTGTTGCATATTTTTAGGGATTATTAGTTAAAAGTAGACTCATATAGATAAGATTAGTTAGGAACTAAAAATTTGAACTTAGTATAATATAAAGTTAATAAAGATATAAACTCTTATCATCCTATTTTTTTTTTTTTATAAAAACAGTTATTGAAATCTTATAAAAATATAAATTTTTTATATTTGTAAAAAAACCGAAATTTAACAATTTAAGTTAAAGCTCTAAAACGTACTTACGAGTCAAATACTATTTTTTATTTATATAAAAACAAAAATTTTAAACTTAAAGTTTATTGGATGGGTACTATGTGGATATTTAGAAAAAGTTATGAACTTTAAAGAATAAAATTATACTTTATAATTTAACCAATAAAATAAATAAACTTTACAATTATAACAACTTATCTTTTATTTTTTGTCTTTTGATTATTAATTTTTATACAAAAAAACAATATTTTTTGTCTTTTAATTATTAATTTTTATAAAAGAACAAAACTTTTACATATGTGTAAACTTATGACATATATCCACCACAATAATGTTATCATAAATATTATACGAATAAGAAAACTACCAGAAACGAATGTCGCAATGCAAAGTGTCGCCCCAACCGCATCGCGCGGGCATCCTGCTAGTTTATTTAATGGTTAAGGATGAAACGGAGACCATATAAATCAAGAAATGGCTTAAAGGTCAAATTGTTAATCTTTTTGTTTAAATCCAGTTTAATCTATTTTTTTATATTAAATACGTTGTTATCTACTTTATTACATATAGTAGGTTTTATCTTAATAAAAAAAATATTAAATGGTTAGCATAAAATATTTAAGAAGTACGACATGCAGTGTAATTAATTAAAGTATATAATTTTTAAATGGAATATTGGATTCTAATAAACCAAACTATTCGTCGTTGGCCGTCAACATTCCCAACTTAAAAAATAACTGTTGGCAGTCCCAACTATTAACATATTGGCATCCAATAGACCCTGACTAACAGAACCCTAACGCCGTTAGTCTCTGGTCGCCGGAAAACTTATTTTTGGCCGGAAAACTCAACATTTTCGTATCAAACCTCTTTCTAACGTTATTACGGACCTTTATGAACTTTTTTTATAGTAAAAGCTCAAATTATTGAAGTCGCTATAAAACTCATTTTTTGCCGAAAATTTTCTTTTTGGCCGGAAAACTCAACTTTTTGGTCGAAAACTCAACATTTTCGTCCCAGACCTCTTTGTAACTTTAGATCGGACCTTTAGAAATCTTTTTCTGGCCAAAAACGGTTTTCCGGCGACCGTAGACTAACGACGTTAGGGTTCTGTTAGTCAGGGTCCATTAATGGCCAATATGTCAATAGTTGAGACTGCCAGTGGTTATTTTTGAAGTTGAGACTGTTTGCGGCCAATGTCGAATAATTGGGATTATTAAAATCCAATATTCCTTTTTAAATTGCTGTACTAAAAATGCATCAGAAAAATTAATTTTCTGTAAATTGCCTCTGGAAACTGCATTGGTCCAGACAGTTCACAGCACAGACAATTCACAGCACAGACAAAATTATTGTCATGGTTCAATGCGTTTTAGAAAGAACACTTTCTTTGGTGTTTTTAGGCAATTGCGTTGTAGAACTAAAACATTTTTATGTGTTTTCTGGTCATTGCGTTTTAGAAAAACACATTCTTGAAGTGTTTTTGGTGCATTGCGTTTTAGGTAAAACAACTTTTTAGGTGTTTTCAGTCCATTGCGTTTTACAGAGAACACTTTCTTTTGTTTTTTAGGCAATTGCGTTTTAGAATGAGTCATTTTTAAGTGTTTTCTGGCCATTGCGTTTTACAAATAAGACATTTCTTTGTGTTTTTTGTGCATTGCGTTTTAGGTAAAACATTTTTTTATGTGTTTTCAGTCCATTCCGTTTTAGAAAACAGACATTTTAAGTGTTTTCTGGCCATTGCGTTTTACAAATAAGACATTTCTTTGTGTTTTTGGTGCATTGCGTTTTAGGTAAAACACTTTTTTATGTGTTTTCAGTCAATTGCGTTTTAGAAAACAGACATTTTAAGTGTTTTCTGGCCATTGCGTTTTAGAAATAAGACATTTGTTTGTGTTTTTGGTGCATTGCGTTTTAGGTAAAACACATTTTTATGTGTTTTTAGTCCATTGCGTTTTAGAAAGTACATTTTCTTTTGAGTTTTTAGGCTATTGCGTTTTAGAAATAAGACATTTCTTTGTGTTTTCTGGCAATTGCGTTTTACGAATAAGTCATTTATTTGTGTTTTTTGTGCATTGCGTTTTAGAAAAATGTCATTTTTTAGGTTTTTTTTCATTGCGTTTTACGTAACTAGGGGTTTTTCTATTGCGTTTTACGCAACTGGGTTTTAATTTTTTTTTAAATATAGCAATAGTATACTCTTTTTAAAGATAAAAAAAACGCTCGTTTTTTTGGTGCAAGTTTTATAAAAAAAATAATGTCGTGTGAAAGAGTTATTAACGTTTAAAAAATGGGGGGAATTGGAGGAGAGAGAAACTATTGGATTGGATTGACTAGAATGCCCCTAAACAAACTCACGCGCCTCTTTTCTTCCCTTCAATTTCCCTGATTTAATCTTAGCCCTTGATTAACTAAATGGATTTTCAAGATCACTTCCTAGCCTTCCTAGCCAAATAAACTTCCTATTGTATCTCCACCCTCGGTTTAGTATATTTTAAATGAGTTAAAATTTTTCTCCTAAGTTGCCCAATTACCACAATAAGTTTAAACCAATTACAATAGTTTGTTTAAGTTGCTCAAGTTAAACGCATAAACAACCATTTAAATTTTTTAGATTCATATCTTTACAGCTGCACGTTTAAAATCCATCTTTTATTTAACAAACGTTTTTATACGGTTTTACTGTCTTCCCAAAATATTACTTGTATACGACTCAACATTATGCTTTTCTAGAGAATGCTAATAATAGTTTAATTAGGATGCTTTTCTAGACTCTAGAGAATGCTAATAATAGTTTAATTAGGATTATATTATTTAAAAATTCTTTATTCCTACCGATCTTAAAGTATTATTAAACTAGGTTAGAACCCCGTATATTACACGGGCTGTATAAATATAATTTTATATAATAAATAATATATCTTTAAAAAACTCGTATATTGCACATGTTGAATAAAATATAATGTCATATGTTAACACAAATAGTCATCAAGATTTATCTTTTAAAAATAAACATTGATGTACTTTTTACTTAGAGTAAACTTCAATTTTCGTCCCTGTGGTTTGCTGATTTTAACACTTCCAGTCCAATAGTTTAAACATTGCATTTATCATCCATTAGTTTCCTGATTTTAACAGTTTCAGTCCATTAGTTTCCTGATTTTAACAGTTTCAGTCCACACCAGTGTTAGTGGTGTGGACTGAAACTGTTAAAATCAGGAAACTAATGGACTGAAACTGTTAAAATCAGGAAACTAATGGATGATAAATGCAATGTTTAAACTATTGGACTGGAAGTGTTAAAATTAGCAAACCACAGGGACGAAAATTGAAGTTTACTCTTTTACTTATTATAACATTTTACTTTTTTTTTATTTTGCATAAATGTAATTTTATATAATAGATAATACAAGATTTATATTTTAAAAATGAACTTTGACGTACTATTTACTTATTATAACACTTTACTTTGTTTTTTTATTTATTATTAGGTTAAAAACACATGTATTACATGGGGTTGAACTTTTATGATACATTTAAATTATGAGATACTATTATTTTAGTTAGTTTTATCCACCTTCATACTTATTTGTTTTTTTAATTGATTTACTGTTTTTTTCTAAACTAGTTTTTGCCCCGCCCGCGTTGCGGGGCAATAAGCCGAATATTTCTCTCTCATAACATGTATGTTTGTGTTTCGGTTACTTGTACATACTACTCATAACACGATCTAAAAAAAATTACATCGAATCAACCAATTAAAACAAAAACACTACCATACTTTTACTAAAAAAAACTAAAACGATGGAAAAACTATAATTTTAAATTGGGAGCAAAATTGTAATTTTTCAGGACAAATGAGCATGTACCAGGCATGCCTGGACGAATAAAAATTACACCTATGCCCGTCCGCGTTGCGGGGCGTTAAATCAAATATTTCTTAGTTTATAACATGTATGCATGTATTTAGGTGACTTATACATACTACTTATAACACTATCTAAAAAAAATACATTGAGACAACCAATTAAACGAAAACACTACCATAGTTTTGCTAAAAAAACTAAAACAATAACAGGTCTGTAATTTTGAGCTGTGGGTAAAATACTAATTTGTCAGGACCAATGAGTGAGTGTTAGACAACTACTTGACACAATAAAAGTTACATTGAGTCAACCAAGCAAAATAAAACCGTACTATAGTTTTGCAAAAAATAAATAAATAAATAAAACGATGGCAAGATCATAATTTTTAACTGGGGGATAAATCGTAATTTTTGAAATGGGAGCAAAATCATAATTTTGAACAGAGGTCAAAATCGTAAAAATATTTTGAACTGAGGGCGAAATCATAATTTTAAACTGAGGGCAAAATCATAATTTTGAGCTATGGGGAAAAACATAATTTTATTTTGAACTGTGGGCAAAAATGTAAATTTGAGTTGGGGGCAAAATCGTATTTTTGAGCTAGGGGCAAAAACATATTTTTATTTTGAACGGGGGGCAAAAGCGTAATTTTAGACGGAGGGCGAAACCGTAAATTTAATCTGGGAATATAATTAGAAATGGGTTTTTGAGCTGAGGGCAAAAGCGTAAATTTTAAGCCAGGGCAGAAATATAATTTTATTTTGAATTAGTGGCGAAAACGTAATTTTAAACAAAGGACGAAACCGTAATTTTAAACTATAAATAAAATTAAATTTAAAATGGATTGTTCCAATAGGGATGTGCCAGGCAAGCTGCTTGGCATTATTCCCTCATCTTAGTAAATGTATATGTAGTAAAATTTTGTATCTTGATCTTAAATTCCACACAGCCACTGGGATTCAGTACTACTGATCAAGACTACGGAAATTTTGGTACATTTACAGGTATAAGCAACATAATTTATATATACTTATACTTCTTTTTAGAATATATATTTATGTTGAATTATTCATTTATTTATGTATATATGTTACTAGGTTTTTACCCGGGATTGCTTTCCGGGCTCAGGAAAGTTATTTAGATTAATTACTATTTGTTATTAATACGACCACATTACATCAACCATCTCATTCGATTTAACAACATTGTCTTCAAATCACCGAATTAGATCATGAACCCATATTATAGATCAAACAAAAGCACAACAGGACCACATGAATAACATCATTTCCAATTTTACTTCAATGCACTTAAATGATGGGGTGATTTGGGATTTTGTAAAAATGTTTGTTTTTGTACTTCTTAACAAAAATATATAGAATTCAAGAAAACAAAACAATGACTTAATGAACTATAGTTTAACACCCAATGTGATCGAGCAAATAGATGTTGACCAAAAGTCAAACAGTTGTTGACTAAAAGTGAAACAGATGTTCAACCAGATCCATTGTCTTCTTATATTTTAGGACTGTTTTCCTCTTCAAAACACTGTTCAACCTATCATGGGTTTCCATGAACTGTTGACCTAAAGTCAAACAAATGTTAAAACCACTGTTTGGGTTATTCAAACGTCTGTTGAATACTAAATGAGATGTTGACCAAAAGTCAATCAGATGTTGACCAAAAGTCAAACGGAGTATACTGTCTTTAGTTCACATCTCCACATCGTTTCCGTTAGACATGGACCTAATAATTTACATGTACATATATAGTTTTAGAATCACAACTTCAAAACTAAACAAACAAGTCTAGTATCAGTTTCGAAAAGCAAACAACTACAACCCAAAAATTTGGTTCAATGTATGCTTCTGCATTTGCCTTCTTCAACCCACAAACATTCATCCGAACATAAAAAGCTTTTTACCTTTCACAAAGTTAAGTGTAAATGCTTCACCTGGAACCATGCCTTTATCTCTCACAAACTTTCTCATTCCTTGAAGATAATATCTTGGTTGACCTCGAGATGAACCTATAGCAGCTTGAATATTCCAAACATCACATGCCATGTCCACAATCTTCAAATCCATCTTACGATTCAGTCCAAGATCTTCAGCCTGTTTTTTAAAAAGGCGCTGTAACAAACAACGAACAATTCAATAAACAAAGAATTAACACATCTTTAAAATCTGACTAAAGTATTATATATTAGTAAACTCATCATCACAAACTTACAAAATGACCGTCCACACGGAAAGAAATAGGTACGATCTGATTATCTTCATTCCCAACAACCATACCACTTTCATTGACATTAACGATGTCCTGTACACCTTCAGTATCTGAACTCAACACAATCTCTTTTATCACCTTTTCTTTAACAACAGCACAAACCTCCGGTGGAAGCACTAAATCACAGGTAGCACAATTGAAAACCGTGATATGAAAAGTCTGAAGATCTATCATCTCAAAGACAATGAGATGATCAGCAGTTAATGACAACTCATTCTTTATCTCTTTCCATCCGGTAATTATGTAAAGTTCATTGTTGATATCTTCCATCCCTACAGACCAATTCTAGTTTTCAGATCCTTTAATAAGAACCGGATATGAAGGAATAGTGTTTAACATCTTGTGATGAACAAAAGAACGATTAATACTCTACAATCAGAATAAAACACATTATATAGTACATTAGTAAAAATATATCAGAAAATTAAGTAAAAAAATAAAACACAACAATTAAACAACTGTATCTCCAATAAAATTAGATGATGAATAATATTCGAAGTTACATACCACATAATCTTCGTTACCAGATGGTTTGTAGTAAAACTCTTCACAAGGAGCAAGAGCAATGTCTTGATAAAAATACAATATTCTGAAACTTTGTAATGCTTCTTCATAATGAAATATCAACCATGAATCTGAAGGTATTTTCAAACTGTCTACCAACTGACACCAACCATTATAAAAATAATATATGCCATTGCTTAGAGGATAGATCTTGACTTTAAAAACATTTCCAGTTGTGGTCCGGATGTTTGTATTTCCAATTGGATAATTAAACTGTTGAATCCAATTTTGATATTGTTTTGGCAAAATCTAAGCATAAATAAAAGAAACACTTTTATTGCTAATTATCATACCAAAAAATTAAAATTAAGTGTTAAACTAAGATCGGATAAAACTACTAACCAAACATTTCCTTTTACTGCTTTGAAGGTAACACGGAAATCCATAAATCATTCTCACATAAAACTGTAACAGTATCAATCATATAGAATCAAAATCAATAACATTAAGAAACAAATGAATACAATCCATTAAGGTATGCAATACATCTAAATAAAAATGATACAACTAATATATATCAAAATAACAATAGACAACATCAAAAAGGTGAGAATACATGTAATTTCTTATCATATCGAAATATATATTTTTTACATCAAATCATATAATTAAAACTTAAAAACTATTTTTCCGATTAAGTATCACAAATAGACATGAAGGATCATCAGCTGAATAAATTGCATAGAAAAACAGGATAGTGACTTGTGTCTATTCCAAACAAAAACTTAAAAACAGTATACCAACTACTAATCAAAATAAGTTCAACTTTTCAAATACACATGAGAATACATCAGATAAAATCAGAAATTTATATTATACTTCAGAATAACAACGTTACATGAACTTTATAAACAACTTTACAAATAAACGTGACAATACATTAGTAAAGATTGAAATTTTATAGCATACATCAGAATCACAGCAACAACTTTATAAATAACTTTACAAATACAAATCAGAATAAGATAAATACAAGAGCAAAGTAATCCAATAAAATCAACAATGGATAAGACAAATGGTAGAAACAGGAAATGTAGATCACTTTTTTTAGAATCATATATGTCTATCATAACATGCATAATAACTACATAGTAATCGGATATACAAAAAAATTAGGACTATCAGAAATTGTTCCAGTATAAGCCGCAACAATAAACGCAATCATAACCAACAATGGATTGAAAAAAAAAACAGGGAGATACATGAATACACCACCGTCAATTACAACTTCTTCATTAAAATAGCAAGAACCATAATCGGCTATAGAATTCAAAACTACTAAAAGAATAAACATGAAAAAATACAAAACAAATCGGATTATTTAACAATACCTTTATTAGTATACAAGATGATATTGATGAAGATCGGAAGAAATCGAAGAAGATGACAGAGTTTGTTGGAGAAAGTGTAGAAAGAAACGTGGAGAAAGAAACGAACCGAGATTTTGTGAGGATCTTTAAAAAGTTAGAAGTTTAAAAATATCCCATGTAACCGGGTCGGATCATCCCATTTAGT
Organism: Helianthus tuberosus; assembly: GCA_030545235.1. Lineage (NCBI taxonomy): Eukaryota > Viridiplantae > Streptophyta > Magnoliopsida > Asterales > Asteraceae > Helianthus > Helianthus tuberosus. Next base: position 204,596,014 of record CM060441.1, read on the forward strand.
TTTTCGCCAACATCTGTTTGACTTTTGGTCAACAGCTGTTTGAGTTTTGGTCAACATCTCATTTAGTATTCAACCGAAATTTGAATAAGTCAATCAGTGGTTTGAAATTTGTTTGACTTTTAGTCAACAGATGGATGGAAACCCATGTTAGATTAAACAGTGTTTTGAACAGATGTTTAAACATATGTTTAGACTTAAACAGATGTTGGGGCTTAAACAAATGTTTGGCATTCTATATCAGTTGTTTGGACTTAAACAGACATTTGGCCATAAACAGATGTTTAGCAATAGAGATATGTTTGGCCTTAAACAAATGTTTGAAGTTAAACAGATGTTTGCTCATAAAGAGATATTTGGCCTGAAACCAAACATCTGCTTAAGGTCAACATCTGTTTCACTATTCGCCAACATCTGTTTGACTTTTGGTCAACATCTGTTAAAATATAAACACTGTTAACATAAATTAAAAATAATTAGCTAATAGACGACACACAATTAGCAACTTAAATCATCAAGACCCTTAACAATTTGACCATATGATTTAATCGTGTGTTTTATCTTAGATGGGACAACTCGAAAAGAAAATTCACTAAAAGGAAAACATATTAAACGGCTCAAAAAAAGCTCAAAGAGTATTTTTACTGCAAAACAGGATTAACAAACAATGCCAACAGTCAAGTCAACCATGTTTCTTTCACCTTTGACTTTCAATGTCAATTCAGTTACTTACCAAATTCACAAATACATAAAATTTCTTATATAACCGCAAACATTAACACACCTAGTAATTTTAACTCTGCTATAAACTGTAAAACACAAACCCAAATATCACATTTCCATTGTGAATCTTTATTGCCTCATCAATAATTCCCTGACTTAACCTTTGAATTGTAATTCAAAGTCCAAGGAATCTGTATCATCCTCATCCCTGCACAGTGTAAGATCAAGGAGATCTTGCAGATCTTCAACACCCAGGCCCAGTGCTTGTTCCCTTGATATTTTCTTCACCTCACCACTAGATTTGATCAGAGTCAATACTTGGGTCTGTTTGTCAGATATCCACCCTAGTATTTTTTATTCCAGTGGGTTTCTTCGGAGAGGTTTTATCGATGATGAGTTTGGAGATGGTGGCCTGGTAATGACTGGCTGAGCAGTATTTGTAGTTTGTGTCAATTCAAGTTTTTCTCCTATCATCTGCTTGAGGCCTATTTTTACAACGTAATCCCCGGCTGCTTTATCTACTTCTGTTTCTGCATCCATCTGCTTTTGTTTCCTTGTTTGGTAAAGGATGGCAGCAGGTGGAGCAGTGGATCTCCTGATTTGTAGCTTTTTTGGCTTAGCTGGAACCACTGCTTCAGGGTAAACAGGCTTTTGGGGAACATTAGGATTTTTCTTTCTTAATTCTTCCAGCTTTTTGTAAGAGGCGAACACTTTATCCTCTTTCCACCTTGCCACTTGGTTCTTTGACCCAAAATTAGCTGTTATTAACTCTTCTTTCATTCTCTTCAGCTGCAGAGTCCTATCTGGTATATTTTTCTTAAACTTTGCCCAGATAGGAGGAGTCTGCTTCACCTTGTTTTTGATCATATCTTGAATTCTGGATGTTTCACTTTCTAGCTCACTGATGGTCCATTCTTTGTACTGGTACTTTTCTCCCTTGTATGTTTTGTAAGCTATGATATAGTCAAGATAATGTTTCCTCAAGGTTTCATCAGCTCTTTCTGATAAATTTTGACAGAGATCTTTTGAAAACTGCTCCAAAGTTTTGACTTGGGTTAGCAGATATTGGTAGCATGTTTGAATCTCTCTGTCAGATTTTCCTTCTGTATTTCTTTTGGAGATATCCTCTGCTTGTTGAGCCTTTAACTTCAAGTATTCTTCAATGTTATTAGGCCTTGGATATCCTTGAACAGATGGCAAGTTCCTTTTAGCAGGGTCATCTTCAGAGTAGAAGGATTTGATATCCTCTCTAACTGCTTCAAGATCTAATGGATACTGGACTCCTGCAGGAAAAATGGCAGTGTTTGAATTTGAGACTTGTGCTGAAGAGAGTGGGACAGGATTGGGAATGGTAACAAGGGACAGTGGTTGGGTGGATGTTTGCGGTGGTGAAGGGTCAACATTCAAAATTATCCTTCTCCTTTTATGTTTTGGAGAGGTTGGTGGTGTTTTGGTGGGTTGAGTGGTAGATGGTTGACTAACAGTTGTTGAAACAACTGTTTCCATTACAACAGATGATGTGTCACCTGAAGTATTTTGCTTTTTGGAAGGTGGTGTTGGTGGTAATGAGGAAGTTTTTGATGGTAATGTGATTTGTGGTAAGGCAGTGGATTGAGTGTGTGTTGAAGTGGTGGCAATTGTTGGTGTAACATATGTTGAAACCACTGAAGTACCAACAGCTGTTGATACAACAGATGTTTTAACATCTGCTCGTTTTGAGGTTTGATGTGTGGAGCTTTTGGGAGGTGTGGATTTGGGTTCCCTAACTTTTCTAGTAGGCTGTTTTCTTTTAGGCTCAGGATTTTCTTCATTCTTGGGCTCAGAAACACCCTGCTCATCCTTCTCCATAAAAACTCTTTTCTCCTGTTCCCACCTTGCTTTATCCTTTGCCTCCATATCCCTTTTTACCCTTGTTTTTGCATCAGCAATGACATTTGTGGTTACATCAAACTTTTTAGTACCATCTGGCTTAGGTATGTCTGCAAGCATACTGGATTTGTCTGGTGCAATGTACAAACCATCTTCATATCCCTTTTTCTTTAACTGCTTCATTTTCTCCCTCTTTTTGGCATCAGATGGTGGTGGGTTGTCCACAAAGATGATAGTAGGAGGAGCGGAATCAGTGGTTTTCAGCAAATGGGCCTTGATTGCCTTTATGTCTACTTGTGTATCCATGAACCTAGCTTCCATCATATTTCTGATCTTTTGAATCTGTATTTCATGTTGCTGATCAGCATATGCCCTTTGTTGGTGAAGCAGAGGTTGAAATAAACTCCAAAGCTCAGTGGGAGTAGGAGCAGATGATGGAGCAGATGTTGTATCTGGTGCAGCAGTGGGTGTTGCCTTTTGTGCTTGTAACAACTGTTGCAGCATTGACTTAATATCTGCAACAGATGTCTCCAATTTGTCAACCCTCTCCGTCAATTCCTTGTACATTAAACCATCACCCAAGTTAATGGGATCATCTGATTTCCCACTGGCAGTGGTTGTATCAGCAGTTGACTTAGGAAAAGTTTCCCAAAAGTCATCCACAGATGCCCCTTTTTCTTGGTACTGGGGACTTCTTTCCTCAGCAACTGACATCCTTTTAATAGAACCAGTGGTTGGAACAAAGACACCAGCGGATATCACTGTTGCTGGAGAGGAAATTGCCTTCAAGGGAGTCTTATTGATGAAACAACTGGCCAGGTGTAGATCAGTGTATCCAACACCTGTAGTTGCTGCTCTAATTGAACTACTGACAGGAAGTACTTGTATTTCCTGCAGTGTAACCTCCTCAGTTGTTGGTGGGTTAGCAATGATTGAGACACCAGACCCAGTCACTTGTTGAGGTATATTCTCATTAACAAGTGTTTGAGAAGAACTGGTTTATGTCTGGGCTAAATCAACTGCATCCAACAAAAGTTTTGTTTCTGGGGGAATTTGAGAAGTGAGGATAGGTGTAGAAAGCGAATTTGCCCCAGGCAGTGGGCTGTGGATGATGGAATCAAGTGATTCCAGAGCATCATAATTTGGTGTCCCTATTATTACAACCTGCTCTTTTTTAGAAGAAGCAGGAGGAGTTTGAGGCTCAGGTTGAGATCTTTCTTCCAACTGCTGTAAGGTAGTAGCAGCAGTGGTTATTGGTGACTTTTGTGTTGTCACTGGTAGTTGCTCTGGGATCTCGTCTTCCAGAGTTACCTTTGTTTTGGGTTTGGGGGGCTTTTGTGATTTTTTCTGTTTTGGTCTTTTGGTGGTTTTAGGTGGGGGTTTAACAGCAGTTGTTTTGTTGCTATCATCACCTTGAGCAGTGGGCTCAACAGCAGGTGCCTGAGGAGCAGTGGTAGCTGCTGAAGTCTACTCAGGAACCTCTGCTTGTGTTTTGGAAACTTTTGACATCCTTGTAAAGGTTTCAGAAGTGAGGCTCTTAATTGAAAAAGGATTGCCCTGGATAAGCATATGGGCATTATCTTCTGAAATTTTCTTTTTAAAATAGTAACTTAAAAACCTTGGAAAGAGCAAAAATGCCTTTTTATTAACATTTGTAACAAGATAATTGAAGATTTCCTGGGAATAGTTAAAATTTTCACCATATAAGATAGCATAACCCAGATATTGAATCTTCAATGGGATTTCATTGAAAGCAGTGGTCTTGTTTGAGACACACATCAATAGGGTATGAAACAAAAACCTTGTGGCAGGAGGAAAACTGCCTTTTTCTAAAGTGTCTTTTTTAATTTCCTCTTCATAACCCATTTGAATGAAAAACGTTTGATACTCTTCTTTAGGGAAAGATGTTTTACCTTCAAGATCATCGAGTTCAAAAACCTCCGAAATGGTTTGAGGTGTTATTGTGACTGGAACATCCTTTATAGAAGAATTGATGGCTAAGGGCTTTTTATCCTTAGTTTCCAACTTAGCATTTTTCCAGAATTCTTGTTGGGTATCCATGTAGATCGGAGCATCACAAGTCAACAAAGTTTTGTACTTTGAAGACGACAGAGCATCAATGATGGAATTGAAGGTTTCGGTGTGACTGGGTTTTTCAAGTAAACCCAAGTAGTTATGTGTGGATTTGTGTGGGAGAGACATTGTGATTTGATTATGATTACGAGAGGAAGAAGACGATGAAGAGGATGATTGATTTTGAGAGAAATGGATGATAACTGCTTTGTGAAAGGAATTTAGAATTCGATTCGACAGTAAAAACACTGTTTGGGGGTTTTGATCAGGGTTTTTTTTGGTGAAAAAGTGAATGCTGACGTGGCAGCGGTTACTAAAAGATCTTCCGCTATGTACTGTCCACGTGCCAACCTCTGATGATAATGGAGGACAGTTGGTAGGAAACCACTGATGGAACAATATCAGTGGTTTGCAACATTTACAAATGAGAACAGTGACTAACTTTAAGCTAGCAGTGGATAGCCATCAGTGTGTTAAAACACTGATTTTGAACAACAGTTTTTTTTATTTTATTTTAACTTTAATTTTTATCACCAAAACAATATTCGAGGAACTCTTATCTCATTGGAATGTAACGATTAGGTAAAATTGTAATTTCATTGTAATTCTAGTTTTCATTTAATAATTTCATTCTATAATTAATTAACAACATCAACAATAAAAATGTGAGCAGTGGATGATTTTTAGAAAAACCAATGATTGTAAATATCAGTGCATGTCAACAATAAAAAGGTGAGCAGTGACTATTTTTTAACTATCAGTGGATACCCAACAGTGATTGAAACACAGATGTTTGGTCAGTCAGTGGTTAACATGAAGAATGAAGAAACAGAGGTTGGCCTTTAGCAGTGGATAACATTTAACAATCACATGTTTGCGCTTAAACAAATGTTTGACATTAAAAAGAAGTTGGCCCATAAACAACTGTTTGCAAGAAAAGACCAATTTCAAGAATACTATACCCAAACAATCAAAATGAGGAGCTTAATAATCATCCAAATGTACTTCATTTTTATTCAGTGGATGTCAACTAACAAAATGTGAGCAGTGGTTGTTTTTTTAACTAACAATGGATAGCCAACAGTCATTGAAACACTAATATTTGGAGTTAAATAGATGTTTAACCTTAAACAGATATTTGCAATAAACAGATATTTGGCCATAAATAGAATTTTAGCCTTAAACAAATGTTTGACCTTAAACAGAAGGTCTTAAACCAAACATCTGTTTAAGGTCAAGATGTATTTCACTATTGGTGAACCTCAATTTGACTTTTGATGAACAGAAGTTTGACATTTGGTCAACAGATGTTTGGAAACCCATGATAGATTAAACACTATGAATGAATAAACATTGAAGTATCATAAAACTTTAAATGAAAATCGTGAAAAGTTAAATGTGATACAACAGTTGAGAGGAGACGTTTAGAAGTTGGGTAACAAACTCTTCTGCATTTTTCTGGAAATCTGATGGAGGAGAGTGGAGGACTTCATCAAGCAATGCTATGCTGTTCCAGGTTTTCTTGTAATTAGTGTCATTGATTATGTCGACTTTCCTGTTTAGTTCTTCATCTGTTCTTTTTTCTTTAAGTGACCACATCGAGAATTGGGTTTTAACATCGCTGGTGTCTGACCAGTGGTAGAAGCTGAAGTTTGCCATGTAGATTTTTGTTGAATTTTCTGATGTGGAACAATCTTTCACAGACAGTGATTTGTAGGACAATTTGTTGATATTTTGAATGAAGTATAATTATCGATATTTTATAGAGTTTAAAAACGCGTCTACATGGTAAATGAAGAGGTTAATTGTAATTATGATAATCTGCTTTTGTTCTTTGAACTTCCAAAATTTGTCCCTTGGGTTTCTTGGTATTTAATTTTAAAGTTTTCCCATAAAAGCTGGGGTTTGGAAACGATTTTTCATTAAAAGACTGCTGCTATGAAATATACATTAATCTGTTTATATTAAATCTACACGTTTAGATTAATTAAGTATATAAACTCATGACCATTTCACCTGTTTTTCATCACGATTTCCTACGAAGATTCATACTTTCAAAAAAGTCGAGTAATATAGTTTATTGTTGATATGGCGTCATTCACTACTGTAAAATCAGATTATTTAAAGCAGCGTTTTGTCAAGCATATAGAGGAACAGGTGTATGAAGATAGGACTACTCTTCAACAGCTGAAGAGATGTTTTGATGGATTGCAAATTGGCCTGTTCACGAGAGAGCAGGTTTCCAGAAATCTTATGCGAATGCCTTCAACTTCAGTTCATGAGCTTTGTGTTGTCAGCAATATAGAGTGCGGTGATAGAGACGTGGAGTTCATGGCGATGCTGAAGGACATACATCAAGAAGTTCAGCAATCGATGGAGTTGAAGCTGTCATTTCTTAATTCTCACGGTTATTGTTAGATTTAAAAGTTTATTGGTTCAGTATGTTATTTATGTAATAATTGGAATTTTAAGGTCATGAATAAAAGAAAATTTTTTAATCTTATGAATCTATGTTGCGCTTGTAGGAAAAAAAAAAGAGAGAATGTCAATTTTAAATTACCATTTTGCATATTTTGAATTTCAAAAGTTATGGATATTGTCAGTAATTACTGATTTGATTTGAAAGCAATTGTCATCATGACATTTCTAATTTTTATTTTAACTTTAATTAAAAGAAAAACAACGTCAATTTTGAAATTACCAGTTTACATATTTTCAATGTCCAAAGCTCAAGAAATTAACTGTAACACCTCGAAAATTCACGTCCTATAATGTGTTGACACGTGTCATATGTTTGAACGTGTGAAAGAATATTATAGAAGGACTAAAGTTGACAAACATGGAAAGTATGTGAATATACGTGTTCGAAATGTCAACAGTGAATAAATATATTGTATATTAACCCTACATGATGCTCATACCTTCAAACGAATAAATCATGGATCATACGAAGCTAAAAGTGAGAGATTACAAACTACAGGGGCTAAATGTGTCAACATGTTTAAGTTATACCTCTGAGTGACCTTTTGACAAACCCGAAGCTTTGTAACGGTTAATTATGCTCACTAGAATGCACGATATAAATTTCATAAAGTTTCGTTATCGTATGAGAAAGTTATGATCAAATTCGTGTGCGAAGGGTTAAAGCGTCAACGTCGAAAGTTAGGACTTTTCGGGTAACAATAAAGTTAACTGGGGACTTAACAAAGTGGGTATATGTTTTAAAGCCCTTATAAATTAATTTGGAGGGTTCAAGATGCAAGAAACAAAAGTCTAAACAAAGTTTGAAGAGCCAAGGATCAAAACGCAAAAATCTAAAAATTCTGATTTTGTGCAGGAGGGTGTCGCGCGACGCGAAGCCCCAAGGGGGGGTCGCCGCGCCACGCGAGGGCCTATCTGGTCCGAGAATGTTGGGTTTTTGCCTGCTAAGTGCTTTCTACTAGACTTTTATCCGATTTTCCACATATTGCTTGACCCCTAAACAACCCCTAAACACTAGGGACACTTGTTAATGAGTTGTGGTCAGTGGTAGACTTATTTGTCAACATTTTATGGTGATTAAATCACTATAAAAGGGCATGAAGTTGCAACCATTTGATCATTCACTTCTTGTGAAATTCTGGAGCTTTTGGGAGCTTAAGAGCAGACACAAGACCTTCCTAATCAAGCATAGGACTTCAGTAAGTTTGCTTATCCCTTCTTAGTTAAGTTTTTGCTTAGTTTAAGCTTAAAAGTCAAACCGTCGTAATTAACGGTTGACTTCAAGATTAATCACTAATGGTCCAGTGATTAGTCAAATTAAAAGTAGTTATAAGTTGGTAATTATGTGGGTAATAAACCCTCAAAAGGGTTCCCCCTGATTCCCACTCTAACTAGGTCAAATGTCGGGTCAAACTTGTTAATAAAAAGTCAACAGGATACTTAAATTCTAATTTATGCATAATTAGCAATGTAGAACACATACAACCTGTTTGATCATTAATATAACTTGGTAATAAGTGTAAGAACATGTCTAAACATGTTCAACCCGACAATTCTCTGTAAAGACCCGGTTCGGAACCGAAAGTCGCATAGTTTGACTTTTGCTTTGACTTTCAGTTCTGACCCGTTTAGGCATGTTTTAGAAATGCCTCAGAGCTTTAATTGGACTAGGTTAGATGCTAGTATAACCCTCTGTGATTATACACCTTGGTTCATTAGTTATCCAATTAATATGCATGTTTCCGTTAATTGCTCATATGTTGACCATTATGCCCTTTTCACCTCAAAACGTGATTTTTGAAAATGTAAAAGAGTATAAACATTTGTTACTGATATATATACTTGTACCCAAAATTTGAGAACAATTGGTGGTGTAGATTAAGAGTTATGCTCATTAGCGTAATTAAGAAGCTTTATGTTAACTAAACGGCGTAATTAGCGTATAGCCTAGTTAAGCCTACTTTTTGATATCAAACTTAATACCCACTGATGTAATATATTATTTTGGGATTTTTGAAGATTTTTAATTAATTTTAGGCTGAGCATAACTTATAGTCGTAGGCTTAATCCGGTAATTGTCGGTTTTACCCTTACGGGCCATAAAATGAGTTTTACATATCTAATCGACTCCAAACCTTTTGCTACTGATCTTAAATAATAAATATATTATTTTAAGCCTTCTAGAATAATCAAAATATCAGATTTATATATAGAACCCGGAAACGGCTTCTAATCGCCTTATTAAGCGTTTTTAGCGCATAGTATGTACTAAGACTATTTTTAAACATACAAGGGTGATACCTACTGATATTTAAGGTAAATTATAATATTTTAACAGTAAGCAAAAGTTGATAAACTCAGACTTCTGTTTTGAGCTTTTCGGCTTATGTGAAATTTCCAAAATGCCCATACGGTGCATAGTTTGGTTATAATTGATAAATTTCACATATATACCTTACCCTACTGTTATAACTTAGTAAAATAAGTATTTTTGCTGATTATATCAGACCTGTAACTCAGGTAAATACTTAAACTCTTTTATAACCTTTTAAATGACCAAACTACCCCTACGGGGCATAGTTTGTGTTTAAAAATCGTTTCGGGCATAATAAAAGACATCTTACTGATGTCACAACATATATGAAGCACATTAAGTTAGGAAACCTGTAAATGGATCATATGTATACCCGTTACGCTTATTACGCGTTCGGTTCGGTTTATGTAACTAGTTTACATAAACTCGCCTAAACGGGTCAAACCTTATCGGTTTTATCTCAAAATCCAGAATGTGTATGAAATACCCATATTAAGCAAGTCTCCGAACTTGTCGGGTCTAAATCACATTCTATCCGGTCTTCGCTTAATCGTGCGTACGAACCGTATCTTTGAAACTAACCGGTCTAAGCTTAAGCTTAACTAAAGACCCGTTAGGATTCTAATAGGTTATTATAAACCTTCGTTCCAGATTAGGAGGACCAGTAAAAGCTACTTGCATTTTGCTTATTGTGATTATTACATTGCTCAGGTAAATACTTTTAACTTATTTTCCCTATACAGGCTTGGGTTACGGTATATAGAATACCGCTTGATCGGGCATCAAATCTTCCATCGTTGGGTGGTTATTTGAATAATTTGATCAGCTCGTTTAAACAGTCTTGTTTACTTAAAGCCTTTGGGGGGTTAATGACCATGTCCCGGATATCCTTGGCATCATTTTACGAAATGGCCACGACTTAAGCGCGGGGTGTAGGCGTACACCCGTCAGTGCATAAAAGAATAATGTGGTGTGTCTATTGATCTTTAACCCGGTACGTCCGGGCTACTGAACGCACAAGGAACATGTAATTCGTTCACAAGATTATATATTTAAATAATTCTCCCAAGTTAAATAAAATGTTTATGCCACGTGCATCCAAATCAATTTTCAATCATTTTCTAAAATGAGTCAGTTGATTGTATTTACCAGTGTAAACTGACGTATTTTCCCAAAAAGATTAAATGCAGGTACTAAGCGTAATTGGCTGGGATTTCTCCTTAGCATCAATAGAAGTCTCGCAAGCTTAAGATGCCTAAAGTCTGTTGAACTATTGTTTCCATTTTATTTTGATCCTTCTGTGGACGAACCTTCAACTATTGTGATACACGATATTACAATATTATTAAAGTTGAATTATATCTTTCAATTTGTTTCCGCTGTGCATATTTATATATTGTGTTGTTTGACTATTATGTTGCCAACCACGTCACGATACTCCCTACCGGGCCCACCGGTGACACATGGAAAACGGGGTGTGACAGGTTGGTATCAGAGCCAACACTGAGTGAATTAAACACTAGCCTGTTGTGTTTAATCTCAGTTACACAATTGCACATTTCTAAAATTCCGAGTCTAGACAAATAACATAGGACAAATTCCACTTTGTTTGGTTTTGTTGTCCTTTATTTATTTTATATATGTTGTTGTTATCTCATACTATATTGATAGGTTTGAAAATGCCGCCAAGATTCTTTAGACGTAGAGGACGAGGCAAGGGGCCAATCACCGCCCCCAATGACGACGAGGCAGGACCTTCGCATATGCGAGCTCCTTCCACCACCGAGAGTGACGATCCCCGACAAAACCGGAGGAACCTCTTCGAGCCGGCTAGACGGTCGGTTTCGCACAGTTCAACACCTCCTGTTCATAACCCTTACGGGCCACAGCCGGAGTATGAGCCCAACAACCCTCAACCTTCCTTCATACCTCTACAGCGGTCCTTATCGCACCACTCCTTTGGTGACCCTACACCTGTTTTTAGGGGCCGGTTTAACCCGGAAAATTTCATACAAGAACCAGTGGATTTCAACCCATTGGGACCAGAGGACCACTTCTCGGGAGACAACGCTATGGATATGGACGAGGACACGGATCCCGTCGAACCTGCCAGTGGTACACCGAACCATCCCATTGAGATCTCGGATGGTTCATCTTTTCACGGATCACCCTACCATGGGCCGGACAGTTACATGGCGCGATTTAACCAGCACGAGTGGTACTTCACACCCTCGCATCACTCGTCGCCTCACCAACAGCAGCAGCAGCATCAGGATCCCTCTGTGGATTCCCGATTTGTGGCAGTCACGCCACCACCTCCACCGCCACCAGTTCAACCAGCACCTCCACAACCGCCAAGACGTAGGAGGACAGGCGCACGTATGTCTGCGAGAGCAGGGGATTTCCATTTTAGCTCCCCACGTCAGTCAAGTGGCAGCCATTATCCGCCACATCAAGAAGATCCACAAATGGGTGGACCTTCGCAACCAGTTGCACAGCAACCACCTCCTATGGGTTTTGATAACCCGATTCCAGCATACACGGGTTCTATGACGTACAACCCATTTGAACAACCAGCTCACACCAACTACGGTTACGGTGAAGCTGACCCCTACATGGTAGCGGCAAATTACAACGCCTTTAACCCAGAAGGACCCTATAGCGCTCCTTGGGGAGTTGGGTACCCAACTCATGGGTACCAGATACCGGCCAGACCTATTATTCGGACGCAATCGCAGCCGCCAAGGTTCTCCCCACCAGAGCGTGAGGAAATTCTTCAGAGGCTGGATCAGGTTGAGCGAGACTTTCACCGCGACCGCAGGGAGAGACAGAGCTTCTTCCAAGGATTGACAAGCTTGATCAAAGGGAAGAGCAAGAAGGACCACTGAATCCTTCCAATTGTTTGTTTTGACCCCTGTGTGGGCAAGTCTTGCTGTATAAACCCCTGCGAGGGTATGCTTGTTTGTTTTGACCCCTGCGTGGGTCTATCTTTCTGTTAACCCCTACGAGGGTATGTTATTGTTTAAGTCCCTGCGTGGACTATTATGTTATTTGTTAAGCCCCTGCGTGGGTAAGTCCTTGTTTAAACCCCTGCGTGGGTAAGTTTGTTTTTTTTAAAGTCCCGTTTAGGGCGACGTGTAACCTTTTAATAAATTAATGGAATGTTATGTTTATAAATTTTATTTTTGCTTTTATCTGCATAAATAAATCACATGAAATAAATAAATCAAAATCATTCCTTTTTGATAATAATCTGCCTATTTAAATATTGAATGAGAATCTTAAGAGTGAAACCTAGTCTGAGTGTCATTATAAAGACCTGGCCATGATGGTAAGACCTGTTTAAAAGATTCAAATCCCTGTTAGCATCTGTAAACATGTTAACACTCCTGGCAGACATGATTCATTAAAATCACACACGTCATTCTTATTATTGGATTCTTCAAAAGATTCCTAACCCAATTTAATGATCTCTGAATCATGGGTTCAGATCATCAATTGAGATGATCATATTTTGACCATACGTGGTAATATAGCGCCTACGGGCCCTGCTCATTTCCATATGAGCCAAAAGACAGTGGTAGCGATGACTCCCTGTCAGATAAAGGTAATGAACTAGGTTCAAACCTTCATGCTTTGATTCTCTGAAATCATAGCTTATAATTTATAAATGTCCTTGTGACTAGGCCTATTGTGCCAATATACCTTCATGCTTTGATTCTCTGAAATCATAGCTTATAATTTAAAATGTCCTTGAGACTAGGCCTTATGTGCTAATATATATTGTTATTGTCTATAATTAGGATAAATTATAATTGAAATCCTAATTAAATACGATTAATAAATTAACCAAATATGGTCTCTGTTTACCATGGTTAATGAATTACCCTAAGGGGCAATTCCATAATAAACTCCCAAATAAACTATTGTTCTTGTTTTCTGTAACAGTTCAATTAAAATGGCTAACTCAGACGAAATTAATAGCCATCCAGTGGAGAATATTGATAACGCCTGGATTAATCTAACGGGTGCTGAATTGAAAGCATTGGTAGACGACGCAGTTACTAAGGCATTGGAACGGCAGTACGAAGAGTATAGTGGGACTCGGAGTAGGACCCTATCTACGCCGCATACGAAGCCACCTTCCAAGAAGGATGAACCTAAGAAAGATGATGATAGACTCTCCTCAAACCACAACAGTGCTCCATCTCTGCAGATCGTACCGAAACAGGGGACCCAGGACAAGGGTTGCTCCTATAAATACTTCGTTTCGTGCAAGCCCAGAGATTTTACTGGGGAAAAGGGAGCCATTGACTGTATGACATGGCTGGATGAGATGGATATGGTTGTGGATATCAGCGGATGCGCTGAGAAGGATGTGGTCAAGTTTGTGTCACAATCTTCTAAAGGCGAAGCTTTAGCCTGGTGGAGATCACTGATTCAAGCCACCGGGAAAATCCCATTGTACAACATGTCATGGGATCAATTTGTTGCCCTCATCAGGGAAAATTACTGTCCCCAGCATGAGGTGGAGAAGATAGAGTCTGATTTTCTATCATTGGTTATGACAAACCTTGACTGTCAAGCTTACCTCACGAGCTTCAACATGATGTCCCAGTTGGTTCCGTATCTGGTAACCCCGGAACCAAAAAGAATAGCTCGTTTTATCGGTGGTTTAGCCCCGGAAATCAAGGCAAGCGTGAAGGCTTCCCGGCCAGCTACTTTTAGATCTGTAGCTGACATATCCTTGTCCCTCACTTTGGATGCGGTCAGGAAAAGATCGCTGAGGAATAAGGAGGCTGAGAAGAGAAAGCGTGAAGATGATAGTTCACGGAGGTCGAACAAGAAGCACCGTGGGAACGGTGACAATAAGAAGGGATCTGAGTCAAGGAAAGATGGGCATCAGTCTGGGGAGAAGCCCAAATGCAAAATTTGCAAGAAACAGTACTATGGAAAGTGCAGACTCGAGTCGAACTCGCAGACTCAGTAAAAAACCTTTGCATGTGGAATATGCAAGTCCACGGATCACAAGACCTTGGATTGCAAGAAGCTGAAAGACGCAACGTGCTACCGTTGCAATGAAAAGGGGCACATTAAAACCAACTGCCCTAAATACGCCAAGAAGCCTGAAGAGGCCAAGAAGACAAATGCTAGGGTCTTCAGAATGGACGCAAAGGAAAGAAGTCCAGGATGACAATGTGATTACAGGTACTTTCCTTGTAAATGATGTCTATGCTAGAGTACTTTTTGATTCAGGCGCTGATAAGTCGTTTGTAGATCATAAGTTTTGTGAATTGCTGAAATCATCTGTCAAAACCTTAAATGTGAATTATGAGGTGGAGTTAGCAGATGGCACCATAGAAACCGTCTCAACTATGTTAGAGGGATGTGTTATGTCCATTAAGAACCACTCTTTTCCTCTGTCCCTACTTCCATTTAAGTTAGCCGGTTTTGACATAGTCTTGGGTAAGGACTGGTTATCTCACAACCAGGCCCAAATCGTCTGCAACAGAAAGCAAGTGGTGATTAAGACTTCGTCTGGTGAATCACTTACCATTCGGGGGGATACCCAGTATGGACTGCCTGAGCAAGTGACTATGCTCAAGGCTTCCAAATGTTTAAAGAAGGGTTGTGTCATCTACATCGCACAAGTGATCATTGATGAACCGAAACCTAAGATTGAAGACATCCCTGTCATTTCTGAATACCCAGAAGTTTTTCCTGAAGACCTACCTGGTTTGCCACCAGATAGACAAGTCGAATTCAGAATTGATATCATCCCTGGAGCAGCACCTGTTGCTAGAGCACCTTACAGGTTAGCACCAACGGAGATGAAGGAATTGAGAACGCAATTAGATGAATTATTAGCTAAAGGTTTCATTAAACCTAGTTCGTCTCCATGGGGAGCACCTGTCTTGTTCGTCAAGAAGAAGGATGGATCGATGCGTCTGTGCATCGATTACCGTGAGCTTAACAAGGTCACAATAAAGAATAGATATCCTTTGCCCAGGATCGACGATTTGTTCGATCAGTTACAAGGGGCAAGTTATTTCTCGAAGATTGACTTGAGGTCAGGCTACCATCAACTGAAGGTTAGAGATGAAGACATACACAAAACTGCATTTAGAACTCGTTATGGTCATTACGAGTTCCTAGTGATGCCTTTTGGGCTCACTAATGCACCGGCCGCGTTCATGGATCTCATGAATCGCGTTTGCAAGCCGTACTTAGACAAATTCGTCATCGTTTTCATCGACGACATTCTTATTTACTCGAAGAGCCAAGCTGACCATGAGAAACACCTTCGCTGTATTCTTAAGCTTCTACATCATGAGAAACTCTATGCCAAATTCTCTAAGTGTGAATTCTGGCTTCGAGAGGTCCAATTCCTTGGACATGTGGTTAGTGAGCGTGGTATCCAAGTGGATCCCGCTAAGGTTGAAGCAGTTATGAACTTGCAAGAGCCAAAGATGCCTACGGAGATTCGTAGCTTCCTGGGATTGGCAGGATATTACAGGCGTTTCATTGAAAATTTTTCAAGGATTGCTGTACCCCTAACTTCCTTGACCAAGAAGAAAGTAAAGTTCGTTTGGGGCCCCAAGCAGCAAGAATCCTTTGATATCCTTAAACAGAAGTTGAGCAACGCCCCTGTGTTGACATTGCCTGAAGGCACCGAAGAGTTCGTAGTTTACTGCGATGCATCGCACACTGGCATGGGGTGTGTGCTTATGCAGAAAGGCAAGGTTATTGCCTATGCTTCAAGACAGTTAAAGGTGCACGAAAAGAATTACACCACCCATGACTTGGAGTTGGGTGCCGTTGTATTCGCACTAAAACTGTGGAGGCATTATTTGTATGGTATCAAGTGTGTGATCTATTCTGATCACAAGAGCCTCCAGCACCTGTTTAATCAGAAGGATTTAAACATGAGGCAACGCCGTTGGATGGAGACTTTAAATGATTATGATTGCGAAATCAGATATCATCCCGGCAAGGCGAATGTAGTCGCTGATGCCTTGAGTCGAAAGGAAAGGGTGAAACCTATCCGAATCAATGCCAAGCTCATGGAGATAAAGAACAGTTTGACTGAAAGGTTGTTAGCTGCACAGAAGGAAGCTGTGTTGGAAGCTAACTATCCTAATGAAAAGCTAGGAATAACTGAGGAGCAGTTATCTCTTGGCAAAGACAGAATTCTGAGACTGAATGGACGAATATGGGTTCCAATTTATGGAGGACTTCGAGATGTTATTCTCCAGGAGGCCCATAGTTCCAAATATTCCGTTCATCCTGGAGCTGATAAGATGTACCAGGATCTAAGGGCAAATTATTGGTGGATAGGCTTGAAAAAGTCTGTAGCTGCCTATGTAGCTAAGTGCTTGACTTGTGCGCAAGTCAAAGCAGAACATCAAAAGCCGTCAGGCTTGCTACAACAGCCTGAACTTCCTACGTGGAAGTGGGAAATGGTAACCATGGATTTTATCACCAAGTTACCTAAGACAAGGAAAGGAAATGATACAATATGGGTTATAGTTGATAGACTGACTAAGTCAGCACATTTCTTACCCATTAAGGAGACTTATAGCTCCGACATGTTAGCCCAGTTATACGTGGATAAGATTGTAGCCTTACATGGCATACCTGTGTCTATTATCTCTGACAGAGATATTAGATACACGTCACATTTTTGGAAGAGTTTCCAGCAATCTTTGGGCACGCGTTTGAATTTTAGTACGGCTTACCATCCTCAGACAGACGGTCAAGAGTGAGCGTACTATTCAAACTTTGGAGGACATGCTACGTGCATGTGTAATTGATTTAGGTGGTAGTTGGGATAACCACCTACCCTTGATTGAATTCTCCTACAACAATAGCTACCATACCAGCATTAAGGCTGCGCCTTTTGAGGCATTATACGGTAGAAAGTGTAGAACGCCAGTTTGTTGGGCGGAAGTTGGAGATGTCCAATTATCAGGACCAGAGATAGTGTTCGAAACGACGGACAAGATTGTCCAGATTCGTGACCGTCTCAAAGCTGCCCGAGATAGGCAGAAGAGTTACGCAGATCCAAAGCGTAAAGCTTTTCACTTCGAAGTAGGTGACAAAGTGTTACTTAAAGTATCACCCTGGAAGGGGGTGATGCGATTTGGTAAGAAAGGCAAGCTAAGCCCAAGATACATAGGACCCTTCGAGGTCATCGAACGTGTCGGGTCAGTTGCCTATAAGCTAAACTTACCAGAAGAGCTCAGTGGAATTCACAATGTGTTCCACATCTGCAATCTGAAGAAGTGCTTCGCTGATGAATCACTGGTTATACCACATACAGATGTGCATATAGATGAGAGCTTAAAATTTGTGGAAAAACCATTGTCGATTGAAGATCGACAGGTTAAGAAGCTTCGAAGGAAGCATGTACCTATTGTAAAGGTCAAATGGGATGCCCGTAGAGGTCCCGAATATACGTGGGACGTTGAGTCCACGATGAAAGAAAAGTACCCTTATTTATTTCAGTAAATCTCGGGTCGAGATTTATTTTAAGGGGGTGAGGATGTAACACCTCGAAAATTCACGTCCTATAATGTGTTGACACGTGTCATATGTTTAAACGTGTGAAAGAATATTATAGAAGGACTAAAGTTGACAAACATGGAAAGTATGTGAATATACGTGTTCAAAATGTCAACAGTGAATAAATATATTGTATATTAACCCTACATGATGCTCATACCTTCAAACGAATAAATCATGGATCATACGAAGCTAAAAGTGAGAGATTACAAACTACAGGGGCTAAATGTGTCAACATGTTTAAGTTATACCTCTGAGTGACCTTTTGACAAACCCGAAGCTTTGTAACGGTTAATTATGCTCACTAGAATGCACGATATAAATTTCATAAAGTTTCGTTATCGTATGAGAAAGTTATGATCAAATTCGTGTGCGAAGGGTTAAAGCGTCAACGTCGAAAGTTAGGACTTTTCGGGTAACAATAAAGTTAACCGGGGACTTAACAAAGTGGGTATATGTTTTAAAGCCCTTATAAATCAATTTGGAGGGTTCAAGATGCAAGAAACAAAAGTCTAAACAAAGTTTGAAGAGCCAAGGATCAAAACGCAAAAATCTAAAAATTCTGATTTTGTGCAGGAGGGTGTCGCGCGACGCGAAGCCCCAAGGGGGGGTCATCGCGCCACGCGAGGACCTATCTAGTCCGAGAATGTTGGGTTTTTGCCTGCTAAGTGCTTTCTACTCGACTTTTATCCGATTTTCCACATATTGCTTGACCCCTAAACAACCCCTAAACACTAGGGACACTTGTTAATGAGTTGTGGTCAGTGGTAGACTTATTTGTCAACATTTTATGGTGATTAAATCACTATAAAAGGGCATGAAGTTGCAACCATTTGATCATTCACTTCTTGTGCAATTCTGGAGCGTTTGGGAGCTTAAGAGCAGACACAAGACCTTCCTAATCAAGCATAGGACTTCAGTAAGTTTGCTTATCCCTTCTTAGTTAAGTTTTTGCTTAGTTTAAGCTTAAAAGTCAAACCGTCGTAATTAACGGTTGACTTCAAGATTAATCACTAATGGTCCAGTGATTAGTCAAATTAAAAGTAGTTATAAGTTGGTAATTATGTGGGTAATAAACCCTCAAAAGGGTTCCCCCTGATTCCCACTCTAACTAGGTCAAATGTCGGGTCAAACTTGTTAATAAAAAGTCAACAGGATACTTAAATTCTAATTTATGCATAATTAGCAATGTAGAACACATACAACCTGTTTGATCATTAATATAACTTGGTAATAAGTGTAAGAACATGTCTAAACATGTTCAACCCGACAATTCTCTGTAAAGACCCGGTTCGGAACCGAAAGTCGCATAGTTTGACTTTTGCTTTGACTTTCAGTTCTGACCCGTTTAGGCATGTTTTAGAAATGCCTCAGAGCTTTAATTGGACTAGGTTAGATGCTAGTATAACCCTCTGTGATTATACACCTTGGTTCATTAGTTATCCAATTAATATGCATGTTTCCGTTAATTGCTCATATGTTGACCATTATGCCCTTTTCACCTCAAAACGTGATTTTTGAAAATGTAAAAGAGTAGAAACCTTTGTTACTGATATATATACTTGTACCCAAAATTTGAGATCAATTGGTGGTGTAGATTAAGAGTTATGCTCATTAGCGTAATTAAGAAGCTTTATGTTAACTAAACGGCGTAATTAGCGTATAGCCTAGTTAAGCCTACTTTTTGATATCAAACTTAATACCCACTGATGTAATATATTATTTTGGGATTTTTGAAGATTTTTAATTAATTTTAGGCTGAGCATAACTTATAGTCGTAGGCTTAATCCGGTAATTGTCGGTTTTACCCTTACGGGCCATAAAATGAGTTTTACATATCTAATCGACTCCAAACCTTTTGCTACTGATCTTAAATAATAAATATATTATTTTAAGCCTTCTGGATTAATCAAAATATCAGATTTATATATAGAACCCGAAAACGGCTTCTAATCGCCTTATTAAGCGTTTTTAGCGCATAGTATGTACTAAGACTATTTTTAAACATACAAGGGTGATACCTACTGATATTTAAGGTAAATTATAATATTTTAACAGTAAGCAAAAGTTGATAAACTCAGACTTCTGTTTTGAGCTTTTCGGCTTATGTGAAATTTCCAAAATGCCCATACGGTGCATAGTTTGGTTATAATTGATAAATTTCACATATATACCTTACCCTACTGTTATAACTTAGTAAAATAAGTATTTTTGCTGATTATATCAGACCTGTAACTCAGGTGAATGCTTAAACTCTTTTATAACCTTTTAAATGACCAAACTACCCCTACGGGGCATAGTTTGTGTTTAAAAATCGTTTCGGGCATAATAAAAGACATCTTACTGATGTCACAACATATATGAAGCACATTAACTTAGGAAACCTGTAAATGGCTCATATGTATACCCGTTACGCTTATTACGCGTTCGGTTCGGTTTATGTAACTAGTTTACATAAACTAGCCTAAACGGGTCAAACCTTATCGGTTTTATCTCAAAATCCAGAATGTGTATGAAATACCCATATTAAGCAAGTCTCCGAACTTGTCGGGTCTAAATCACATTCTATCCGGTCTTCGCTTAATCGTGCGTACGAACCGTATCTTTGAAACTAACCGGTCTAAGCTTAAGCTTAACTAAAGACCCGTTAGGATTCTAATAGGTTATTATAAACCTTCGTTCCAGATTAGGAGGACCAGTAAAAGCTACTTGCATTTTGCTTATTGTGATTATTACATTTTGCTCAGGTAAATACTTTTAACTTATTTTCCCTATACGGGCTTGGGTTACGGTATATAGAATACCGCTTGATCGGGCATCAAATCTTCCATCGTTGGGTGGTTAATTGAATAATTTGATCGGCTCGTTTAAACAGTCTTGTTTACTTAAAGCCTTTGGGGGGTTAATGACCATGTCCCGGATATCCTTGGCATCATTTTACGAAATGGCCATGACTTAAGCGCGGGGTGTAGGCGTACACCCGTCAATGCACAAAAGAATAATGTGGTGTGTCTATTGATCTTTAACCCGGTACGTCCGGGCTACTGAACGCACAAGGAACATGTAATTCGTTCACAAGATTATATATTTAAATAATTCTCCCAAGTTAAATAAAATGTTTATGCCACGTGCATCCAAATCAATTTTCAATCATTTTCTAAAATGAGTCAGTTGATTGTATTTACCAGTGTAAACTGACGTATTTTCCCAAAAAGATTAAATGCAGGTACTAAGCGTAATTGGCTGGGATTTCTCCTTAGCATCAATAGAAGTCTCGCAAGCTTAAGATGCCTAAAGTCTGTTGAACTATTGTTTCCATTTTATTTTGATCCTTCTGTGGACGAACCTTCAACTATTGTGATACACGATATTACAATATTATTAAAGTTGAATTATATCTTTCAATTTGCTTCCGCTGTGCATATTTATGTATTGTGTTGTTTGACTATTATGTTGCCAACCACGTCACGATACTCCCTACCGGGCCCACCGGTGACACGTGGAAAACGGGGTGTGACATTAACATTAATTACTGATTTGATATGCAACAAAATGTCATCGACAGCTAATTTTATTTTTTATGTTAACTTTAATTTTTATCAACAAAAATATATTGGAGGAACTCTTATCTCATTGGAATGTAACGATTAGGTTAAATGGTAATTTCATTGTAATTCTAGTTTTCATTTGATGATTTCATTCTATAATTAATTAACCGCATTAATTATAAAAATGTGAGCAGTGGATGTTTTTTAGGAAAACCAATGATGGTCAATATCAGTGGATATCAACAATAAAAATGTGAGCAGTGGCAATTTTTTAACTATCAGTGGATAGCCAACAGTGATTTAAATTACCATTTTGCATATTTTGAATTTCAAAAGTTATCGATATTGTCAGTAATTACTGATTTGATTTGAAAGCCATTGTCATCATGACATTTCTAATTTTTATTTTAACTTTAATTAAGAGAAAATAACTGTCAATTTGAAATTCCCATTTTGCATATTTTAGATGTCCAAAGCTCAAGAAATTACCATTAATTACTAATTTTATATGCAACAAAATGTCATCAACAGTTATTTTTATTTTTTTATGTAAACTTTATTTTTTATCACCAAAACAATATTGGAGGAACTCTTATCTCATTGGAATGTAACGATTAGGTTAAATGGTAATTTCATTGTAATTTTAGTTTTCATTTGATAATTTCATTCTATAATTAATTAACTGCATCAATTATAAAAATGTGAGCAGTTGATGTGTTTTAGGAAAACCAATGATGGTCAATATCAGTGGATATCAACAATAAAAATGTGAGCAGTGACAATTTTTTAACTATAAGTGAATAGCCAACAGTGATTTAAATTACCATTTTGCATATTTTGAATTTCAAAAGTTATTGATATTGTCAGTATTTACTGATTTGATTTGAAAGCCATTGTCATCATGACATTTCTAATATTTATTTTAACTTTAATTAAGAGAAAATAACTGTCAATTTTAAATTCCCATTTTACATATTTTAGATGTCAAAAGCTCAAGAAATTACCATTAATTACTAATTTTATATGGAACAAAATGTCATCAACAATTACTTTTTATGTTAACTTTAATTTTTATCACCAAAACAATATTGGAGGAACTCTTATCTCATTGGAATGTAACAATTAGATTAAATGGTAATTTCATTGTAATTCTAGTTTTCATTTGATAATTTCATTCTATAATTAATTAACCACATGAACAATAAAAATGTGAACAGTGGATGTTTTTTAGGAAAACCAATGACGGTCAATATCAGTGGATGTCAACGATAAAAATGTGAGCAGTTACTATTTTTTAAATATAAGTGGATAGCCAACAGTGATTGAAACACTGATGTTTGGACAGTCAGTGGTCAACATAAAGAATGAAGAAACAGAGGTTGTCTTTCAGCAGTGGATAACATTTAACAATCAGATGTTTGAACCAAAACAGTGGTTCTAACAGACTTTTAAGGATTAATGAAAACTATCATTTTTAACTATTTTAAATATCTTTGACCTTAAACAGATATTTGACCTTCTATATCAGTTGTTTGGAGTTAAACAGATATTTGACTTTAAACATATATTTGGACATAAACAGATGTTAGCGCTTAAACAAATGTTTGACCTTAAAAAGAAATTTGCCCAATTTCAAGAATGCTATATCCAAACAATCATAATGAGGAGCTTATTTAACATCCAAGTGTACTCCATTTTTATTTAGTAGTATAAAGATCAAACAACTGTTGTATTTATAATACAGATCAAACAAATGAGGTGATGTGATAAATACTGTTACATATAAACACCTCAGTAATATGACATCTAACAATCTAACAGAGTATAAAACAGTGACGTGATAAATATTGTTACATATAAACACTGTTAACATAAACAAAGGTAGAATATCTACGGTTGATGCTGCACCACTGTTGTGGATAGGCAGTGGTTCTACATTGGGTTTTAAAGGGTTTGTCTTGAGAGATAAATTCTAGCGAACCACTGCTATACTAAACACTGTTACATAAGAAACACTGATAATTAAATACTAAAGTTGAATCCGTTGTAGATGCTGAACCACTGCTGCTACTGAACAGTCGTTTTCCTTTGGTTAATCAAACTCTAGGTACATAAGTGCTTGTCTTTAACAGGGCTTTGTCTTCAACAGTGGATAGGCCTCATCAGTCTTTAAGTCCATCAATCTGTATAAGGAGCAGTGGTTAGTTATAACAGTCCTTAGCATGATCAGCTGTTATAACCACTCCATAAGTGCTTGTCTTTAACAGGGCTTTGTCTTCAACAGTGGATAGGCTCATCAGTCTTTAAGTCCATCAATCTGTATAAGGAGCAGTGGTTAGTTATAACAGTCCTTAGCATGATCAGTTGTTATAACCACTCCATAACCCTTTGAGAGGAAGCAAGTGTCGGTGTATTTAACTGAAAGGAATGATTGCAGTACATTCCTGTTGAAAAACAGAATCGATAAATTTAGGGAAAATGAGGTTGAAAGATGATAAGCCAACAGCGGACGATATCATTCTACTGTTTCGATAAATTCAGGGGTATTCTCAAATAATGCTTCCTAGATGCTTCTAAACAAGCAACACTTTGGACATTTTTCGGTCTTCAAACATCTATTATCTATTTTCTACTATCTATTATCTATTACCTATTATCTATTATGTATAATAAATGAAAGGTGATTGCTCCAAATGGCCCAAAGTGGATCAATCAACTTTCATTTATTATATATAATAGATAATAGACAATAGATATTAGATAATAGATAATACATAATAGATGTTTGAAGGCCGAAAAATGTCCAAAGTGCTGCTTGTTTAGAAGCATCTAGGAAGCATTATTTGAGAATACACCTGAATTTATCGAAACCTTAGAATGATATCGTCCGCTGTTGGCATATCATCTTTCAACCTCATTTTCCCTAAATTTATCGACTATGTTTTTCAACAGGAATGTACTGCAATTATTACCTTATTTAATAGTCCTACAACCTTTAAAGTCGTTGGAGTCGGTCGATAATCTCAGCAGCTAATTCACAAACAACAGCAAACAACAATAGCAAGTCACCAAACAATCGACCTGAAAATCATATAAAAGCCCAAAAATAAAACAAACCCTAACCTAAAACTCAAGATGGAAAAATGAAAAAATATATTTATTACTAACCCTAAACCTCAAATCCATTACAGCATAACAAAGAGAACTGCAGGACGCAGAGCCGACAACCTCAAATCATCTCCGTCATCAAGTTAGCAGCAGAAAGCTAGCCAAAGCACAACAATAAGTAAATACGCATGAAGATCGAATGAGTGAACAATGAAAACAAAGATTGAAACTTATAGAACGGAAGTTATTGATAATCTAACCTTGATTCGGAGCATTAATCTGAACATCGATCGGAATAGAGCAGAGCAGAGGGAGAGAGAAAGCAAGAAGCCCTAAATGAGTAAATGAGGGAGGTTATAAATAGAAGAGGGCAGTGGTACTGTTGGGCGGGAAAAGAGGAAAAACGATGCCCTAATTAAGTGACACATGGCCCAAATAACTTTCATTTATTACATATAATAGATTGTAGTCAAAAGATGTAAAACTTATATAAAGAATGAAGCAAAAATTTGAAAATTAATTTTTAACACAAAAGTAAACATGTTTGGTAATCCTTATAAATAATACAATGACAATGATATTTTTTTTTAAATTTATTTTGTGACTCATTTGAATAATCTAACTATGGATAATTAAATTTACCTACTTTAGACCGTGGGGTATGGTGGGGCGGGGGTTTAGGGCGTGGCCCGACACGTGGCTTGGGTGGGCTTCGCTGGGCTGACCCGCATTGAAGACGGTATGGTTGGGCGGGGGTTTGGGGCGTGGCCAACCCAAACTCTATTAAATTATTTTTAAAACAAAAAATTTAAATTTTTAATAATGTTTTTTAAATAAAGAAAAATACATAAAAAATTCCTAGTGCTTGAAATATTTTTTCTTTATCTCTTCTCTCGTCTCTAACATTAGTTCCAACTCTTCACCTGATAGGTGATCGATGGGCTGAGCTTGAAATTTCATATCATCTCGTCTTTGTTTCAGGGCATCCTAAGCTTCTTTGTTCTTCCGAATTTCGGCACTTTGTTGTTGGAATACGTTGAATGTATCTAACTTGCTTGCAATGTCATCCAACTGATCGCTGTATACTCCCCTACGCGAGGCCGAACTCCCAACTAAAGGCGATGCCGTACCCGATCTTGATTTTAGAGCGCGCCTTTTTGCGGCATCTCTTCCGAATTCAGGCCGGTTTGGAGAATCATCCAGAAAGTCCTCCAACTCTTGATCTCGTGCATCCGATTGGGCTTGGGACGAGGGTGTCCTTGACCTTTTAGAAGACGTGTTAGTTTCGCTACCACTGGGGATATTCGCCCACTTAGGATGGAACTTACAAATCTCCAACAATGCATGAAATGGAAGTCGTTCCCCACATTTGTTTTGAATGTGACCAATGCATTTGTCACAAAGTCGGCTTCGGTTTCACCACTTTTTGGGTTTTGCTTTGCTTTATTTAAAAAAAGCACTAAATTTGGTGAGTTGGCCGCTTATCTCGGTCCAATTCGAGGATAAACTATCATTTTCACGATAAACCTCCCTTTCCATTTATGCATGGAATGCTTTACTAATCGCTTCCCACAAATGGCTTCTATGTTAAGAATTTCCTATTTTAATCAAAACAAAATTTAATATATTACAAAGTTATATAAAAAAACCATAAATATTAAAATAAGGGCTACAAAATATTTAAAAATACCTAAAGTTGTATGTTGAGATTGTTGAAGCCAAGCCCTCGCCAATGCAAGTTCTTCATTAACGACTCATCTTTGTTGTTTTCGTTTGGCGGTTTCAAGTGCTTTCTCGGCCTCGGTTTTTTTTCTTGTGACTTCTCTTTTTGATGGGTTTGGATGCGGAAGGACCATCGATGGGGGTTGAGTTTCGGGGACGGTTTCGGTTTGGGAAAGGTTGATGGAGGTTGGTGAAAGGTTGATGGGTGTTTGTGAAAACGGACTAGGTATAGAATCGTCGGTGTGAGGGAAGTTAGTATACACACGATTCGAGAGATACGATGCGTAACCCGCCACATCGGGCATAGTGGAGTGTATTAAAAATGGACGAGGCATTGGATGATTGGGTGGTGGGCTAGGATTTTCTTGGAATGCCCACGGGTTGTTAGGGTCAAAAGCACGATTATGAGGATTCATTTTTCGTATTGTAGAATGAGAATAAAGATGATTATAGAAGAGGTGGAGTGTATTGTAGTTGGATATGGTAAAAAAAGAATAGAAGTGTGAGTTTTATAATGAAAAAATAAATTTTTAATTTTACACATAGCAGTTGGCCAACGGCTAGCTTGGTTTGGCCATTGAGAGCCCGCCATGTCATATTGATAGACCCGCCCCACGCCCGACTTTAAATTCCCGCCCCTTGGGCCACGCCCAAACCCAAACCCACCCGGGATGGTGGCTTGGGCGTTTTCAGCCAACCCCCGCCCCATACCCCACAGTCTTATTTAACCTTCATAACATCATTAAAGTCTAATAGTTGGTAACTAATTTGAAAGATTTATGGAACGTTATATATTCCTTAAATGTTGTTTTAACGTATATAAGGTTCATCTTATCAATGTTTTAAAAACCCGTTCAAACTGGCCGGTTGTACCGGTTGAACCATCCCGTAAAACCGGTTATACCGCCCGGTACACCTGGTTGAACCGTCCGATACACCCGGTTAAACCGTTTTTGAGTCAAATCCGGTACAGTTTAAAAACCGGATTTTAAAACATTGTATCTTATTGCTTGTGTAGGATCATGTGGTGAAGGATGTATCTTAAGAAATGAAGATGAAAGATTTATGAAACGCTATACCCTAACAATGAAAGATCTTGCATCAAGAGATGTTTCAAGAATTACGATCATGGAATATAGAACAATGTGTGCTCAATTGTTATTTGAAAGATGTTCCATTTTATTTGTTATTTAAAAAATGTTTCGTTTTTTATAATCTATTTTTAATTAAACTTTAAAAAAATGCATAGTCATTCGTCGTTTGATATGCATCTAAATATGTGGTATCCATAATTAAACCTTAAAATCCGTGTTTGTACACGGGTTTTACATCTAATGAGAGATAAATAGTAAAATAAAGTGATAAAACACCACACACCAGCAAAGTGATATGTGTAAAAAAAAAGATTTTCTACGAATTACGAAACATGTTTGATGGCATATGTGCCATATTTTCTTTACTCTCAAGTGGATAAACATTGTGGTAAAGAGTACATATAATATGTTCGTAGCTGTTATCTTGCCACGTCATAATTATGAGTTTCTATTGAAAGATCATCACATGATGCAGTGCCACATGTTGCTCCTGAATTTTCAGCTGATTGTATATGAGATAAGACTATGGGGGTATGGGCGGGCTTGGGGCGTGGATCGGAGAGAAACGCCTAAGTCACCATCCCGGGTTTGGGAGTGGCCCCTTGGGCGGGAGTTTAAGGCCGGGCGTGGGGCGTGGCTACCACATGACATGGCGGAACCTCATTGGCCAAGAGCACTAGCCCTTTGAAATTTGTTTTTTTTTTCAACGCAACCCAACCCACGCCCCACCATACTCCTTTGAAATTGGCTTTTGGTCTTGGGTGTCCCATAGTCCACGTGTCGCACCATGCCCCCAACCCACGCCCCACCCTACCCCAAAGAAGAACATTGGTTTAGGATGGCCCAAATTTTCAGCTCACCTTTGTGGCTTTGTGTGTGCTTGGTATTATTGACCATATCCGATAGTTAGGTGTAAAGGTACGGAGAATAAAAGAATAACTAAATAAAAAAAATACAATTTAATAATGATGTTTATATTATAATATTCTTAAAAGTTTTAAGTTTTACCACCAATGAGATAGGAGGATTTTTCCAAAATTGGGGGCGAGTTTGTGTTTTGTAATTGTTATAGTATAATTTGGTAAATGTTGAATTTATTTGAGATTTAAGAGAAAAACTAGTAATAAGGCCCGCGCGCTTTGCGGCGCGAGTACACCGCAAACATCGAATTGATTTATTCAAGTATTGGGTGATGCGTTAATCATACGAAAACGCGTGTTTCGACATATCTGATTGAACTCAGTGTAACCTATATAAGTATTGCGATTGGATCATAACATAAAATAAATTGAATCTATCTCGTACAATCATAACTTATTCTATAGGATTAATTAAAGTTTTGGAAAAAAAGAAAGAAAAAAAAAGAAAGCACAATTTGACTCAACTTTGTTCAGAACAAAATTTACAAAAACGTACATAAAAGAAGTAAGAAAACGTATTATATTAAAAAAAAAGTATATCCAAATGTAAACCAACTCGAACTGATACAGACGCATACATAAAAATATGCACGTAAAAATGGTTTTTTAAACGAAAACGTTTTATATTTGACCTAACTCGTTTCCCGAAAAAGCTTTTGTCGAAACGTAGACCCCCTTAAATTTATACGGATACGTACATAAAAATATGCACGGAAAAATAGTTTTTTTAAGTAAAAAAATGATATGGGTAAACAAAAGAAATTAACGAACGAATGTCGTCGAAGAAAATTTAAATTAGTAAAAAGCTATGGGCTAAAAATGTCAATTGTTAAAGTAAAATAATAGTAAAGTTAGATAAGGGACTAAAATTTTACTCCAAAAGTGAAGGGGCCGTAGCAAAACTTAAGGGTTTAAAAGGCAATGTTGTAAAAGTTTAGGGTGGAGACAAAACAGGTGGTAAACCCCACCAACTTTGTCTTTTAAGATAGATTAAAGAGTTAAATGCTTGGTTGGTCCCTGTGGTTTGCAAAAATTTCAGACTTGGTCCTAGTGGTTTACTAATTACACGCGTAGTCTCAAAACTTGTCAAAAATGCACTCGGTTGGTCCCCAGCTCTAACCTCAGTTAAATTTCTCAGTTAACTATGTGTGAAATGACTATATTACCCTTAGAACAATTAAAAGAAATAAAAATATATAAAACAATATATCTCCTGCCTCCTTCTTCTTCTACCCTAAACCACCACCACCATCTCTCCTGCACCACCACCGAACACCCACCACCATCTCACCTTCACCACCACTGAACACCCACCACCACCACCTTCCCTCCTCCACCACTGAACACTCCCCTCCACCACCAATACGTCGTCCATCGTAAGATTCTTAACCCCAAATCAACAATCGAACCCTGCTCAAAGTCTCCGAGCTCACATCCCTCTTTCAAATCGACCCAATCAACCTCTTATCTGCCAACTCAATCGATATTTCCCAACCTGTTCTTGCATCGACAGTCTTCGCAAATCTGTAACAACCCATCACAAAACAAGACCTTCTGATACGTTATCCAACATCGCGGATGCTGTGTATGGTGGATCGGGGAACAATCGGCTCCACCGGCTCCACAGGCCCAATCGATGGTGGATTGAAGGGCGGAATCTTCAGCGTTGTTCTTGGCTACACACCAGAGGTTGAGTGAAACGCCGTCGGATTGTTGTTGTTGGTGGAGAGTGGTGGCGGTGGAGAGAGGGAGTGCGGCGGAGGAGGGTGAGAAGCTATGGAGACATTGTTGAAGTGGAGATTTACAGGTGTGAGGTGTGGGGGTAGGGTTTTTGTGAGGGTGGGAGATGATGATGGTGATGAAGATGGTGTGGGTTTTGTTAATAAGCAAGGGTATTTTGGTCATTTAACATGGACTTAACTGAAAAATTTAACTGATGTCAGGGCTGGGGACCAACCGAGTGCATTTTTGACAAGTTTTGGGACCACGCGTGTAATTAGTAAACCACTAGGACCAAGTCTGAAATTTTTGTAAACCACAGGGACCAACCAAGCATTTAACTCTAGATTAAACGTTTCATGTAATTGTTTCTGTGTGAAGATAAAGGTGGGTCGATACAAGTTTATTTTAATTTTTATATTTCTGGTTTGAGTTTGGCTAATAAGAAATATTTTGCTAATGAGGTGGTGGTGGAGTGGTAAGGAGAGACTAGGTATTATAAAGGAACCAAATTCAATTCCTGCCCTCTCCATTATTTTTTGCGGCAATCTGGTGATGATGGGAGACTAGGCGAATAGGTGGAGATCACTAGTTCGATCCTTGAACTGAGCGGATTTTACCTCACCGCACTGTCCTGCCTTCGGGCGACTGTTCACAGGCTTCGCCCTAGATGAGGGTTTTCCCTGGTTCGGAGGCGAGTGTATCCCGATGTGGTGAATTTCGTTAGTAGCTCATTTGGATGATTCGTTAGCCGTCAAAAAAATAAATATTTTGACTTTGAGTTTGTCATCACATGCTTTGTTTGTTTATTGTTTATTGTTTATTGTTTATTATTATTATTATTATTTATATCTTTTATTATGTTTATATAAATAGCTAAGGTAAGTTTTAGAGGGTAGTCAAGATCCAAATATGAAGTTAGGAGTCAGACTTATTTGTTAAATGAGGTTTAACTTAAGCTCGGACAAATGCTTTGTTTGATTCAAGATTTTATCAATCCATTATTGAGTAGATCACGAGTGGCTTAACTCGTTTACACTCTTAGTTTTATTAAGTTATGTTTTTCTACTTCTCTTACTTTTTTAACATTTACTGTTAAAAGAATAAATTAAATTTGAATTTGACAGACAAGTTTCGGTAAATAGTTATATATTTCTTATTCATCCTTTTTTTTTTCTGGTTTATTTTACTATATTTGATTTACAAACTAAATCAACAAGAGTAAGGAAGATAATAAAACAAAACCCAACTCAATTTCATTCGATTACGAAATATTAACTTTGGTACTTTTCGTATATACCAAGTACTATGCTTTTATAGTATGTGGTAAAGGAAGATGCAATATAATAGTTTGCATTTTCTTTTATCTCTACAATATATCAATATCAAAGGGCATTTAATTCATAAAAAGAAATAAGTAAAAACCCGAGAATTATATAAAGCACTTGTACTAGATGATATAATATGATATAATGATAATTAAAAGAATCAATGACATTAGAATATAATAAAGATAATTATCGTTGTAACTATCCACAATGGGTGTGGATATTGCATGGCAAGTTGATTAAGACAATAAAACCTCAATTTAGCCACTAGTTAACACATGATTAGCTTAATAATTAAACAAATGGTTTCTACTTTGAATTCAATCTTGTAGAAGGATCTAAATAAATAGTTTATAGTCTCCGGTTGTGTGGGTAATCTAGTAAAAAAATGTATTTATATAAAAATGGAAACTTATCTTTATATAGTAAACAATTAAAGGTATTAAAAATCTTCTTCATGTGGGACCACATATAATTAATATCCATTTTTATGGAAAAGACATAAAAAACCAGAAAACTTCATCGATAAACAAACCCCTGGGTGAATAGATAAAGGGTTGTCTCACCGCCGGAACTATCACAAAAATTTAGAGGTATTTCAAAAAAAAAAAATTAGAGATTAGGGGTATCCTTTGTATAACGAAAATGAAGTTGAGAGATATTTTTTTTCACTACGGAGTTAGAGTTGAAGGGCGATGAAACACTCGTTAACACTTAGGTTAACCAGCTGGGTCGTCTCGTATGTGGGGTTCAATCTCTTTCTCCACTCGCTGATTACTGGAATCCTGCAAAACAGAACACCGGTGACTCGCCACAAGGAGGAGAATAGGGGGGGGGGGGGGGTTCTCCTTGTGACCACCCTCCGGCGTGAGAATAAGTACTGCTTTGAGGAGAAATAGTGTGTTGTAGGTGAAATGTAAGGAGAGCAGAATGTTCTACCTGAATGAGGAAGGGTCATATTTATAGCCGAAGGATGAAGGAAGGAGGAGAGACCTTGCCAGCTGCCACCGGGCGCCAGCTGTCCGACCAAGGGGAATATCCCCTTGGTCTCCTCTGCTGTGGTCAGGATGGTGGATGACGTGGCGCACCGTTATTTGTTTAGGCAGGGGAATTAGTACTGCAGCTTTCGGTCTGTCCTTAGATCGTGTTGCAGGTACATATCTGATCATTGGTGACACGTGTTGTCCTTTTTGTCTGGAGGAGTATCTTTGGTGTCACATGCGATAGCTTCCAGAAGCTTCTAGAAACTTCTGGATACGGTTCCTGATGTAGGCGTCATGTTGGATAAAAGGTGGTGTGGTCCCTGCCACGTGTGCATGGAATTGGGACCATACCTCTTCAAAGGGTATTTTTACACTACGAAAACTAGTGACGTCTCTGAGAATTCATATACCTTGTTCAAACTCGAAAAATGTGCCCTTATGTCTTAACGATAAACAATGCAATTACAAAAATGACAAAATCGTAGTATTCGATAAACAATGCAATTACGAAAAATGAGAAAATTATAGTATCCAAATGAGTTAACATTACATACTGTAATAACTAATAAACTAATAGCTAAACAATGATTCGTGCAACCCTCAATGCATTCTTCATAGCAAATTGGTGGATCAACTCTTCACAATTTATATTATCTAAGACTCCGTTTTCAATTAGTAATGAGCTCAATTAACCTAGTGGGCTAAATTCTAAAGTCTAAACCATAAAAAAATGATTTGTAAATGAGCCTTACTTGAAATTGGTATGAGTTTACTATTTTAAAAAAAATTAACATATATATATCGGATTTTTTTAAAACCATATGCCTTGCGAAATCACGGGCCCTATGCGAAATACTCCCCGCACACCATCTAAGCCTAACGAAGACGAGGTTGAGCTGTAGCCCATGCTATCCCTGCTAACACATTAGCTCCGCCCCTGAGTCATCTTATTCATACACCCCTAAATTTTGTTTATACACTTTTTTTCTACTTTATTTCTCTTTATATAGAGAGAGAAATAGAGTGAAAGGGCACCCTACATAAATAAATAAACCTTCGTGTGAAACCAGGCTTGTGGTTGCAGAGGTGTGTAGTGGTGGTGGTGGTTTGTAGTTTGAGTTGAAGTTGGTGTTTAATGGCGGAGTTGCTGCTGCTGTTTGAGTTGAAGACGGTGGTTAGATGGCAGTTGACGGCGTTTCCACAACCGCGATGGTGGTGGTTTGAAGGTGGCGGTGGATGTTGCTGGGTTTGAGTTGATGGAGGATGGTGGTTATGCTCCTGGCTGTCGAAGGTTGGGTGGTGGTGGTTGTTGGCTGCTGGTGAAAAAAGTAGAGAGAGAAAGAGAAGGGAGCTGAGATGATTTGTTGTTTTGAAATGATCATTTTGCCCCTGAGGAAAATGATAAAATAGTAGGATTTTATAAGACAAATATGACCTGATTTCACTTTTGGACCAAAATGGCAATAAAACTGAAACCACAGGGACCTAGATGCAAAATGTTTGAGTTTTGGACTAAAGTGGCAAAAGTGATCAAACCTGTTGGACCAAACTGGCAGTTTACTATAATTACGCGTGATATGATTTGTTTAAAGTACCGTTATCAAATTTAAAATGTTTTTTTTTTAAATCGTATAATATAGATACCATAGTATTTTATGATTGACACGAGAGATATTTTTCGGGTCCTAATTCTAAAAAAGATTAGATAACATTTAAAAGAGATGTGAAGCCATATTCAATGAACTAGTACCACTTTTATCGTATGCGATCAATGCAAATGCTCTCAACTATTGAGTGATCATTTTATCTATAATATTCAAAGATGACAAACTATAAAAGTTTTTAAAAGTGATGTTTTTGTTTTTTATGTTTTTTTCTTCCTCTATGAATACCCTTGAAAAACATATATATCAAACTAATTGCCCACCATTTATGAATAGACATCATCAATGTTTTTTAATTGTATCGGTTGTCAAACCGACCGTATTATTGGTCTATTTGTTGGACTGTTTTAAAAATAGACAGTATAAATAATTAAACGTGTGTATATATAAAATAAGCGTACATATCCATTAATATCTCACTTGTAAAGTAGGGCATGTGAGGGTAAGATAAGACAAAGTTTACCTCTACCTAAGAGATAGAGAGATTTCTTCTAACGACAACCCTGGCTCAACAAACTTTTTTATACAGTATCAAAAATACAAAAAAACATAAAGTGTACATTAGTAGAAGAGATAAGAAAGAGGACATGGAAAGGGGTCACGAAGCAACTAGAAATTACTTGGCACAGGAAAAAAGGTGAACAAAATGATAGAACAAACAAAGACACTAAAGCAAATCTATATAACTTCTTAAAAAATCTGACCATTATCATACGTCTCTAAGAATTTCTATCACCGATCATGTTCACAAATAGATGCAATGTAACACCCAAAAAATATCAAATCATATAAATATCTATGTATATATATATATATATATATGTATATATGTATTAAAACGTAATGACTAGGGATAATAAACCTAGTTAAATTAAAACAAAATATGGTACTATTTTATCTTTAGGTATGATTTACAATGTTAACAAAGTACAATGTTTAAAATTAAAACAAAAGATAAAGTCTATAGTAAAAAAAAAAAAAAAAAAAAAAAAATTGCATAAAATTATAGAACGGAAAAAAAAGTTTAGAAACCCAGTCCAACAAATGATGCAATTCGCATAGTAAATGGTTAGTGTCATAACTCATAACCAACCACCCAAAATGAAAACGGTTCGAGAACACTCAACCGAACCAAATATGTATGTGGTTGCACTAATGTATATGATCCGATTCTAACATTGGACACGAGAATATGTATTTGAAGAGAAAAGTGTCTGGATAGTCCCTATGGTTTGCTCTATTTTCACCTTTAGTCCCTAACTTTCTAAAATTACAGCTATAGTTATCAAGTTTTGCAAATTCGGATAGTCCCTGAAGCGGATGAATGTTATTTTTTTGTGTTAAACAAGTGCGAAATGACCTAAATACCCTTACTTGTTAAATTAATAATTAAAAAGAAATATAATTAATACTTAAAAATTATGTGGGACCCACCACCTCACCCGCCGGAAAACGCCACCACCTCACCTTCCTACTATCATCATCCACCACTGCCACCATCACCCTTCACCATTGCCGCCGGAATCACAAACCTCTTACGATGGCGGTGGTTTACAAACTTTTCCTAAATCACACCGACCTTGACCCATTAATAGCAATTGCACCCGAAATTCTGGTCGGTTAACAAATAAACCTTTAACATCGAAGTTCTGTATTTAACCAAACCTTTATCCCTCCCTAGACCTTTTCCCACAAATACCATACTCATACTCTCAATGTTCATACACCACGAGACCTGGTACCACTCTTCGCTGAACCACCATTACAGCCTGCAACTATGCACCGTCGATTTATCAACACTGGCGGTGGAGATCCGTTGTGCCGCCGTCGTGGTCGGCCACCCTCCATCTCCACCTTCCTATTTCTCTCGCTTATCCCTGTTTCTCTATTTTACAGGTGTTTATGAGTGAGCAAGATGAAGAAGTGGTGTAGGCAGTGGTTTGATAGTGTTGGTGGAGGTGATGGTGTGACATTGTTTGGATGGAGATAGTGGAGGTTTATTTACAGAGAAATAGGGAGAGAGAGTGGAGAAAGAGAGAGAGAGAGAGAGAGAGAGAGGAGGGTGAGAGTACAAAGAGATTCGTTTAAATGCTTGAATAGTCGTTGTGTTTTATTTATCATTTTCTTAATCTTAATATAAAGGATATTTTGGTCATTTCACACCCACTTAACACCAAAAACTAACCCCCATCCGCTTCAAGGACTATTCGGGAAAGATATTTCAAAAGTTGAGGATTATAACTGTAATTTTAGAAAGTTAGAGACTAAAGATGAAAATTAAGCAAACCACAGGGATTATCCAAGCATTTTTCTCGTATTTGAAACATAAGTTATTTATGGTTTATAAATGAACCAAATATGTAAATGTTTGTATATTAATTAATTTTTAGAAAAAAAATCCCAAAATAGAAAAGTGGAATTGTTTCAAATAAATTGGCACGAGTGCTTGAGGGTGAG
Source organism: Helianthus tuberosus (assembly GCA_030545235.1). Classification (NCBI taxonomy): domain Eukaryota; kingdom Viridiplantae; phylum Streptophyta; class Magnoliopsida; order Asterales; family Asteraceae; genus Helianthus; species Helianthus tuberosus. The sequence continues at coordinate 204,632,579 of CM060441.1, forward strand.
AGGGGTGTTCACCTCTTAAGGAGAGGTAAACTCTCTACCTTCCAATGAGGTAGTGGTAGAGTGGTTGGAGAAAAATTTGGTGTTCCTTGTGACCAATGTTGTAGAAATTGGTTCTAGGTGGCGCCTAGGCGGCGATTAGTCGCTCTTCGGAGGTCTGCCGCTTGGATTTTCTGAAATTGGTCAAATTAGGCGGTAAAAGTCAACATCGGTCAAAGTCGGGAAAAATCGGTGGAAATCCGCTGAAAATCGGACCTAGTCGGTCAAAATTAGGTCAAAACTGGTAGCAATTGGATCAGAATGGGTCAAGATTAGACCTAATCGCTCAAGGGAAATGTGTTCTTACCAGAATTCGAACCAAATGCGGACCAATTTCGAGTCAAGACGAGTTTCCACTGTGCGAAATTAACATCAACCAAGAATTTCGAGTCAAGAATTTCGAAAGCTATGATTAATGAAGGAGAATTTTGGGAGGTCTGATAAACAATGGATAGGGGAGACAGCGTATAAGAACGATGGTGGGATTAGGTTTAATAATGTTTGGGTGTTTTTAACATTTAACCCCTCTATATTTTCACTAGTTTACACTTGGTCCCTAGATTTTCAATTTTGTAGATAAAAAGTATAAAATTAATGTTTTTATATATATATTTATAAAATTATACATAAAAAACCCAATCCGATTAATCCCTAGGTGGTACCCCACCGCCCGACTAGCGCCTAGCGCCTTCTACAACATTGCTTGTGACCCATGTTCGACTCCAACTCTCCCCATTATTTTCTGTTGCATCCAAGTGAATGGCGAATACGGGTGGCGCCGGTTCGTCTTGGATGGGAGGCGAGGTTTTACCGATTATTCCACTGTCGTGCCTTCGGCCGGGCGAAGGTCGGGTTTCCGCGCATCTAGGAGAGTCAAGGGGCTGGCGGCGATCGAGTAGTCGACCTTGGCAACAGTGCCCAGTGTCACAGTGATTGGCACGTCGTTCCTTTTCGTTCAAAAAAAGGGTAAACTCTTCACCCATCCAATCACATCTTGTCATGTCAATTCCCCTCTCTAAGTCCCCTCTTGCACTAAAACATAAGGAATGGTCACCTCTCTTGGGGATAGATAAATTGTTTTTCTTAAATATAAAAAATAAAAAAAATTGTGATTGGTTTCATGTTTTTTTTTGAAAGGTGTAAATCACAACAGACGGTTAATACACACCCGCAAGACGCAGGCCCGCCCCACTTCTGTCCCAAGGACTATGTTGTCTTAACGGGGTCCACGCCTCGGTAGAAATGGGACTTAGCTTTCCCCGAGAAAATTTCCGACCCCCTGCCACTTGACAGGAGTTGCACCCTCCACACGAATCGACCGCCTGTTATGACAGAGCGACCCGTTGGAGTAAATGCGCTGTATTAGAAAACTCGGGTTCCCTCAGGCTCGAACCGGAGTTCATTGCCATCCTTGGGTTGGGAATAACCCCAATGCCTCACCTTTGATGGAGGTGGGGATCGAACCTGAGACCACACATGGCCCAAGTCCTTTCCACCACTCCACCAAAGGGTCATTGGCGTGATTGGTTTCATGTGCAGCCAACATTCAAAAAATTCCCTCCCCTCACGCGGTGACTATACACCGAATTGGTAAAAACACATGCGACAAAGGTGACTGGGATGGTGTTCCCCGCACGACAAAGGGGTTCACCGCTGCCTTTACTGCACCCACCCTGAGTCTATAAATGAACATACATATAAATGATTGAATAGAAATAATAGAGGTGTGGGGGAGGATAAATGCATTAACCTCTTTTACGTATACATCAAGAGAGAAAATATATCCAAGTTATGTACCTTTACTTGAATCTACTTTAAAATCATGATATATACAAGTCATGTACCTTTTCTTAAATCTACACTAAATCATGATTATTATCTGCTGAATTAGCATAAGATATTATTTCTTTCTTAATTAATAATAACATAAAAAACAAATTATTTCCTTACAACTCATTCCAATAAAGATGAGAGAAATAGACTTGAAGTTTAAATATATGTGAACTTTAAAAGTAAAACTAACGATAACTTAACTCCCACATAGCTAAAATTCTACCAAGCGGGTTAACCTCAATAAGCGACTTTCTAAGGCGTTAAGATAGAAACCATAGCTATATTCAAGCGTAAGACCTTACTAGAATGAATTAATGATTACCATTACGCCACCTTTGAAGTTTCATTTACCATTTCTTCACGCGAGCTATAATAATTTTCTTCCATTCCAACTTAATTTGGAACCAAACAAGAAAAACATACTGAATATCAAGAGAATCAAAAGTGACCAAATTAAAAGCCTAAGATATAGAGGACTTACTCTAAAAGCATCCCTAAAGATGAACAAATGCCCATTACATTATCCCCAATGTAATCAACAAAGTGTGCTTCTAACTGTATTGCTTCTTCATTACCTACCCATTACCCCTCCCTAACTTCATTGCCTTTATCTCTCACCACCATTCCGCTGTTTAGATCGATTAACATAACCGGCTTTTTAGATCGATGAATTTTGTGTCTAATATCTTTAATAAAATGATTATGTTTGGGTAGTACTAAGGGCTGAAATGTTTAAGTGAGCGGATCTGAAGGGTCCTAAACATATGATAGATATTATGGTGCGAAATAAAAAAGTGTTTTTAAAAAATCGCCGTTGCCGGGGATCGAACCCGGGTCACCCGCGTGACAGGCGGGAATACTTACCACTATACTACAACGACTTTGTTGACTTTAGATTTTACGACTTCTTTCTCATATATTTTCATCTCCTGCTTAAACAAATATATGTTTTAAACATTCAATTGAAACACTACTAAAACTATTAAGAAATTTTGTACCATGTACCAATGATCTTTTATATCATTGGTGTATCTACTAAAATCCAGTCATGTAAAAATAACACTTTGAAATTTTGTCTCATGGTAATCTTACAACAATCTAAATGAGTTATTCTCCAAACAACAACTTAAAGATCCGAAAACATGTTTTGTGTTTGATCTCTTCCATCGCGGCCTCGCACCTATGTTGAGGAAAGGTTTGGAACCCTGTAGACAATGAAGAGGGGCCAAAGACGATACAATGCACAACGTTAGTCTCGAATGAACTTACCAGGTTGTCACAGTCAACAAAGCGGACGTTAGAGCATTTTACAAATTCGAATATATGGTTTTACAGCACATATCCCTCTACTTGATTGTAGTACGAGTGTCTGTGTTTCATAAATTATAACTCGTGTATTTCACTTATACGTCTTCCAAAAGGAATAAATCTTGATATTTCAACATTCTTAAACTTCCTAGAAATATTTAGTATTTGATAATCACTGTATGTCCTAGAAATATTATACATGTATGTGAGCTTTGTTAGCTTATTCTATCTCTATGGAGAATCACCACACACATGGTTATCGATTTCTTTTCTTTTTTTAAATGGGCTGTTTTAAAACCGTACGATTTTTTCTATATGAATTTGATAGTGACTTCAAAGTTTGAAAATGCGAAAAGTGGATGTCACTGTTGAAATAGCGACTTCACTTTTTGTGTACAACACCAAAAAATACGTTGTTTGGATGTCACTCGTTGGATAGCTAGATGATTGGACACATTAGACGTTTTCAACATCCCTTTTAACTCACATATTTTAAACAGGCCCCTTTTGGGATGGATGTTGAGCTCTTATGACTAACATATTTGAAAAGCATTGTTTACGACCTTATATGACATCGATCCAATGGACACATTTACAATGCAATGGTTTCTCAGTCATCAAGCGGAGAAACTCTATGGTGTGGACTTGTCATTGTTGTTGACGTATGGCTTCAGTAGAAAGCGAATTGTTTGGTTCAATGTTCCACGAGCAGCGGCATTGTAGTTAGAGGTTAGGTGGTGATGATTCAATGGAAAATGAACGAAAGAATGAAACCCATCAGGTTTATAAAAAATAATCTGCATGAGAGTAACTGATTAGTAGAATTGTATTTATGTTGATCTTTGCACATCTGTATAATTTTGTAATTATATAAAAAATTTGGGTTTCATTTCCTGTTTTGTATGATTTTGAAATGTTTGTAAATACAGAAAGAGGTAGATTTGTAAGAAAAGCAAATTTGTACATTTTTTGAACAAAATTAGTGACTCAACTGTATTCTCCCTTTTCACATAATTTTCCGTATAGTATTATTCTCCTTTTACATCCATTCAAAACTCACATAAAAACATGTTGGCAATCAGAATCTAGAATCTATTTGTTGTTGTCGTTTGAATGGGCTGCAAATATATGATGTTTTCGGCTGCAAATATATGACGTTTTCATGCTCCAAACAAGAAAGACAAGTGAGCGCCATGATCAAAATTAAACACAAAGAAATTGTTCAAATAAGCCTAATATGTCAGAAAACAGGACCAATTATGTCAAGAACCAGTACAAACTGAATTTGTGTCGCGACGCAACCTTTCTAAAAACCATATACAATATCAGTTTGACCCCCTCGACTTTCTAATCATGCCAATATAAATCGACTTTGTTTACTTTTTATGTCATGTAAGTCACTTGGTGTTAGATCTTCGTGTTTTTGTTTACCTTTACACATTATGGTTTTAAAATGGGTGTTCTGAATGCTTCACAATCTTTCAGCGCTACATCGAAATCACAGGTTTTCAACCTTGCTTTGGCTCGGTTAGAGAAGGCTACATAGAGGGGCTTTTGAAGCTTTGGGTCGGGGGACTTATAATAGGTAAAATGATTGGTTCTCATATGAACACCCCTCTATGTGTGTGTGTATATATAAATAATAAATAGTAGTAAATGATTAAATTATAAATATGACTTATAATAGGTAAAGTTACACGAAAAAAAAATCAAACAAAAAAATGATAGAAAATACAAACAGAAATCACCACAGAATATACGAAAAGAATCTAAACATTTACTCACTTCAGCCACAGCCTAAGTTTCATAAACCAAAGGTCCAAAGTCATCTGAAAAGCATGAAAGATTGCATGTTTCTAATTTTTAACAACATAAAGTTACAAATATTGACTAAAATAGCTGCCGTAAGTAAGTCGATACTGTATCTTTCATTTTCTATGGCAAAGCATTTCCTAAAGTTTGCTATTTACTTCTTTATATGATACGTACCGTCTCTAAGTTCTAACTTCTCTTCTGCAACCAGACCTGACAAGAAGCTTTGCAGTTGTTGAATGGATTTGTCATAAATAGGAGGAGTTGCACAAAATATCTGCAGCAATAACATAACATAGTTCATGTTATTTCGCGCGTATATCATCTTAGTTGCATAATATTTGTTTAATTATCATAACAAAGACTGTCTGTCACCTTGAGACTGTTATGAATCCGTTCCAATCCCATGTTACCGACATTTCTAAGCATTCCAATGATGAATTTCTGCACCAGAAGTTACAAAACGTGACTATTAGTCAAAAGTCTTTAATAATTAATAGAGTAAAATATCATTTTCGTCCCTGAGGTTTGGTTAGTTTTGCGACTTTCGTCCAAAGGTTTGTTTATCCGCATCTGAATCCAAAAGGTTTGAAATCTTAACATTTTCATCTGGCTCGTTAACTCCATCCATTTTTCTCTATTAAGTCAGGGGTATTTCAGTCTTTTTTGTTAACTTAAAGGACAATTCGGTGGTTTTCACTTTATGTACAAGCATTTAACATAATTTACAAGAATTCAAAAGACTAAATTGCCCTTTAAGTTAACAAAAGAGACGAAAATACCCCTGACTTAACGAAGAAAAATGGATAAGTTAACGAGCCAGATGAAAATGACAAGATTCCAAACCTTTTGGATCTAATATGGAAAAACAAACCTTTGGACGAAAGTCACAAAACTAGCCAAACCTCAGGGACGAAAATGGCATTTTACTCCTTTCATAATTAATATCATTGAAATATACCTCATACACGGTCATTTCTTTTCTTAACTGATCTTCAACTGAAGCCACTGATGTTTCGGCTTCATCATCTGCCCCCAACGCCTCGTTATTAGTTACGGATTTGCCACCATCAGCCATGTCATCCACCAGCGTATACAAGTGGTCGTTTGAGTCGGCACCTGACGACTCAACAACAATCCCCTTGTTTATCCAGAAGTTTATCCTCTTTTGAAGTGTGTCTACAGGGACCCCAATAGCAGCTGCAAGATTCTTCGAGGTCCAACTGAAATAAAACATGAAAGTAGTACTTAATTGTTTATGTTAAACGGGGGCTAAAGTTCAGGACTTTTTTTACCTTTTTTGATCCTGAAATTGCATAATGATTGAAGCATCTACAGGAGTAACTGTGAACTGCAAAGTTTTATCTTCGAATTCCAACTCCAACTGAAAGATGTGCGTTAAACTTTCGGTTTAATAAGTGATAACTATAGATAAACAAGGGGAAAAGATTTTTTTTTATATATGTGACTATGTGAGTGACTAGGGCTGCAAACGAACCGAACGAACACGAACAGAGCCTTGTTTGTGTTTGTTTGTTAAGGAAATATGTGTTCATGAACACTTACCGAACGTGATTTTTTGTCCGTGTTCGTTTGTTAAGGAAATGAACGTGTTCATGTTTGTTAGGGTTTGTTTGTTAATTTTAGGTAACGAACGTTCATGAACACAAACAAGCGTTCATGAACATAATATATAATACACTGATACTTATTAAATATTTTATTTGTCAGAATTTTGAAGTATTTATATAAAATTAAAAGCACTAACAAACTATCGAACACAAACAAACATAAACGAACACGGCACCGAACGTTCACGAACATAAATGAACGAACGTGGCCTCTGTTCATGTTCTTTCATTTAACTAAACGTCGTGTTCGTTCATTTATTAAACAAACGAACTTCCCGCCGAACGATTCACGAACTGTTCACTGAACGTTCAGTTCGTTTGCAGCCCTATATGTGACTAACCTTCACTGTACCAAGGTTTTTCTTCCATAGAAGCTTGCGGGGAGTTTTAATTTCATGAAACCTCTTAGCATAGTCACTTAAAAGCCGGTCAACCGCCTCCGGTAATTTCACATCCTCATCCTGTAATTCCATCTCGTAATTAAAATTTTTGAAATCACTCAAAAAGTAAATATCATTATTTAAAAGTTATACCTGGATAGGTGGCCAGAAATTTGAAGATATAACCGAAGCATCAAGTATATCAAACGAAGCCTCATGCTCCCGCGAGTCACCACCTATGAATAAATCGAAAACAATGATTAAAAAAAGTAAAAGAAACATATTAATAATTAAAGACGGTGTTTGTTACAGTTTGTAATATTGTATTATCTACCTGTTTGAGATAATTGATTTATTGTGGCTTTCACATTTGTGTTTGTTCTTTTCGAATCAATCAGATCATTGAGCATGATCTCGCATTTCTGCATGCTGCTTTCACCAAAATGTATCTGCGTTTAATGATACAGGTTATAACAATTAGACGCCAATAACCGAAAGTCAAAATATTTATTTGCAAACTGCCTACCTTGAGAAGCTCTAATGTCCGTATTTCAGTGTCAATGTCGTAATCAGTTTTGTTAAGAAGCTTTTCAGCTAACATAACACGATATTCGTTAATTAATTGATCTTTTGAACCAATTAAACCGACAATCATCCCGAGTATATCTACTTTCCTTCTGTAGCGACTCCCCTTTAATGGATCAGCCTCAACAGGGTCCGGTTCCCACCTGAAAAAGTGTTTGTAAATTTAAATTAAATATTTCGTAGTCGGGAAAAGATTATCATCCGATAATTATATAATGAGAGAAGAGTAAAATGCCATTTTCGTCCCTAAGGTTTGGTTAGTTTTGCGACTTTCGTCCAAAAGTTTGTTTTTCCGCATCTGAATCCGAAAGGTTTGAAATATTGTCATTTTTATGCGGCTCGTTAACCCCATCTATTTTTCTTCGTTAAGTCAGGGGTATTTCCGTCTTTTTCGTTAACCACCACAAGTGGCCTAGTGGTGGAGTGACTTGGGTTCTCCAATGGAGACCCAAGTTCAATTCCCATTAGTGCCACTTTGGTGGCCACCGACACCCGCTTTAAGCCGGACCGAGGACACTCGAGGTCTCGGGTTCGAAACATGTTTCTTACCCCTCTTTGATGGCTATGGGTATTTGCCGCCAGGGATCCTTGTCGGGTGGTGAACTGGGAAGGGAGATCCCTTCCGCGGTCAGGGGTACCGTGCAACTACCCTTAAAGGGCAATTTGGTCTTTTTCACCGAATTGCCTTTTAACTTAACAAAAAATACGGAAATACCCCTGACTTAATGGAGAAAATGGATGGGGTTAACAAGCCAGATGAAAATGGCAATATTTCAAACCTTTTGGATCCAGATCCGGAAAAAACAAACCTTTAGACAAAAGTCGCAAAACTGGCCAAACCTCAGGGACGAAAACGGCATTTTAGTAGTCATGCAAAGATATCAAACATACCGTTGGATATCTATCCATGTTTGCTTGTCATCAGTATTAATATCATCATCAAGACTGTTGCTTTCTTGATTTTCTTCATCTCTATTTAATTCTTCAAGGAGACTGTCTCCGTTTCCTGGGCCGCTATTATTTCCGCCAGTAAGCATAGTCACGATACATTTAATGGTATCTTTCCGTCCTCTTAAATATTCCCTAATCGGTTCACCTACAGCTTCTAGAAACACTCCTACGGGGTCAATTGTTCTAAGTGCTTTTATAGTTGAAACATATTGATGCAAGATATCATTTGTTGACGCGCCAGCTGTCAGTAATCTGTATCTCAGAGCCGAGATGAATGAATCGACTAGCTTTGTGTGTTGTCCAGTGTACTCAAGACATTGTTTCAAATCTTCGATCGCGGGAGCACTGCAAATAATTATATGAACAGTTGTTAAATAATGTTAAATTCACTGTATTTTTAATAACAATAGAGTAAAGTACACGGATGGTCCCTGTGGTTTACCAAAATTTTAGATTTGGTCCCTGGCTTTCCAAAAGTACATAGATGGTCCCTGTGAGTTGCACTTTGTAACGCATTTAGTCCCAAGCTTTTTCCAAAAGTACACGGATGGTACCTGTGGTTTGCACTTTGTAATGCATTTAGTCCCTAACCTGGACATGCTAAAACCTTTAGATTTGTTGGCTGGGGACTAAATGTGTTACAAAGTGCAAACCACAGGGACCATCCGTGTACTTTTGGAAAGCCAGGGACCAAATCCAAAATTTTTGTAAACCACAGGGACCATCCTTATACTTTACTCATAACAATAATTGGAAAACAAACCTGTCGGGATAATCCACAATGATCTCAAAAAGTTTAGCGATTCTCAAGTCTTGTAAAGTTTCGTAAGCAAAATACTCCAATCGTAACTGCCATCTAACAATTCCTTCAGAGGGTTTACCAGATTTTTGATAGCATGATGACGGGGTTGATGCTAATGGTGATTTAGTACTTTTAGGGCTAAGATATCTCATTGAATCACCGAGATAATCAAGAAGTGCTCGTAAAAACTGTAGAGGTACAGCCTGCAGAAAGCAACTTTGGTGTTGTATTAAAAATGATAAATTTAATTATTTATAATTCACAAGAATCAACCTGTATCCATTCCTTGATAGACTCCAAAACAGACGTCCTGTAATCATCACCAGCTAGATCAAAAACTTTAGCCTGCCATGATTCAGAAAAACGTGATGTAAGATAAAACTTGCAACAAAAAAAACGTTAAGGTCCACGGATAGTCCTTGTGGTTTACCAAAATTTTGGATTTGGTCCCTAGGTTTCCAAAAGTACACAGATGGTCCCTGTGGTTTGCATTTTGTCAGTCCCCGGCCAACAAATCTAAAGGTTTTAACATGTCCAAGTTAGGGACTAAATGCGTTACAAAGTGCAAACCACAGGAACCATCCATGTACTTTTGGAAAAAAGTTGGGGACTAAATGCATTACAAAGTGCAGACCACAGGGACCATCTGTGTACTATTAGAAAGCTAGGGACCAAATCCAAAATTTTGGTAAACTACAGGGACCATATGTGTACTTTACTCAAAAAGTTAAGAATGGAAGATACTTTATTAAGTTTAATACATAATGTGCACCTTTAAAAGCAAGAATATTGCGGACGCATATGCATCTTCGGTCATAGATGTAAATCCAAGATTTCGGAGATTATGAACAACCATTCCTATGTTCCTCACTAACTTGTTCTCTATAATTTTCTTCTGATCATAGCTTCCATAAATATCCATGTTTCTCTGTTGATTATCGTCTTGTGATTCATTATCGTCTTCGTAATCTCCCGCCATGATTGTACTCAACTCCTCTAATCTTCCTTTGAAGTACCAGTGGAGTATCTCTATAGACATGCCAAATATTTAGAATTCAAAATTATGCTTCGTTAAAATATTAAAAAACGAAGAAGAATATTGATGATAGTTGTTTTTATGAGTGATTTCAAAAAATTTCAAATATTTAATGTGGTTGGATGGTAAAAATACAATATGCTAAATAATAATAATAATAAATAGGTGGTATTAAAATATCAAAGTTAATACCCAGTTGAAAGAAATAATGTTTTAATAATTACGTTAACAAAATTTATAACTGTCACGTCAATGTTTATCTTTTTAAATACATATCTTAAGGACTGTATATGTTAAAAAATAACACTATATTTTATTCTATTAGTATAATACATGGGTTTATTCAACCGTGCAATGCATATGTTTTTTAAAAAACAGTTTTTATTACTAATACTAATTATATAACATTACATTCATCCACCAGTGTAATACACGGGATAGTAACCTAGTATCGTACATATCCAATCTAAACTTAAATATCATATATGCCCAATTTATATGATATATTAAGTTTGGACTAGGCATAGATGATATTTCTCAAGTTTGTAGGGGTATGTATGTAATTCTCTCTGTAAGTTATGTTAAAGAGAGCAAGAGAGTGCGTAACAAAATCTCCGTAAACGCGTACCGGTAAAATGCCGTGGCATGGTGGTCATAAGAACGGAAGAGACAATTAGCCGATATTTAGAAACGAAGATTTTTTCCGTATCTACCGCATGCCCTTCAGTTGATGTGTCACTCGCTTCGCATAGCTGTAAAGCGTTAACTAACGTCAATAAACACTTCTCTTGATATTGTTTTTCCGATGATATTTCTTCCAATGCTTTACACAGTAATAACTCGACCTCATCCTCTTGCATCTGTTTGAATGTACACCGGATAGATAATTTTTAAGTTACGTGTAAATATAACTACTTTGTAAAGTTTTTAAACAATAGCAACTGTACATACATTTTTGTCATCAACTTCAGGGTCTGGGACATTGTTATACGCATCGAAATTCTTCCAAAACTTTGGTGCACCGTGTTTCTCTAACATGTCCTGCTTACATGATTACATCAAACAACGTTAATGATTCAGAAGAAGTGTAACATCCAATACACGTCTCATCAATATAACCGACAAACACACGCTTAAACATATTAAAGAAACAGCAGCAACAATGAAAACCTCAGTGATAGATCATACGTGAACACATATTTGCTTAATATTAGAAAAACACTTAATATTATACAATTTATAACTTACTTGGACTACCAGGTACATAGAAATCATCCAAATTAAATTACATATAGATACAATTAAAAAAATTATTATTTAAATACAAATCTCTGTACAACAGTAGAAGTCATTTATAAATATTTATGGAAAAAATTATTATTTAAATATTAATTAGCTACAATTCTCTGTACAACACTAGAAGTCATCTATAAATATTTGTGGGACTTATGTATGCAGCGGCAGGTGAAAAAAAGTCCAGCAGCAGATGAAAAAACAACAAAAAAAGTTCAGCAGCCAAGACACCCAGCTGCTCGGACTGCTTCCTCATCGACCGCCTCCACTGCCGGCACCACCTCGTTGTTGCTGCCGCCACAATCAGCACTGCCGCCGTCGCAACACCACTATCATCGCCGTTGTCGTTGTCATTAACTAACTGTCGTTGTCATTAACTAACGTAAAAAATAAATATAGGGGGTGAACCGATTTTGATTTCTTTTTCTAAAACTACTAAGTACTAACTTCAACCCGAACTGATACTTTGTAAAAAACGGCCCGTTTTGACCCTAATTTATTTTTCTTAGAACCAGATTTGACCCTAACTACCAGTTACCCAACCCCACTCGCCTTGCACGTTTTGCCAGGCTTAACGAATTTTGATCCAGGTGTGCATGAGACGCCGCTTCAAACCCCTGAAAAACGTCGCCTAACGCCTCATACGCGCTTTGTAAAACCAAGTTTAAGGTGTGCTGTGAGGTCCATTTCTATACAATATATTTTTTTCACCTTAAAGAAAACAATGCATTTTCCATAATTCAACCAATGTCTTTATCTAGAAGGACTTAGTTAATGCTTGTTAGTTTGACGGTTTCTAGTTATATACCCATGTAGCCCTCCAAGTTTCTCTTAACAAAATCTTACCAACAATACGTGACATTGAACTAGTTTCATAACACAGTAAAGTATAGGATAACATAACGTAGTATAGCATAACTGCCTAGTCTATGCTCTTATAAATGACGATAAAAAACCAACTTTCTAATGTATGGATGTATAAACCTCTATCGTCAAAGCTCACCCGAGCGCACGACTAAGCACACTTTTCAGGCCCAGCGCAGCTTTCTAGCTTCGCTTCAAAAAGCCTACTTTCAGGCCAAGTTCTAGCCAAAAACCGTCTAAACGGGTTTGAACAGGTCTAAAATAATTACACCAGCCCTAAACAAACATGAAAACCTAAAACAGCCAAAACTAGCCCTAATCAAGCCTAAACATGTCTAAAACCCCTAAAAATTGTATTTTTATACTATGCGTCTAGCTTATAAAAGCCCTCGTTTTTCGACCGCCTTACGTCTTCGACAACTATGCTATAAACTGATCCGATAAATGTTTGACCATCAAGCATATGGTCAAATGCAGCCACCATGCTCCCTAAAATCTATTCAACAAACTTCATTGCTAGTACTTTACAGGTGCAGTAACTTCAACTCTAATAAAAAACAAACTTTATAACAAATTATACCTGTAGAGACAGAAGAAAGTGTTCTTCAACTAAAGATCGAAGACCATACTTGCAAAGACTACAAACATCATCTTGAAACTTCAAATAAGAAGTTTTCAACTTAGCATCATCACCTGTGACAATCGTTTCTGTAATCAAACAGAAGCTGTTCCAGCTTTCTAGTATCTCAGAGATCGAAGCTTCCGAGAGAGAATCTAAAGCCCCCAAATTGCACACAGATGATAACGAGTCTACCGTCATTTGTGGCAGTTTTGATGAAATTAGAACCCTAGCAGGCGATTATAGATTGGGGTGAAGATTGGAGTTGGAAGAAGCTTGATTTGGAGTAGTGAATGAATGGAATTTGGTGATTTGAAAAACCCTAGTTTCGAAATCAGTCTGATTTTGCCGCCATTTTGTGAGAAATCGGCTTTGCTATGAGCAGTTGGTCGGGTATCCACTTTTTGTCATTTTCGGAATCGGTATTTTTGATATCAGTATCGGTTCGGTACAGTACCGATACCATACCGTACTGAATATTTCGATACTGGTACTGGTACCCAATTTTGGTGATGGTATCGGTATTTTCGGTACAGATACCGGTTCGGTACGATACCAGTACCACGCTTATCCCTAATTTTGATCTTATTCATTACATCTTCGTCGGATTTTGTATATCAATGAATATATAGTATTATTATTGTTTAAATAATAAAAGTAAATAATATTGATTGTGTTTAGTGTTCGGGTTAGTCGTGCTTGACGAAAACTCTAGGTTGACCATTAAATATAGTCTTGATGAGCGACAAACTACAACGGTCGGATTGAGCGTTGCGACTGATCTAGCGATTTAATTGTTTGGTTTTACGATTTGAACCAAATTTTCAAACGCTTCTTTTGTAATCTCATTTTTATTAGACCTTTCAAAAAAAGGGTCGGGTTAGGAGGTTGCATGTTTGAATGGGTTCAAAATTCAAATAAGAAGGGTTTGGGTCAAAACTTGCTATTTAAACTTTAAAGAATGAACCGACATGAAAATAAAATTTTGTTCTGATAATATTCGTGACATATCTAAACAAGTTCAATACTAAATAAACCAACATTAACAAGGCCTCATTGGGTCCGGTTTAACAACCCAATATATACAAGCACATAAAAGATTGAATATTGAAATTATAATTCAATTTAAGAGTTAACTGCCATTTTCGTCCATGTGGTTTTGTGGAAAATGCCACTTTAGTCCAAAAAAAAAAAAATTGCGTCAGCTCCGTACTCAACATTTTTGAAACGTGTCACTTCAGTCCAAAAATATAACGTCTTGCGCCAGTTTCGTCCTCAACGTTTTTAACGGCGCATTATCTTTTTGGACTGAAGTGGAACATTTCAAAAATGTTGAGGACGGAACTGACGCAATTTTTTTTAGGCTGAGGTGACATTTTCCATCAAACCACAGGGATAAGAATGAAAGTTAACAATTATTATTACTATATATTAATAATTACTATTACTACTATATATTAATAGTGATTTTAATATTATAATAATCTATAGTTTTTTTAATACTTTTATTATTTTAATATTATAATAATAGTTATTTTTTTTTACTTTTTAACTTTAATTATTTTTCTAATATCAGGGATTGTGATAAGTTTGGTGTCAACCGGTATCGAACCAGTACTGGTATCGAAAATACCGGTACGGTCCTGTTTGGTATCAGTACATGAAGGTAAAAACCAGCACTAATACATAAAACGCCAAAAGTTGATGCCGAATTTATATTGGAAATCTTTTGGTTCGGGAAATTCAGTGCTGTTACCCGGTACCATTTACTCATCTCTGATCACGGTTACCGTACGAACAACGGTATCGTGCAACTTTTTTTGTTGATTTTTTTCAACCTTTTAATTTTTTCTTTTTTTAGTTTCAGGGGTAGGGATGAGCTCGGTGCCAACTGATACAGAATCGGTACTGATACCAAAAATACCGGTTACGGTACCGGTATATGAAGGTAAAAACCGGTAGTGAACCGGTACCAGGAACGCCAAAAGTCGGTACCGAATTAGTACTTAAGATCTTTCGGTTCGGCAAATTTGGTACCGGTACCCAGAACAATTTGCTCATCTCTAACCATGGGTTTCATACGAACAACATCGTTACCATACAACTTTTTTGTTGATTTTCTTTCGGTTATCTTTTAGTTTTTTTTTCTACATTTTTTTTATTCTTGGCAGCAGTTCCGTTCGCAACACACTCGTAGTAATTTTTCAAAACACATGTAAACACAGACTAAATAATAAATGAAATTCGCTGCAACGCGACAGACTTCTTTAAACCTACTTAATTTAATAAAGAGTAAATTGTCATTTTAGTCCCTGAGTTTTGTCCAAATTTGTCATTTTAGTCCAAATAGTTTTTTTTCGCCTCTGGGTCCCTGACTTTTCCTTTTTGTTGTCATTTTGATCCAACCCACTAACTTCGTTAAAAAATGCCAGTTAACTCACAGTTAATAGCTTGGTATTTGCCATTTTGATCCAAAAAACACATTTTTTTCTTTTATTCAGATATATATATACACACACTCTACACATACTCTCACACACTCTCTCACTATCATCTCTCTCTCTCTAGATCTCCCAAACAAAATCACCAGCACCATTATCTTAAACTAAACCACATCATCATCACCACAGCCAACTCTAACTGCCACCACTAACCCACCGCAACAACCACCCCCTACTGCCACCACAAACCCACCACCACACAGCCCCACAACGCCACCACAAACCCACCGCCACAACCACCCCTACTGCCACCACAAACCCACCTTCCACACAGCCCCACAACGCACCACAAACCCAGCGACACATCGCCCCACAACGCCAGCACCAATCCAACGGCACAACCACCTCCATTGCCACTAGGGGTGTTCATCGAATCGAATATCGAATTTTCGAATTATTCGAATCAGATTGTTCGAATAATTTTTATTTTTCCTTGAATTCGTATTCGATTCGAATTCGATTAAAACCTATCAAATTCGATTCGAATTCGTATTCGAATAAAAAACCCAATTCATATTCGATTTGTATTCGATTAAAGTTTCGAATTCGAGTCGAATTCGAATAAATTCGATTTAATTCTGATTCTTTAAAACATATAAAAAACTATCAAAATGAAACATAAACTTTAAAAGCAACCATAAAGCAAGATATCACATTAAAAAGTTACAAATAAAGTACCACAAATCTAAAATTCAAAACGAGAAGTCGGGAATAATCACTCCACATTACAAGTTAATATTTTTATGGTTAGAAATCTATTGATAGATACTTAGGTTTTACTTATGGGTCATGTAGTGGGTTTGGTAATGGCCTAATGGGTAATTTTAATACTTGGAAAAAATTTTGAAAATAATTTATAGTATAGCTTAATAAAAGTTATATATGTATTATATATAAAAATAATAAATAAAAATGTATAATTTTTATTCGAATTTCGAATCGAATCGAATTTGAAATTATAAATTCGTATTCGATTCGTATTCGATTTACTTGACTCGAATTGAATCGAATTCGAATTCTTATAATCGAAACGAATTCTTGATAATCGAATCGAATTTAAACGAATTTCGAATTTTTCGAATTCGAAACGAATCCTGAACACCCCTAATTGCCACCACGAACCCACTGCCACAAGCACCACGAACCCACTGCCTCAACCACCCCCACCACTGCTACACCTTCTTGAACCAGATCGCACCTTCGAAGCCCTAATCACACCTTCAAAAAATTTTATAGATTTGGGTTGAAACCTTAGATCGGATCCAGATTTATGAGTGTTGAAATATAATTTGGTTCCTGTTTAATGGAGGTGCCATGGTGGTGGGTTTTTTTCTGAATGTTTTTCTTCTTATTCTTTGGAGATAGTTGCAGGAATTGGATGAGATGAATTACAAGTTTTTATTTTTAATTACAATGGTGGTGGGTTTTGATTAGGGGTGTCGATGATGGTGGTGAACCATGGGGTTGGCGGTGGTGGGGAAATGTTGGGTGGTGGTGTGTGTGGGAGAGGTGGGGAATGGTAGTGGGAGTGGTGGTGCACGGCGGTGGAAGTGGTGTTTGTGGTGAGGAATGGTAGTGGCAGTGATCTTGGATGAGAGAGAGTTGGGTTTGATTATTTAATATGGGTGTGTTTGTTTAAATAATAAAATTTAAAAATAAGTAAATAAGGTGAAAAAGAAAAGGTAAAAAACATACAGGTTTGGACTAAAATGGCACTTTATAAATTTTTTTTTGATAATGACAAAAATACCCCTGGTTATAACCATGTTTTTTGACTGAGTTAAGCAATGTGATCAAAATGGCAACAAAAGGGAAAAGTCAGGGACCCAGAGGCGAAAAAAAACTATTTGGACTAAAATGACAAATTTGGACAAAACTCAGGGACTAAAATAGCAATTTACTCTTTAATAAACAAGCGTTTGGAAAAGAAAATAACGGAGCAAGTAGGGATGGCAAAAAAGCCCAAGCCCGATGGGTATACCCGAAACCCGAAACATACGGGCCGGGTATACCCGAAGCCCAATGGGTATGGGCCGGGTACGTGCTTAAAAAAGAAAAAAATCGGGTATGGGTACGGGTATGGAATTTAGTGATACCCGCCCGATACCCGGCCCATTTACCCGAATAAGACCCGAAAGTATCGTATTATAGATGTCCATATATATAAACTTTGTACATGTACTTATTACTTTATCTATAATCATATGTGGATATGTATTTAGCAGGTGCTTAGTGAACAAATAACTTATTTTTGAACATTTATATTGGATATGGAAGCTATCACCTTTAATTATGTGGATGTTTATGCAATTAGGTGGTTCTGATACAATTACTTAATTAAGTAATCATTTTGATTTAGTTTGGTATATATGGTCCGAATATGATATGTTAGTTATTAATCATATTTTCATTTGTTATAGTCATTGAAATAGTAAATTGTATAAACCATCAAAGTAAAAATTGCACATTTGTCCCAACGGGTATTTTTATGAAATTAATGGGTATACCCGATACCCGCGGGTATGCCCGATACCCGACGGGTAATTACCCGAAAAATACCCGACGAGTTACGGGCCGGGTATGGGACAAAAAATTACAATCGGGTACGGGCCTGGGATTACCAATACCATTGCCATTCCTAGGAGCAAGTAAAGCAACCCGTGACCCGACCCGTATTTGTTAGTTTGACCTAATTTAACAATCTGAGGATTGGGGATGATGATGCCATGACGATCCTGTGAGACTTTACACCGACGGTGGATCACAGCCACCAGACGACGACGACGGAGCTGGTGATCGGAGAAGCCTATTCACAAATTCTAATCTGTGTTGTATACAGGTAGCGTCTCCACCCTCTGATATTATTGCATCGATTCCGTACATGCTTATGTTATTAACATCTCTAGAGGATTCTTATAAATTATTGTATGAGTACTTATTAGTATAATAAGATCCATTAGACAACAACAATCTGATTGCTGCTAGAATGATAATAATAATATTGCTTTATTATTGCTACATCTATATTAATTAGATAGAAGAAACCGACTTTAAAAGTTATAATTAATTGTTCGATTGCTATCAAGAACAATTATTTAATTAAAGACGATAAATCGAACCAAAGCTCACTGTCTTTGAAGAAAACTCGTCCTCCTCGAGTTTTGTCTCCTGGATCAAAAGGAACATCAATCCGATTCCAATTTATCATCACAGCCTTTCTATACTAATACAGTTCAACGTCACGGTTCGTCTTGCCTAACTCCAGACTTGTTCACTTTAAATGGCAATTTGATTTTAACATCTTCTTCATAGTTTTTTTGGACTAGTATTCAATTTGAATATAATTCAGCAGCTTCTTCACAATTTTTAGCAATGTTTGGAGTATTAGTGGCCTTTGTTCGGTTCCCACATAAACTCCACGTATTATCTCATGTATGCTAATGCTACTAGATTTTTTATTAGGATTATATGGCCCATGTGTAGAATTTTCATGAACGGAAGTCATGCATACATGATTATCGGAAAATTGATCTTTATCTTTAGAAACCGAAATCTTTTCTCCTTATGAAAATCTGTAACATAGGAGAGTTAATCAAATCATCCTCCTTTTGGAAAATCGTAAATTTTGGGTCAACATGCAATCCAAGTTTATCTTTCCACATGAAAGAAGGGATTACATTTGACTGTGATCTAGCTCCCCCGCTAGCCATCAGACCACCTATCACCACCGTAGTGCCATCACCTTCAACATTACAGATCTTGGAAACCAATTCAACCCCATAGTTCTTGTTCAATTCCGCGGTTATATTTGAACCACATATACTAAACCCCTGCCAATACCCAACCATATCCTTTAAAGCCACTATAGTTTTTTCAGTCAACGAGGGAGTTAAATACCCATTATATCGGGGCTTTGATTCCAATCCATACTGTTGTTGCGGTACAAGAGGAGTGGAACCCAAAGTAGGAAATAATGCACTATGCTCATAAATATTCAAGCCTTCTAGACTTACCTGCGGGATTTTTTGGTCGGCTAAGGAAACTGCATGATCACCCTTAGCTTCCGCATCACCACCAGTGCCCGTCGCATTCACCACGGCGTCACAGTCGGATTTTATCCAGTCTTCATCGAATCTTAAGAGATGTAACAGATAACTAATAAAGCAATTACTAGTTTATGACTGAGAAATGTCAAAATAGTTATTGAAGAATTTTAACAGTATACATCGCCGGAAAATATGTAACTCAACGAATTATAATAGGTAAATTAAGTTTCTGTTATTCTAACTGAAAATGTAAATAAATGTAGGTTCTTGTGCAAGTTAAGGACTACTTAGACGTTTTTGCTTTGCTTTGTTAAAGTAAGGTACGGATTAGACATCACTTACTCTATGTACTATACTAGTATGGATATCTTTACTTTTATATGGCCCATTTGGCCTTCGGGCATCCTATACACCATTTTGAAATTCCGATCTGTTAGCTTGTTCAGTTTCAGTTCTGACATTTTGGGTATGTTTTGTTCTGTTCTGATTACTAGTATATGAAACTTGTAGCATGCAATAGACTTTATAAACTCGTACTACTCGTTACTGCATGTCCATGTAGATGATAAGAATTTGGACTTGATTATTCTGTTCTGTTAATCTCTAGGTACGTATGCTACCAATCAGATTTAGTACTTTGTTACCCCAGCCTTTCAGACACATTTGTGTCGTTAGTCATGCGACACTTATCGTGACAGTGTTTATAAAAGTTCACAGCGTCTCTAGTTAGTAGTTAGTCCTCAGGGAGTGCATTGGACCCGTTTAACTGGGAGTCGTATGGATCGATCCTAGTTCATTTCATGGGGATGGAATTATGTGTGTTCACCACACACACCATCTCAGCCTAGCATGTACTCCATTCAGTTTAGCTTTGGCTTTGGGTACTAACTTATAGTACACAACCATTTTATAGATATACTATTGTCATGTAGATGAGATCAGTTTAAGATTTCAGTATTATACGTATAGTTCAGTATCAGCTTTCAGTATTATATGTATAGCTCAGTATCAGATTTCAACAGATTTGTTCAGTATCAGTGATTCAGTTCTGTTATCACTTGTGTTTTTGAACAGTGGACTATTGCTTTTATGATGGATTGTATTTTGGTTTGATATTTGTGATAGTGTTTTGAAACGATAGAATATTGTTTTTAATTTTATTTATTTTATCATGGATTGTGTTTTGGTTTGATATCTGTGATAGATGCATTTCAGGCTTCAGCCCTTCCGGGTTGAGGTGTTGCATGTTTGGATCTCAAATCGACTAAACAGACTTGTCGGTCGGTTTACAGAATCATAATAATTAATTTTTCTCTATGATTTTTCTAATTTCCTCTAAAACACTTTGCATCTGAATTTAAAACAGATACGCGTAGGCGATTGATCAGACCCATGGCTCAAGAACAAGCCCAGGCGCGATCCTGGGCCATGAACAAGATCGCTCTAGCATCACTATCAGCAATGGTGGCGGAGACCACCACCTTCCCCATCGACATCACCAAAACCAGGCTTCAGTTACATGCAACCGCTCGCCCAGTCTCCGCATTTCAGGTTGCCACCGACATTATTCGCAGACAAGGCGTAACAGGTCTCTACAAGGGCCTGTCACCCGCCCTTCTTAGACACCTTTTCTACACACCCATTAGAACCGTTGGTTACGAGCAATTGCGTCACGCTTTCGTTTCTCATGATAATCATTCTCTTTCTCTACCTAGCAAGGCCCTCATTGGAGGAATTTCTGGCGTTATTGCTCAGGTATCTGATTATAAAACCCTAATTTTGACTTTTATATATTAAATCATATATAAAGGTTATTTATAGCTAAATTTTGGTTTTAGACTATGCAGTTAATATCGGTGACATATCACCGATATATCGGTTATCAGTCCCCATTTAAAATATCGGTGTCAAATAGCGGTCAGAATATCGATACCAATATTATCGGTGATATTGATCGATATTTGACTGATATACACTGATTTTCCTGATATTAATAGCTTTCTTCTTAGTTCTACCGTTCATCTTTCTTCTTATTGCTGATATTAGTGTTTTAAGTCTTAATTATTAATTGTTAGTGTTAAATATTAGTGTTTTAAGTCTTAATGAGTTCCTACTTGCTACAATTGTTAGTGATTTGCAAGTTGCAGGTAAATTTGTTTAATGGTAGGAGAGTATACTAAATTGTTTGTGTTAAATTGCTATTACCATATTATAAATTAGGAAGATGTTTGTGCTTCGTGGAATGTACTCCAAGCATAGGGAGTCTTTCAAAAAAAAATTTGATTTTTTACTTCTAACCCAAAGGTTTTCATTTTTTGCATTTTAACCTTTTTGTTTTTTTACTTTTAACCCAAAACTTTTCATCTTTTGCAATTTAACCCCAACACATTTTTATTTTCAACTTTGATCCACGTATTTTTCATCTTTCTGCAAATTTTTCGTTTTACGTTTCGTTCTAATTTTGCGAGTAAACACGCCGTAACGTACGTGTGGGTTTCAAAGTTTTTTCGACTATTTTTTCCTGTTTGACAAGACCGTCACAACGCGTCTATTTTTCCCTGTTTGACAGGTTCGTCGCAACACGCGGGGTCTTAGATCGACTTAGTTATTCTTTTCTATTTTTACATTTTAGTCTAATTTCTTCGCATTAACATGTCGCAAGTGGCATACGTGGTTCAACGATTTTTACGTATGCTTTTTGTTTGGTGTTATTTTTACCTTTTTATTTATTTTGTTTTTACGAGCTTTCCCGGTGTTGTTGGTCGCTGGTAGTTGTGTAGCATTAGTGCTACTTGGCACGGTCTATGCCCGCCGCCGCAATGCGGGGGCCGTTAATACTAGTATATATAAATTCTGCATGATATTAAAATTACCGATATCCCACCG
Source organism: Helianthus tuberosus (assembly GCA_030545235.1). Classification (NCBI taxonomy): domain Eukaryota; kingdom Viridiplantae; phylum Streptophyta; class Magnoliopsida; order Asterales; family Asteraceae; genus Helianthus; species Helianthus tuberosus. The sequence goes on from CM060441.1 coordinate 204,655,162, forward strand.
CGATAACCTACATCTCAAATATCGGTCCTTGACCGATATCCGATTTTTTACCGCATTAACTGGATAGGTTTTAGACCTTGTCGCTATTGTGCGCTTCTTTGTTTCTAAAACCGAAGTTATAGTGCAGGTAGTGGCTAGCCCTGCTGATCTGGTTAAAGTCAGGATGCAAGCGGACGGGCGTATGGTTAGCCAAGGGCTCAAGCCACGGTACACCGGGTCACTTGACGCTCTAACCAAAATCATCAACGCCGAAGGATTTAAAGGACTTTGGAGGGGTGTTTTTCCCAATATTCAAAGAGCATTTTTAGTAAACATGGGAGAATTAGCCTGCTATGATCATGCAAAACATTTTGTTATTCATAATCAAATTGCTAGCGATAACATCTACGCGCACACGTTAGCCGCTATGATGTCGGGCCTTACGGCTACAACCATAAGTTGCCCGGCTGATGTGGTGAAGACAAGAATGATGAACCAGGTGGTTAATGAAGATGGCAGTTATAAGTATAGAAATTCTTATGACTGTTTGATGAAGACTGTTAGATTTGAAGGGTTTAGAGCATTGTGGAAAGGGTTTTTTCCTACTTGGGCTAGGCTTGGGCCTTGGCAATTTGTGTTTTGGGTTTCTTATGAAAAATTCAGGTTAATTGCTGGGCTTCCTTCTTTTTAACACAGCGCATACGGGCTTTTCCGGCTGAAGTTTGGTTAAGATGTGGATTGGTTTTGAGCCCGGCCCGATTGGACCGGTTACCATTGGAGTGACATTTATATTTCATAAAGTTGTATGTTTTTAGGGTATGAATCAGTTTTAACAGTTACCTAACCAACCCATTGCATTTATTTATTTATTTATTACTATTATTATTATTTTAGTGTTATAGTGTTCTGATTTTAGTTATACTGGGTGTAAGTTGGATGTATTTGAGACTTTGAGTTCACTCAATTCAGTTTGTTCCATTTGTAACATTGTATTTTTCATCTCTCGGAATTTTTTTTTCTTCAAACACTTGAATAGTTTTCACCGTTACCTAACCAACCCATTGTATTTATTTATTACTTTAAGCATAGGTACAACCTTATCTAGGCTCTTATATAATGGCCATATGTTAAAAGAAACTTTTTATTAGGGCATGCGATTAACACTAAAACCAGTTTTATTCTGAACTTAGTGTAAAAGCCCCATAAAGCCCATCTCTTACGTGTTTCGCTACTTGTCGCATAATGCCCCACAAGGGGCCTTATGACTACACATGGCCTTAAAAGTTGTGCTAGTAAATCATAAAAGACAGGTTAAAAAGAATTCACCTTCTAAACTCTAAACCCGGTTAAATTGAATCTGTAGTGTAGACTAGCTGCTTATGTCTTCAAACTAAACTATATAACCAATGATAGGTAAAATTTGTATTTTTCTTTAATAACTCGCGTTCGTTAAAAAAAACTCTAAATTAATAGTTGTGTTAGGTCGGTACCTCTTCAGTACGGTTACGATACTACAAAAATAATGTTTTGTTTTGAACACAATTCCGCCTCCTATAGAATTTATATCAGTTGAAAAAGCTTTACATAACTATGTATTTAAACTTTATTTAAAGAAATAAAGAATGCAAGTTATTAAAGAGTTTGTTTCATGATAGATAAATATTCACAAACACAAGTTATTAGAGAGTGTTATTAAAGAAAAATCGAATTAACGATAAAAGAGATTATATTTAAAAAACTTATATTAGCCGATGGTTCATACCGTTCAATGTAAAAAATTAGACACTTGTCAAACTTTCAATCCTGGTTCATGTCGTTCAATAAAAAAGTTAAGACACTTGACAAACTTTGGATTCCAGTTATAGTAACTAGTGGGATTTTCCCACACTACGTAGTGGAACTTCAGTTGGCATCGTTCTCGGTTCAATATGACACTGACACTTGTTGTATCAACTGAAAGAAAAAACCTAAAAAATAAAGTAGTGATAGGTTCAAAAAGATATAACTCGTATATTACAATGATAAAAAAACAAATGAATACCATATTCCCACCAAGGTTTGATTTTTTTTTCACCCCCATTCCCATGTTCAATACTTTTTTTGTTGTTTGATTTGATGAATGATAATTAGGAAGATTTAGAAATTTAGAATTGGTTTGATTGTTTATGGGATTAGAACTAGAATTAGAACATTGTTTGCTTATGTGATTAGAATTTAGATTGAGAATTAGGGTTTGAAAATTGAAAATGAAACATTGTTTAAGTTGGTTAGATATGAACATGACCTGATCTGATGATTATATGAATCTTAGTTTGATTATCTTTTTTAACATGACCCGACCCAATCCGAGTTGTTACACGCCGAAAAAAATTATTATATAACCAGGGGCCTAAAATCCTTAGAAAAATTTCACACCCCTACAAAAAAATTATTGGGTCCACCACGATTCCTCTACATGGAGCCTTGAACTGACCTGAACCGGTTTCAAACCGACCCAGTCCAAACCTGTTTAAAACAGAAAAAACGGTCTATGTATATATTTAAGTAAATATATGTATATCTATACTATATAATAAAAGAAACCAAGTTTTGGACACGTGTCATTCATAGAAGGTATCCTCAAATATATACTTATATTATATTAACTAAATAAATAGATAATAAATTAATATTAAATCTTATCATACTTTAATAAAATATTATCCTCAAATCTAAATTGTTAATTTAATATATTATCCTCATGAATTGGTATATAGGCATCATGCCTACTGGAGATGAATATGATCGTTTTTCCGGTAATCAGAGACTAACAACATTAGGGTTCTGTTAGTCAAGGTCCATTGGAAGCCAATATGTTAATAATTGGGACAACCAGTGGTTATTTTTGAAATTGGAACTGTTAGCGGGAAACAACGAATAATTGGGATTATTAAAATCCAATATTCCTTTCTTTAATTCAATGCAGGGTTTTTAAAAATATAAATTTCTTTATTATTTACTATACAAAGTTACATTTATATAACACGTGTAATATACGGAGTTTTTAAAGATATAACTTTTTATCATTTGCTATGTTAAATTAGATTTATTCAACACGTGTAATAAACGGGGTTTTTAAAGATACAATTTTTTTTTATTATTTGGTAGATTTTTCAACCCGACTGACTATACGTGGGTTTTTTAAAGATACGACGTTTGGATGTAATATTTTTATTATTTGGTAGATTTATTCAACTCGATTATACACGGGTTTTTTTAAAGATACGACGTTTTTAGTATTTAGTATACAAAATTACATTTATTTAATCTGTATAATACACATGGTTTTTAAAGATATAACTATTTTTTTATTATTTGATATATAAAATTACATTTATTTAACCCGTACAATATACGGGGTTTATAAAGATAATTTTTTTTATTATTTAATATATAAAATTACATTTATTCGACCCATGTAATACACGGGGTTCCAACCTAGTATATATATATACACACATATACATGCATACAAATACATACATTAACACATAAATACACATATTCATGTACATACACATATTATACATACATAGGCATACACATACGCATCACATACAAATACTTACACTAACATGTACATACACATGTTCGTATACATATATATACACACACGTATTGCATATACATACATATACACACAAATAAAATTATGTTATTTTATTGATTTACAATTTTCTTGTTTCTTAAATCTAAAAATTAATAAAAGTTGAATTGTTTATTTAACTAAAAAACAATTCTAAAATGTGCTTACTTGTACTGGTTTGAAACCGAAACTGAAACCGGGTAAAAAAAAGTGACCCTAAAACTGGGCAATCCGGTTTGGAACATGAACTAAAACCGATGGCCGACTGCCAAACTCGGTTTGAAACCGAACCAAAACCGATTTGGCCGTCTCTACTCATCTGTACCATTCTATATAGAATTGTATTTTTATGCTAATTTTTTTAGTAAACATACATTTATGTTCTCATTCCTGTTACGCATCAAAAAAAAAACAACCAAATAACCAAACAAAAAGCTGGTCTAAGTTGTTGAGAATCAACATAATATTTTGTTTTCAAAACTAAAATATTTTGAATATACTCAATGATCAAATCAACAAAGAACCCATTATATTTCAACCTTGTTAAATTTTTTTCAATAATTAAACTTTGTGAAGTGTAACTTCAATATGAATTAGTGAATTACACCATAAATCCAGCCATCCTTTTATATTTGCATATGACTAAAGCCCACTCAAACTAGTGTTTTTTTTTTTCTTCGTTTTAACACTGTTTCAAACAATATCATTCCACACGAAAAAGGGCAATTACAAAGCAATGACAGGTAGTCGGGCAACAAGTTGCGCCGCCACCCCCTTTTGAATAGAAAAACCAATTTTACTAAATACAAAGTTTGAAACCTTTAGCGACGAAGAATTACTATTAACGACTTTTTGAACCCGATTCAAAAATCGCACAACGTCAGGAGCGAGACCACCAAAGGTATCAAACGCAAACGGGACAAACACATGTTGATTCTCCAGGCAGGCTTTCTCATGTTTTGCCACTTTGCTCGCCTCTGCCTTGAGCACCGCTTGCCCTACGACAAAGCCCTTGTCCTTGAGCCCGAAAAGGGGGGAGACTCCAGTTAGATCTATACAAGCGTGTTTCCCCCCTTCCCATCCAAACACAAGGATGTCCGCCGGGCGTAAAGTGGACCCCCCCTCTAAGGGGTCAGTCAGAAAATTTACTGGAGCCTCCTTTTTGGCAGAGATCCCAGCCCGCTTAAGAACATCACATAACACATCTTTCACCCAATCATGCCGATATTTAAACCCTGGTAGCTCTTTACAGTGGATCGCGTGCTCGCCGAAAGAATCCAAACACGCTTTGCGGTATACCGGACATGGCTCGTCAACTGGGAACAAAGGAATCATCAGTCGGTATCTAAGGATAACACGGTATTCCACAGCCGACATGTGTTGCCCCAAGCCTTCGATAGGTGCTACAGACAGAAAATCCTGAGCATGTGGGGCACGTAGACATTCAAACTCAACTCTTTGCCGAGGGGATAAAACAAACTTCTCTTCAAACCTCTTGACAATTTCGCCATATAAGGCATTCGCCAGAATTTTCTGGGATTTAGGAGTGGCGGTGTCTTTAATGTAGAAACCGCCAATATCAAGGTCGGGAAGAGAATTATGCAAAAGGTCCAACGCACTCCTGTATTCGGAGTCTAAAACATCCCCACCACATTCTCGGAGTATGTGGTCTTGTAAACCCCAAGATTGGGCCCTTGAAGCCACGAAAGCATATGAAGAGGCATCCTCGGCCGTACAAATCCCTAAGCCTCCGAACCGGGTCGGGAGAGAAGCCAACCTCCACTGGAGATCTCCAAAAAAGGTACCCCCACTAACAACAATATCCTCTAATGCTCCCCGGAGGCCTTCATAAAAAACAGAGACAGCTCCCCCGACCAAAGAAGGTTGACACGTTCGAAGACCAAACAGTAATTTAGCAACACCCATACAAGAACGAAGCAAGAGGAGCTCGCTCTGAGGGTCCCGTAGGCGTTTAAGGCACCTCATCAGCTCGACTGCACAGTTCGCTCTTTTAAGAGCCATACTACTAATAAACTCTGCATCACGACTAACGGCACCCCCCAGTAGTTTCACACCCAGCACCGGCCTCCCAATCCCCCGAGGGAATAAGCCCTCCTGAACCTTAACACCATTGCAGGTTGGCCAGAAAACTTCAGTTTTCTTTATATTAAGTTGAAACCCTAAGGAAGGACCCTCAGCTCTGATGATATCTAAAGCATTAGCCACTTGGGTGGCATCTCCAATAAGCGTTCCGTCATCTAGGTACCAGGCGTGAAATAGAAGTTTGCAGCGATTATTCGGTGAATAAGGGGGTGTAGAACAAGGGGGTTTTCCCAATAAGCTCATCACATGTAAACTACCATTTTGCTTCTCGTGTAAAATTATAATGTTAGTTTACATTTTTTTATTAAGATTAGTTAAAGTTAACATGCGCCCATAGCATTATAGCCTAGTGACATCTTGGTGTTGATATAAAACTTATGACCATCAGGCCATGGGTTCGATTCCCATAAGGGGGTTTTCCCAAATTTATTGGGTTTCCTTCTGAATTGTTGTATATGCATTATTGCCTAGTGGAGATGGATATGATCGGGTGGTTTCACTAGTGGCACGATGATACTCTAGTGGTTCGTCAGTGATTCAAATTTACCGAAAAAAAAAAGTTAAGTTAACATGCGAACGAGTGTTGATTCACACGCAACTTTATACTATGAGTATAGGTAGGTTTTTACATTCGTATGTGGATATCAACTCAATGCTAATTCACATGTGAACTAATGTTAATTGACATATGTTATATATATATTTACGCCGTAAATCTAGCTAGTTTGGTTTTCTCTTTTAGATCAGACGGGTTGGTATACCGCCACTGGCCAAATCATCGTCGTTAGCTCCCTAGGGCGCCCCACACCCATCCCTTGCCCGCCAAAGCGGGGGCGCTATCCATGCCTTATCAGCCCAGTAACGAGGGTTTAGCGCGTTGTTCGAGGATTTTGGTCAAACATGATCATTTGGCAACGGTCGATTATATAAAAAAATTAAGTTTTAATTTTTAATTTTAACACTATAAATATACTCAAATATTCATCCATTCTCCATCTCAAAACTTTACAAACTTTATTATATTCACACAATGTTCCCAACAATCAAAACCCGTGGGATCCCAACAATCCGTTTTGGGGTAATTTAGCAAACAACAAGCAAGAAGAACAATACCGAAGAGACCCGCGAACGGGTGAGGTTGGGTATTATCGGATGCCACCTACCACCCCAACCCCCTCATCCGACCACGCCACTGATTCCCGTTTTTTGGATACTATTCTCCACCGCCATTTTTCCCCAAACCGAAAACATACCCCAAACCAAAAACGTACCCGAAACCCAACCCACTTCCTCAAAAGGTGGAAAATCTTGAAGAAACGCAAGAGCTGCCACGACCGAAGGGTAGGGATAGAAGTAAGGCAGCTGCACGAGCACGAGACACATCTTCTTCAACGCCATCGGATGGCCCGTCAAGGTTGCACGAGTTCGACGCTAGACTCAACTGGCTTCTCTCGATCAAGGAAAATGAGCGTGAACTTAGAATGGAGAAACAAATCCAGAAAGATATGAAGTTTCTCGAGAAAGACATTTCCAACCTATCGGAGGAGGACCGAGTCATTTTAAAGGCTCATAAGGCAAAAATCACAGCCAAATATATGTAGTTTTTTTATTTTCTAGTAGGTTATTTTTTTAAGTAACTTTGTAGTTTTTTTTTATTTTTTAAGTACTTTGTAATGTTTTATTTATTTTATTGAAATTATGTTTTTTATTTTGTTTTAAATAAAATTGGCATATAAATTAAAAAATACAAAATATAATAAAAAAGAATAATTTGGTAATGATAATGGAGGCTTTAAACCATTGCATGCAAGTTAGAAGGATGTACTTTAAAGCCCCCCCATTCGACATGACGCTGATGTGAATATGATGTGTCGTAATAAAACCCTTAGAGACTTTAAACCACACCCCTAACCTTATCTATAACTTACAACACTTGAAGGTCTAGTTGTTACCAATAATGATGATGCATTGTAATATTTTATGATCCAACTTAACATGAAACAATATATATATATATAGTGGAGGGTTCAAATGAGAAGAATTTTTTTGTAAGAATAAAAAAGAACAAACTTCAACCAATAATAATGCTTTATTTTACTTCATTTAATTTTTGTATTTAATATGAGTGTAAGGGTATATTGGTAAAATTAGATAGATCATTAATTCTTAGTCTTCCTTTTTAATAGCTCACTAAATTAAATTTGTAACTTATTTAAAAAAATATATATATTTTCAAAGAAGAAAAAAATTAATTTAAAGTGTAGGATAAATTATGAGGTGTGTAGGATGAATTACGAGTTGTGTATGATAAATTTCAAAAACGTGTAGGATAAATTTTGACGTGTCTAGGCTAAAATTTTAGTGTGTAGGATGATACTCTTTATGACTAATTAATTAGTAAAAAATAATAATAAATGAGATGAGAGAAAAACTATTTAATGTTTTACAATTGTACCCTTTATTCTTTTTCTTCTCAATTTAATTTTCTTCTCAAATGAACCTCCCTATATATATATATATATATATAGGATAAGGATCATGTGAGAAGTAGTAGGCTATTTGAGAAACTTGAGAAGCATTCTGGACCACACATTTTCCCTAAGCAAAAAAATGCAAAATTTTTTTTTTTTTTTTTGAAAAAATCGCAGCTTTTTCTTTAAGTATTTAATTTTTAATTTTTATTTAATTTTTTTTTTCGGGAATTATACACATGTGTATATTGTTAATCTTCTAACTATACATATATGTATATTGTCAATTATACATATATGTATATACATGTTTAAAATTGAAAAATAAATATTATTTAAGGTTTAGCATTAGTATTTAGGGTTTAGCATTAGGGTTTAGGGTTTAGCTTTATGGTTTAGGGTTTAGCTTTAGGGTTTAGCATTAGGGTTTAGTAATAGTATTTAGGGTTTAGCATTAGGGTTTAGCTTTTGGGTTTAGCATTAGGGTTTAACTTTAACTTTTGGGTTTAGCTTTATCTTTAGGGTTTGCATTAGGGTTTAGCATTAAGAGTTTAGCTTTAGGGTTTAGTTTTAGCTTTAGGGTTTAGCATTAAGGTTTAGCTTTAAATTTGTAACTTATTTAAAAAAATATATATATTTTCAAAGAAGAAAAAAATTAATTTAAAGTGTAGGATAAATTATGAGGTGTGTAGGATGAATTACGAGTTGTGTAGGATAAATTTCAAAAACGTGTAGGATAAATTTTGATGTGTCTAGGCAAAAATTTTAGTGTGTAGGATGATACTCTTTATGACTAATTAATTAGTAAAAAATAATAATAAATGAGATGAGAGAAAAACTATTTAATGTTTTACAATTGTACCCTTTATTCTTTTTCTTCTCAATTTAATTTTCTTCTCAAATGAACCTCCCTATATATATATATATATAGGATAAGGATCATGTGAGAAGTAGTAGGCTATTTGAGAAACTTGAGAAGCATTCTGGACCACACATTTTCCCTAAGCAAAAAAATGCAAAAAAAATGTAAAAAAGATGCAAATTTTTTTTTTTTTTTTGAAAAAATCGCAGCTTTTTCTTTAAGTATTTAATTTTTAATTTTTATTTAATTTTTTTTTTTTTGGAATTATACACATGTGTATATTGTTAATCTTCTAACTATACATATATGTATATTGTCAATTATACATATATGTATATACATGTTTAAAATTGAAAAATAAATATTATTTAGGGTTTAGCATTAGTATTTAGGGTTTAGCATTAGGGTTTAGGGTTTAGCTTTATGGTTTAGCTTTAGGGTTTAGCATTAGGGTTTAGTAATAGTATTTAGGGTTTAGCATTAGGGTTTAGCTTTTGGGTTTTGCATTAGGGTTTAACTTTAACTTTTGGGTTTAGCTTTATCTTTAGGGTTTGCATTAGGGTTTAGCATTAAGAGTTTAGCTTTAGGGTTTAGTTTTAGCTTTAGGGTTTAGCATTAGGGTTTAGCTTTAGGGTTTAGAATTAGGGTTTAGCTTTAGGGTTTAACATTAGGGTTTAGAATTAGGGTTTAGCTTTAGGGTTTAATATTAGGGTTTAGAATTAGGGTTTAGCTTTAAGGTTTAGGGTTTAGGGTTTAGCATTAAGGTTTAGCTTTAGTGTTTATGGTATAAGGTTTAGGATTTATAACACATATTTTTTCAATTTTAAACATGTATATACATATATGTATAATTGACAATATACATATATGTATAGTTAAAAGATTAACAATATACACATGTGTATAAATAAAAAAAAAAATTAATCCTTAAAGAAAAAGCTGCGATTTTCCAAAAAAAAAAAAAAATTTTTTTTGCATTTTTTCACCTTTTTTTGAATTTTTTGCTTTGGGAAAATGTGTGGTCCAGATTGCTTCTCAAGTTTCTCAAATAGGGTGGACTTCTCTTAGGATCCCTACCATATATATATATATATATATATATATATATATAGGGGAGGGTTATTTTGAGAACGCTAAATATTGCGAGAACCGTGAGAACGGATAAAAAAACCAATCAAAACCAATTTTTTTAATACAAACCTCATTGTAATTAAAATGCAACATCCAAAAAAGAATTTACAACATCAAATAATTCATTTCTCCTCTCAAAATCACTTTTATTAGAATTTTTACACATGTGTAAATATAACAAATTTACACATGTGTAAATGGCAAACTTACACATGTGTAAATTTTCTTTATTTACGAATTCACGTAAATTTAAAAGTATAAATGAAATTTATAACATTGTATTCGAATAATAATGATAAGTGTAAAAAGAAATTTCGAATTTGAATTGTTTTTGACAAAGTTCTCGCGTTTTTTTGATTTGTTCTCATGGTTCTCGCGATATTTAGCGTTCTCATTTAAACTCTCCCATATATATATATATATATATATATATATATATATATATATATATATATAGGGGAGGGTTATCTTGAGAACGCTAAATATTGCGAGAACCATGAGAACAAATGAAAAAACCAATCAAAACCAATTTTTTTAATACAAACCTCATTGTAATTAAGATACATCATCAAAAAAAGAATTTACAACATCAAACAATTCATTTCTCCTCTCAAAATCACTCTTACTAGATTTTTTACACATGTGTAAATATAACAGATTTACACATGTGTAAATGACAAACTTACACATGTGTAAATTTTCTTTATTTACGAATTCACGAAAATTTAAACGTGTAAATTTAATTTCTAACATTGTATTTAAATAATAATGATAAGTGCAAAAAGAAATTTTGAATTTGAATTGTTTTTGACCAAGTTCTCATGATTTTTTCATTCGTTCTCACGGTTCTCGCGATATTTAGCGTTCTCATTTAAACCCTTCCCTATATATATATATAACAAAATCTAACCTGCATATAAAGAAAACTAACAATAAAACAAGAGTAAGGGGGTCTACCATAACAACCGAAAAAATAAAACCACGGGGATAATTCTTTGCCTACAGTATAACTGTATTAGGTATCAACCCGACATCTTTCCACTTGGGTCACATGTGCTTTATTTGAGGTTGGTATCTTTGTATCACAATCTTTATATCGTAGGCCCATGCATGCTTTCGTCATAATGGAATGCAATAGCTCATGTTAAATAACGTTATAGCCATACCTAACGCTAACTGTGCAAAAACTAATAAAATATAGGGTAAATTACTTTTTGAGTCCCTGTGTTTTATGGGTTTTAACTAGTTGAGTCCAAAAGCAAAAAGTTTAACGACCTGAGTCTCTATAAGCATTTTCTTTAACCTTTTGAGTCTAAATTTCTAACACTGTTAGAATTTTTTGGTTAAGTATTGTTAAATGACCAAAATACCCTTATAATTAAAAAATTAAAAAAAAATCCTGTCTCTCTGTTATATGCCCCCCTTATCTCTCTCTCTCTAAATTCTAACCTTCATCTCACCCTCTCATCTTTCTTTCTCTCTCTATACCACCATCAACACCACCACAGACACAACCACCTCCGTCTCCAACCACCACCTCAACCACAAACCTCCAGCACACTCTCTGTTCTTTTGCTGAACAATAACAGTTTTTCAGGTGGTTTGCCTCCTGAAATCAGAAACTTGAGTAATCTGGCGAGTCTTTATCTGTTTGGCAACATGATCACAGGCGAAATCCCAGCTGAAATCGGAAAGTTACAGAAGCTGAGCGTGCTGTATCTATACGAGAATCAGATATCCGGAAACATTCCAACTAAGTTAACAAACTGTCAAGCTTAAGCGAGATCGATTTTTTCAGGAATCATATTACTTGAGTGATTCCTGAAACAATTGGGAAGCTCAAGAATCTTGTTTTTCTTCAGCTGAGGCAAAATGAACTGTCGGGTCCAGTTCCATTAAGCTTAAGCTTAGGGTACTGCAAGAAGCTTCAAACATTATCGTTAGGCGATAATAACCTTTCGGGATCGCTCTCAAAGACGTTTGGATATCTTTCCGAGCTTATGCTTCTTAGTCTTTACAATTAATAAATCCAAAAGAACTCGAAGATGAACTCAAAGACGAGATGCCTCTGTTTCCTTGACGATGAACTTGAAGACTTAGATTGCAAATCACCAGAAGTCCAGGTGCTGTTGTTGCTCTCTTCGTGCCGCTGACCCATCCCCACCAGGTCACCACCCAAAACCTATCCAAAAACCTCCATGAACTCGATGGCAGCAACCACCACTCGTGGAACAGGATCTTGAATTAGGGTTTTTGTTCAAAACAAGAAAAAAATGGGGGGTTTTTGTTCGATTCAGTTGATGGCGCCGTTGCAGGCAGCGTTAGGGTCCGCCGGGACAAGGCTGTTGCAGGCGGCATTAGGGTTTCGATTCAGGGTCGTTGCAGGCGGCGTTAGAACCCTACATCTTTAACAGGTCGGCAGGCCACAGTGGTAGCGGTGGTAGTACGTTGCAGGCGACATTAGAGTTTGGCTTGATGGTGATGGTGGTAGTGGTAAAAGGTCCGGCCGATTTAGAGTCATGTGTTTGTGTTTGTGTTTTAGAGAGAGAGGCTGAGTGTATTTGAAAGAGAGATGAGAGCTTTTGTGTGTATTTATATTTATGTTTTTTAAATGCAAGGGCATTCTAGTCTTTTCATTAAAAACTAACAGATTTGGTGGATGGAGTTAGAAATTTGGACTCAAATGGTTAAAGAAAATGCTTATGGGGACTCAGGTCGTTAAACTTTTTGCTTTTGGACTCAAGTAGTTAAAACCCCTAAAACACAGGGACTCAAAAAGTAATTTACCCTAAAATATAAATAGTAAAGTTTTTTTTGTTCATTTTCACTAATAAACCTCAATCTAACTAGTTATATGATCAAAACATATGAAAATGAAGGACTATGAGCAATTCGTTTGTTTTTTTTTTCTTAAGGTAAATGAAGAAATACCATCATCTATATATACATACATACAAATATATAGAAGAATGAAAGGAGAACTCTAAATATTACGATAACTAGTTAAATTTCCACCCGCGCGTTGCGGCGGAGACCCAATAACTGCAAAACGCGTGTCAGTAACGGCAAGTAGATACCGAATATCAAAACATAAATAAAAATCTCGTGAAAAGGATAGTCAATCCGTCCTAAAAAGTGATTTTAAATAACCTAATATATAATAATAGGACCTACACGTCCTACACGTTGGAAATTCGGTTGTTTTCAGTTCAGTTATTACGGTGCTAACACGTTAAAATATGCATGAGCTCGGTACCGGTAACGGCACCGAAAGTACCGATCCGGAAAATCATTAAAATTAGGTACCGGCACCGAAAATGCTTGGTACAATACGGTATGGTATTTGAAGGTAAAAATCAATAAATATAGATATGGTGCTAGACCGGTGTCGAACCGAAAGTAACGATTCTGAAAACGCCAAAAGGTGGGTACCAAATTGGTACCGGAAATGATTTGGTATAGTAAATTTTGTACCGATACGATACCGGTTTGATTACAGGATTTGATACGATTTGCTCATCAATAATCTAAATATCCAAGTTAACTTTACATGCTACAATTCATTCATTACGTAAAAAGACAAAAAATAAAGCAAAATAAGTTGTTGTGTATATAAAACCTCATTCAAATGAAATACAGTTTACTTACTGTGTGTATGAAAAGTAATCTAAATTGTGCAATTACTTGCATTGCTACAGGATTTGATGAGCTCGATACCAACCGGTACCGAAAATACCGTTACCGAAATCCCCAAAAGTGGGTACCGGTACCGAATATACTTGGTACGGTACGACTTGATACGGTCGGTACTGGTACGACACCGGTATTTGAGGGTAAAACCCGATGAATACCAGTGCCGAACAGATACCGAAAATACACTCAGTTTGATAAATTTGATACCGGTACCCGATACTATTCATTCATTTCTATTTTGATTAGTACTGTTCATTTTTACCCTCAAATACCGGTGCCGAACAGATACCGAAAATACACTCAGTTTGATAAATTTGATACCGGTACCCGATACTATTCATTCATTTCTATTTTGATTAGTACTGTTCATTCACTTCAGAATTTAATATATAGGAGAATTACAAAAGCTTCGAGAAACCAATGAAAATTTTTATGTATTATGAAATACATATGAATGTAAGATATTAAATGATGTATCTCTCCAATAATTGATTCTTCTTTGCCCTCTAAATTATTTTTAAAAAGTTTTGTACACGTGTGTAAATGGTAAAAAATTATACATACGTAAATGGTAAACTTACACACACATATATATAATTTTATAATATATGAAGACATGTAATTCATCCACATAAATTCATATAACAACTAGTGGGATTTCCCGCGCGGTGCGGCGGGCATTTAATCAATATCGGTTCGCTTCATTATAGTGACAGTACGATATCATCCCTCAATATAGCAACTAAAAAAGATATCTCCAAGAGGATATCAACACTTATTGTACATCGATCGAAAATCATAAAAACAAACACATTATATTTGAGCCACTCGACTTCAAATAAAACTTTGATTAGAAAATAGATAAAAATAAGCATGTCACAACGAAAAAAAAAATATGCCTAAAAGGATACCGGCACTTGTTTTACAATGATCAAAAATCATAAAACAAATACCGACATTAGACCACCCGTAGTGGTGAACAAAAATAATGCCCCCACCATGTGGCATTATCCGACACGTGGCATCCTAGTCAGCGTTGGGCATTATAGCAAAAGAGGTGTAGTGGGGCATTATTCCAATAACGCCCATGCAATCATTTGACAATTTTTTTTTTTTAATTTAAAACATAAAAATCTTCATTAATTTAAAATAAAAATTACACTACTTGAAATAAAAAAAAAACCGAAAAAAAAAAGAAAATTAAAAAACCGAAAAAAAAAACCAAAAAAAAAAAAACAGAAAAAAAAACCCGAAAAAAAGTAAAGTTAAAAAAAAAAGAAGATGATCTAGAGTCCATATTTTTCTCGAATTTTTTGGCGACGCATTTGCGCAAGGATCAACGCGTCGCCTTGGAGGTGGTCGATCGGTTTGGACAAAAACTCAATGTCCTTTTCCATTTGCCTCGCCTCTTGCATCTCGTTAAACTTTTTGGTTTCGGCCACTCGTTCTTTCATAATCTCCCAACGTTTGTGGCCGAGGTCGCGAATGTCTTGGAGACGACGGTTCATCTCCTCGAAATCATCCTTTAACTCGAGATCGGAAGACGACTCGACCGTTTTTTTCCCGGTTCGCTTATCCTTTCTTCTACCGGGCGGTCGGTTCAACTCTTCTTGAAGTTCCTCGTCAACGTCCACCACCTCATTTAAATCGACGTTGCGGGCATCCGATGTCGGAGTTGAAGGGTCAACGGAGGATGATGTTTTTGACCTTTTAGCTCGACGTCTACTACTAGACGTCATTGGATTAACTAGCGCCCACTTTGGACTTTTTCGTAGTAGCTCCCAACACTTATAGTACGTGAAAGGGCATTTCGTCCTATCGAACTCCTCCAAAGTCCTCGTTAAAACCCCGACGTCACTTTCACCGCTCGGGCGATTATCGTAGTTACGTTGGTAAACTTCTTGGAACGCGTGAGACTTGTTGTTGATGTCGGTCCATTTGCTAGAAATGGAATCTTTGTCCCGATGTTCGCCTTGACCCCACGTGCTAAAAAAAAGTGCACGAACCCTATCCCAAAAAACGGGGCCCGTTTGAAAGTTTGCTACAAATTAAAAAAAAAATAAAAATATAAGTTGTATGTTAAAAATAAAAGTAAAAAACAAGTAAAAAAAAATATAAGAGTTACCGGTTTCTTCGTCCTCCGAAATGTCGAGCCACGCCCGAGTCAACGTGAATTCCTCGTCCTTCGTCCATTTAATGGTAGTTTTTGTACGTCGAGGTTCGTCCTTTTCCTTCTTCTTATGCGACCTTCTGCCGCGTTTCGATTTCTCTTGCACCGGGTCGGGTTGCGTCTCCGGCACGACATCGACCTCGGGTTCGGATTCGGCTTGTTGTTGTGACGGTTGCGACCCGCCGGCTTGACCATAGCCGAAGGTGGGAGCCACGAACGGAGTGGCGCCACTCAAGTAAGCCGCGTACGGATAAAAGTTCGGGTCCATGTCTTGAAGGTTATACGGGTGGTGCGGTTGGGTTGTGTTCGGGTTCGTGGGTCTTGCGCGCGGGGACACCAAAAGGGGGTCGGTATGGATGCATGATTGTATAAAAAATAGGAGAAAGTGGGTTTTTTTATAAAAAAAAGGAGAAAGTAGGAGAGAAAGTAAGAGGTTTTTTATAAAAAAGTAGGAGAAAGTGGGTTGATATATATATATAGTGGGTAAAATTTTGAATTAAAAAAAATAATAATAAACATTTGACCGTTTGCAACGGTCGATTCTCGCACCCCAACACAATTTCAGCGTTTTAAATAAAACGCCACATTCAATTTTTTTCGAAAATAACGTCCGGAAACGCCGGGTGTAATGGCTTGAAGGGCGTTATCCGGCATTTTTTTTGAAATTTTTTTAAAAACCACGCCCCACTACGGGTGGTCTTAGTACCAATGTTATTCAGTTAGAATTGTTTTGGATTCTCATGGTCAAGAATAAGAAAATCAATTATATTTGGCCCGTTTGATTTTAAACAAAATTCTGATCGAAACATAGATAAAATAAGTAAGTCGCAATGATACATTCAAAACTTTACAAAACAATACGTTATGTTATTAAAATAACAAAAATGGTAAACGGTGTTACTTAATATAGAAAACAAAAACGTGAGACATCTTTAATGAGATGTACGTTTGTGCTCTGACCACTTGTACGTTACTATTCACAACTCGGTCTTGAGTAAATTTATACCTAAAAGCAGATAAAAATAAACACCTCGCAACGACTAATCCTTGAAATTTATAAAACATCATATTTTCAAAAGTTATAAATAAAAAACAAAATATGTTAATAAATAATTATAATATATACATGGTAAAAAAACAAGATAAAACCCTAAAGGGCCATATGTGCATACAATAAAACCTAAAGAATTATATATGCATGTATGCACCTAATCTTTACTATTCCTCTTTATGTTAAGAATTAATAATTAACTAGTCTTAAGTCCGTTGCGTTGCGGGCGGGGATGTAAAACTGAGTTACCAGCGTTGTGGGGCTGGGGTAAAACCGTGTTAAGTAGTAACCGAACTACGACCAAAACTGGAAAAAACATAAAACATAAACACGAATTTTTAACATCAAGTGACTCACGTGACGTAAAAACTACCAAACATCGTGCTTAATAGCAACAGAACGGAAAAAAAACTAAGAAACGAAATGTGACTACCAAACACTGTGCTAAGTAACAACCGAACGACGACCAAATACTAGAAAAAGCGAAAAAAAACTAATAAAAAATTAAGCTTATTTAACTTTCTACGGCAAAATTATAAAAATATAAAATATAAAATAAATTTGTAAAACAAAAATGAAAGAAAACACGAATGTTAAAAAAAACAAAATAAAACACAAAACCACAAAAGACAAAAATATGTCACTATTCATCAAAATAATGTGATAACTTAATCCATATATATGAATAATATATAAAAATGTTGTATTTAATGCTACTATTATAACCTATAAATAAGCAACTACTTTGAGCTTGGGTTAGTTGTACCCTTAGCTTTGGGTGTTTTTCAAAAAAAAAAAAAAACCCCTTTGTGGTTCTCACTGCTTCATCATCATATATCATCAACACCTCCTCGCAAACGTCTCCTCAGTAACCAGTGCGACGACCCCGGGTGATTCCGGCAACCTTCTACTGCCGGATTCCAACGGTAACGCCGGCGATTCTGGGCACTTTCTCCGGCCTGATTCCAGCGGTCAATCTCAAACCCACGCGCTGTGTACCTTTACTCTCACCACCTGGTTTGAGTTTTTACCTTGAAACCCTAGGGATATGAATCGAGAAGGAGAACGGAAAAAGAAGTGAGAGAGTGTGTGTGTGGCGGAGGAAGACGGCCGACGACCTCTCCACGCTGGATGTCCCATCTTTTCCGGCTTTCCATCCTTACTTGATTTCTATTGATATGTTAGGTTATTGGTCCTAATTTTTTTTCTTCAATTAGGTTTTTTGGACTTCTACTTCTTTAGGGTTTAGGCTCAATTGCTTTTTCTTAACCTGGATTCTTTCTTTTAATTTTGCATTTTATGATGTTATTGTTATTTGTATGTCTGGTGTTTTTGTTTTTTAAAGCAGGTTTGCTTTTTGGGTCATGTTGTACGATTCTGGATTGAACGTTGTTGTCACTCGTAATTGGCATAGGTAATTTTTCCATATTTATTTTTACATTGGTTTTATGGATTCAGATTGTTGGCAATGGCTGTTTAGATATGTGTTTCTGGGTGTCTTTTGTGCATTCTTTTTTTTAGGTGATGTATCTTTATTGTTGTGTGCTATAAGTGTGTGGAGAATGTTTTGGATAGTGAAATGCTTATATTTGTTTATGTTATATGTTGTGTATTGCTGTTGTTTAAAAGGCACTGATGGATTTGATCTACATGTAGTTTTTTTTGGGAACTTACTGAGAGACTTTGTATGAAGCCTGCTATTGTTGAGAGCTGCTTTCACCTGAA
>CM060441.1:205274171-205481470 GCA_030545235.1 Helianthus tuberosus
CTAATTACAAGTCAAAGAAGTCAAAACAGGATATGAGTAAGGAGAGACAGATCGCAATAGCAATCTTTTCTTCCTTTGACTTCAATCTTGACTTTGACTTTGACTTTCGAAACACGGGGTGTTACAATGAGTTTCTTGGAAATTTATATCAAACCCTAGAGATTAACGAATTTTGACCGTCAACACAGCCCGTCGCATCGCGCGACGGGTATGATCTCTTGTGGTCGCGTGACGCGGCCATGCAGAATTCCAGAATTTGTTCTTTATTTGGTAGCGGGGCGCGACTGTTAATGCGTGTTGCCGTGGCGCGACGCCACGGCACAATTTGGACAGACATCTTCGAATTTTGAAAGGATTCAACTCCCAAAAATCTAAAAAATTATTCTAACTCTTTTATCAACTTGCTCCAGGACTTGGTATTCAGCATTTTATCTCGTTTTTACTCGATTTTCAGCAAATGTAAGCATCAAGACCTGGAAAACACAATTTTATCAATAATACGCACATTCTAACTAAAACGGAACTAAAAATAATGCAAAACTATACACGAATAAAAGATGTATTTTGCAATACATCAAATATCCCCACACTTACTCTTTTTTCGTCCTCGAAAAAGAATTATGCAACGGAATCATAGACGAATAATCACTCGGGTCAAAAGCATATGTATATTTTATTAGAACCAAAACTTGCGTTAGCCGCGATTGCGAATATACTTGTCCCTTTAAACCCGAATCCAATCTCAAGCCCTTATCATGTGGATTTAATTTAAGTGCGGTCAGTCTACCTAGGGCCTCACACTAAGATCTACGGTCCATCTACTCCCACATCAAGCTTATAGAACTAAAGGAACGATCACTAGATCAATTCCTAACCGTTTTATATCAAAACCACGAGAATTTAGAATCAATTTTTTTCCTTTGTCCATTTTTTTTTCATTTTTTTTCTTTCTTTTTCAATGAGCTTAGACATTGCTTTCCCTAACCAAGAGGCAATCCGGCTGTAGAGTCGCTATCCCCAACTCGGATTACTTAGGCTTCGGTACTTTTTCTTTTCTTTGCAAGTTCGATTTCACACATTCTAGAGGTAATCTGGTTTGTAAAGTCACTATCCCCAACCCAAATTGCATAGAACTGTGCTACTTTCATTTAGTTTCTAGCTCAATTTTTTTCTCTATTTTTTTTCTGATCGAAAATTCTAACGGTTTTAACTTATAACGGTGTCCCTTATACTCTTATTGGCGGTTTCGATTTCCCATATTTCCCAGATGAAAACCCACTAGCAACCCGACAATTTAAGGTAATATTAACTCAAAGGGACCTAAAACCAAACCCGGGCCTATCCACACATCCCTAACTAGAAGCAAGCTCGATTTATTTTAATCTCTTATTATTATTATTCGAACCCGAGCAAAAATCCATCTTTTCTATCATTTTCCGTTTTATTTATGCAAACTCCTTTATTCAAAAGACATTTTTCTGATTTTTTCGATTTTTTTGGATTTTTCAAATTTTTATTTTTTTTGTGATTTTTCATAGTTATGACTCGGTTATTTACATGTATCCCATCCCCACACTTAGAGAATGCATTGTCCCTAATGCAAGAACGAAAATAAAACTCAACTACTACCTAAAAATAAAGACTGCAAACGAAATAAATAAAAAATACAACAACAAAAAGGGAAACGACTTAGCTGAGTATGTGAGACTGTCAAAGTGCCAGTCGTTTCCACATAAGCCCTCCAATTCGATATGCGCTCAGCAAACAACTCCTAACCTCGGACACGCGAACGAAAGCGGCTAAACAATCAACCTATCAATCATCAACATAAACTTCCAAAACATAATAATATATATATCATCAAAAGATCATCAGTTTCAACATCAACCAACCCAACCTCCCTAACCAACCTGTTCACAGTGTATCAATATCAGTACAGACCAACGAATGAGGATAAAAAACAGCATAAAAGAAAAATAATCAAACAAAAGATATAGTAGTCAGCTGCTGCTTCTGCATCCTCATGCCATCCCCACACTAGTCCTCGTCACTGTCCTCCTCTTCACCACCTGCACCAGCACTACTCTCACCAAATACACGGAATGGAGGATCTGTATCAAACCTCGCACCAGCACCAGCCGGGCCACCCTGCTGCTTCGGCTGAAAGAAGTCTGTGATCCTCATGCTATGTGTAGTCATCATGTACCTGAGAGCATCATCCTGCCTCTCCTAACCTGTCAAAATAAGGTGCTCCAGCCTGTCAAATCTCTGCTTCATATAGCCAGAGAGTGACTATAAAGTGAGAGGCTCAGGTGGTGGCTGCCTCCTAGGATACTGTTGTGCTGGTAGCTCGTGTCTCTGCGGTGGCCGCTGTCGGTGTGTCGGATCAATCTGACTCATGACATCCTCAGCTGGATGTCCCTCCGGCTGCTGCATTTGCGGGCCCTGCCTAATCGGCTCCCAGCCGTAGGGCTCAGTCCACGACACTATACCTGCCCGGTGTAGCTCTCTCAAACCAAATGTCACTGTCTTGGACCCCTCGTGTAGAAATTCGGGGACATACTTGGTAAACACCCCCAAATTTCGTGCAATCCGAGTGATATAGGGGCCCATATCCAAACCAGCCCTAAGACCTCCTCGACGACCTCTACTAAAAGAATCTGCTAAGACCGTATCCAGATTCATCTCCCTATTCTCCACACGACACATCAAAATAAACAACTCTATCCAGTTCGCCTTATTCTCCCCAGACTTCCGACCCACCAGTGTAGTAGACAAAATCTTCAACACATACCTGTAAATCGGATTACGAACCGAAGTGATCAGGTTCGTAGTAGTGAACGGGTGGTCAGAAATCGTGCTCCAGAAATTCCTCAGCTCAGTCACACCAACACCATAATCCCTAGGCTGAGAATAAGCACCCCTCAAACTAGTAACAAACTCTGGCCGCTTCACTTCCTATTCAGTATAAAACCCCGACACTATGGCAAACCTCGCCATATTCATCTCATAAACCTGCCTACCTAAGCTAAATGACACAGCTGTGTCGTTATCAAACTCCCCCTCCTTATGCATCCAAGTGCTATGAAACTCTAGCACCAGCTCCTCATACTGCGGCTGCGTACACTCCAACGTGTCTACCAACTTCGGACCCAAAAGGTCCGCAACTTCTTGATTCGAGCCTATTTCACTCAACCACAACCAATCTATAACCCAGTGCTGCAGTAGATCAGTATTTTTCAGTTTATCGTATTTATTCCATTCTGCTGTACTCGGCTCAAACTTCAATATCGGGTGATCAGCTCTATGAGTTTTCCTATCTGGGATAAAATTATAAGACGCTTGATACTCGATTTTTCTCAACTTAGGATCATTGGCAGCTGTCTGAATGATCGGAGTCTCTTGCGGGACCGGGTCTTGTTGGGGTGGATCCTGTTGCGGTGCTGACTGGCCCGCACTTGTCTTGCGGGACCTACCTCTGCGAGAACTACTCGCCATGTCTGCAAAACAAATATAATCAAGACAAAACAAGCAGACAGTCAGTAATAACAAACTATTTTTGGTATTTTTCACTTTTTAATTTTTTTTTTATTTTTTTGGAATTTATATATATATATATATATATATTTTGCATTTTTATAAAAAAAATTAATTAATTTTTTTTTGGAAAAGATAGAATAGCCGTATAGCATTTCATTCGCGGCTACCTATTACAAATGCTAAGTGATAGTTAGACTCGCCCAAATGGAGATTGAGTACGGGCGAGCCTAAATCACTTGTACGTGCAAGTAAATACAAAAACAACTAACTACGACTCAAACTATACTAAAACTAACTTAAAAGCGACATAAAAACACTAAACTTGGACTCAATGTACACTATCCCCTCGGCACTTTAATTGTCCGCAATTAAAACGTAGTGCCTAACAATGACATTGAAGTCCAACCTCGCATAAATTCATTTCTTTTTAGTTTTAAAATCAAAATTTTAGCGATTGAAAAAGTCCGCCTAGTTAAAGGAGGGTTTTTCGTATGCAAAAATTCCATTTTAATGCGCAAGGTTTAAACTTCAAGTGTCAACATATGCCATAACCATCAATTATTAACCAAATGCATTCAATATCCCAAACCAGAACTAACCGCACCCATATGTCGACACTAAACAACCTCAACATACTTACAACCAAGAACACTTGCATATGATAATCGACAATGTGACATTAGCAAGCTCTAAATTAAGTCCCGTTACTCCCAAACCAACCCATCTGCAACCTGCTTCGGACTTAAAACATCCTACACTAACGGGAGCAACTAAAACAAACCATTGTTAATCAACGAACCAAACCTCAACCGCCCGCACCCGTATATTTTACACCAAAACAAATGGACAAACCTGACTCGAAACCAAACCTACATAGCCTTACGGCTGACTTTACTTTACTATATCAAATAACCCTAAGACTCGACACACTAGACCACAAAAGCGACTTGAGCAAAACTGACCTAACAAAACATATCTCAATATCTAACCTGAACAACTGACTATACTCAATATAAGACCGACAAAACGTACCTGAACTAACATACCCTATAACAAGACCGACACTAACCTGACTCGACTACTTACGGACCTGATGTGCACGAAGTGGTTAATTAAAAACAACTAAAATTACCCTAAATCTAGACACTCTAAGCTTTAAATTTATAAACTTAGACTCGATCTAAAACTAAACCACACAACCGGCAAGTGTACCGATCAATGCAGTATAGCTACAATAAGTCCGAGTATCGAACCCACGAGACTCTAAGGATTACGCTAAGACTCTATTTAGACTATGACTGACACGACTTAACTAATTGTTTATTGATTGGGGGGGGGGGGGGGTTTCTAAAAATCCTAAGTAATGCAAATAACAATTAAACTAGATTAGCTAGATTAACTAAACACGAACTCGTACGAAGACTTTGACCAGTCGCGATGAAGACTACATAGGCTAGACGCAAGCTTAACTCGGAATGGATTTCTATTCGAAAGTAATGTGGTATGGAACCGAGATCTTTAAATGCTAAACCTATTAAGACGCCAACTAAGCCCATCAACCCTTCTCGAGGCGATTCTTGTGGCACTACCTAGGCTGTTACGATTACCGGTTGTTAGATTTCCTTACAGTCCTCTAACTTCTTGAAAGTGCCTTAATGTGACAATCTACCTTACAGCGCGAAAGTCTAAGGCAACTATGGGTTTCAACTTGGTTTAATAGACAAGAGAATGGTTAGGGAACTAGACCGATTTCTTACAAAACCTAAACCTAGCTATAAACCAAACCAAGACCTATTAACAACCTCGAGCCTTACAGCGACAAGATTAGTAGAACACTTGATTTTATAAAATTACCGAATATTACTTCTAAGGTTACTTACTAGATTTTCGCCTTAAAGGATTAGAGATTTATTACGTGATATAGACACTCACATAAATCTAAAACCCTAGCACAGCCCTATTATGTGATATAGACCGTCACCAAGGATTATACGAAGCAATAAACAATGATCAAACAATATCAAGCATGCATATACACCAAGTTAAAATTCCATAATCGTTTACAATACAAGAAAACCATAAACCACATTAAAACCGAATAAAAATCCAATCTTTATTAAACCATTGTCATGCCTAGGTAGTTAAAAGGTGTTTAGCCAAGAACCATAATCTTAAAAATAATAATAAAACTAAGTCTCAAACAAGAATTCATTGAATAAAAACAAAGAAACTAGAAAATAAGAGAAACTGAGTAGCAAAACCCGTTAATCCCTTGCTCTCAAAGCTTCCCGCTCGATGCCGATGATTCCCGCAAAACAAGCTTTAAATTTCGTCCCTTGCCTCTTGATCGTCTGATGTCCTCGATTGTGTTCGTCCCTGTCGAATTATGTGCGGCTGATCTTGATTTCTGATTCTTCGTACGTCCAGTGGTGGACCCAGAATTTTTTTGCTGGGGTGCGGATGAGGTGTTCAACCATGTTTTCAAAGGGTGCGGTCGGGTTTTTTGCCTAAAATATACACTAATTTTTTTTTTCAAGGGGTGCGGCCGCCCACCCTGACCAAAGGCTAGGTCCGCCCATGCGTACGTCTCCAATAATGTCCCAAGATTGCGGCTCCACTCGTCCACCTATATATCTTCGTCTGATGTGATCTATATAGAATAATATATTTGCGACCCCCCTCAATAAAATAGCCGCCAATCACCTCCAATTTATGTTGATATTGCCTTCACGTCCAAGCATATATCTCTTTTCTTTTTATTAGGTTTTTTTATATATATGATAACAATGATATTAAATGTTAATAGGCCCAAATTCCACTTTTTGCATCATATTCGTTGGACTATGGCCAACTAAAATTCATCCCCGCACTTAACCTTTTTTTCGTCCCCGAAAAAGAATTATGCAAAACGGAATCATAGACGGAATAATTAATCGGGACAAAAGCTTAATTTACTTATTAAAAACTGAAACTTGTGTTAGCCGCGATTGCAAGTATACTTGTCCTCTTAAACCCAAACCCGGTTCCAAGCCCTTATCATGCAAGTTTAGTTCAAGTATGTTCAATCCACCTAGGGTCTCACGCTAAGAATCGCAAGTCCACCTAATCCCCCCTCAAGCTTATAGGACAAAAGAAACAACCATTGGGCTATTTCCTAACCGCCTTATACCAAGATCAAGAGAGTTTAGAATCAAATCTATTTTTTCCATTTTTTTTTTTACTCATTTTTTTCTTTTCATCACTTTTTCATTTTTTTTCTTTTTTCGAGCGTAGACGTTGCTTTCCCTAACCCAGAGGCATTCCGGCTGTAGAGTCGTTATCCCCAACTCGGATTACTTAGGCTTCGGTACTTTTTATTTGCAAGTTCGATTTCACATATACTAGAGGTATTCCGGTTGTAGAGTCGCTATCCCCAACCTAGATTACATAGAACTGCTACTTTCATTCAGTTTCTAGCTCTTTTTCTCTCTCTCTTTTTTTTTTCATTTTTCCTTTTTCAACGAGATATGACAAAAAAACTCTAACGAAATTAACTTATAACGGCATCCCTTATACTATTATTGGCGGTTTCAATTTCCCCACTTTCCCTAGATGAGAACCCACTAGTAGACCGACAATTAGGTATATTTAAGATCAAAGGAACCTAGAACTGAATCGAGCCTACCCGCACATCCCAAACTAGACACAAGCTCAATTATATTTATCTCATATTATTATTATTTGAACCCAAACAAAAACCCGACTTTTCTATCATTTTCCGTTTTTTATTTTGCAAACTTCTTATTTCAAAAGACATTTTCTAATTTTTAAAATCTTTTTGGATTTTTGAAAATTTTTTAATTTTTATTTTTATTATTTTTCGACTTTTTATGACTCGACTAACTATACTAATGACACTAAACGATAGTTTCCCATCCCCACACTTAAACTCTACATTGCCCTCAATGTAGGATGGAAACCGACTCAAAAAGCTAAAAAAAAAAAATAAAAAAAAATAAAAGACAAAGGACATAAATGGAAAGGACTTAGCTGGTTATATAACGCGTAAGCTCCCACGGTCTCGTCCAATCCAGCTTGATCGTATAGGATTTCATTCGCGATCGGCTCTGACTCTAACTGGTATACATGATAAATGCCTGATATTCGAAAGCAGCTTCAAAATCACCCGAATGGAGATTGAGTACGGGCGGTACATATTCAAACCTGCATAAACAAAAACAAACAAAAACCAAAGCAGTACCGACTCGACACAAAAACTGACTCAAAAACTACTAACTAAGACTCAATATACAAAAACTACGACTCTATACAAACTCTACAAAACTTCCCCCCACACTTGAATTTTATCAGGAGGCTTTTCTTTGATATGGACCATATCTAACCCGTTTAATTCCACCCGGTCCTCAAAAATACTTAAAAAATTATTAGTGGAATTATAAAATATTTTAAAACTCTTAAACGGGTCAGACCACCAGAATTTATACTTACCTGGAAGAAACCGAATGCGCGGCATGTAACGAGAGGACTGATCGTGCTTGAAATTCAGAGGCTCCTCCTTTTTCTTCTTGCATATCCCTTCGGTCCTCTTCCATTTTCGATCTTTTCTTTTTCGTTTCTTTGGCCTCTCCTGCGGTTTTATCGATTCTAAAGTTTCATCTATCACTAATACCACAGGCCAGCTATGGTGTTCTTCTTCTTCCACCACTTTCAAAAAACGATCCCCACACTTAGTTTCTTCGTCTGGTGTAGGTTTGATTACCTCTGTCAGTTCACCTTCAAGTAGGGCATCAAAGTATTCTATATCCCTATCAGGGTCCAACACTCATACCTCTTCATAGACCGGTAAACCCTCTAATTCTAACTCTAAAAACTCATCCTCCCCAGACGACTTAATTTCTACCTCTTCAATTTCTTCCTCTGCACCAAACATTAACCCAAGGGAGTCTCCTAAATCCACTTCCTCCTCCATCACTTTTTCTTTTTCCACTTCATCAAACATCCAACCAGTGGAATCCCCCAATTCCACTTCATCTTCAATTACTTCTTTCTTCACTAACGACCTTTGATACGACGCCCATTTTTCTTCGTCTATTTCATCATCAGAGTCACTCCAGTAATTAATAATTGGAACCTGTGGAGCCGGAGGTGGGACTTCAACGTCCATTTCCGTCTCCGTTTCTGGAATGATCTCCTCATCTGACACATCATTGTAATCCCTATATGGTGGCTCCTTTCCTGGTTCTAGAAAAGTTGGGAACAACTCACCTAGAATATTCATGAAACCAAGATAGTTTCCCTCTGCATCATATGTATAACCGGTCGTCGGCTTCTCTGGCTGCACTTTCTCCTTTTCTACCTCTTCAATTTCTTCCTCTACCTCAACACTCTCTCTAACTACCTCTCTTAAACTCTTTCCACTACGGGTAGTGATAGCCTTAGTTGAATGGTTAGCCGGGTTTGTGTGAGTGTTACCCGAAAACTAACCAGGAGGGTATTCTTGTAACTGTTTAGCTATACCATCTACTTATCGCTGAAAATCTAAGAGTGCAGATTGTTGATTTTTAATATAAAGCTCTTGATTTTTATTTATCTGCTCAATTTCAGCTAGGGTTTCTGGGTAACCTGATCTCTCGCCATCATTTGAGCGAATATCTCTTCCATCCTACTCAAACTACCCCCTGAACCTCTATCGCTAGTCTGACCCTGGTTATGTTGTGGTTGCTGATACGGATCATCGTAATATGGCTGATTATCATAATAATTCAAAGAATACCCCTGTGAAAAATATGGCTGTGACTGCACAAAAGGGTTAGCGTAACATTGTGCAGAGGACCCCTTATATTGTGGGCAATTAACAGTAAAATGAGGTCCTCCACAAATTTCACACATATTTACAAGATTCAGTATAAATAAAATAAAAACAAAACTAAACTAAACTAAAAGACACGGCCAATTAGACTCCTATGACTCAATATACAAAAGCAAGTAGCACGTATGATGTCAAGTAAAAGTAATTAACGCAATCGCCAAAGAGTCCCCGGCAACGGCGCCAAAAACTTGATGTGCTAAAAGTGGTCAAATAAATATTAACTAAATTAACCCTAAATTAGACACCTAAATTTTAAATTTATAAACTTAGACTCGATCTAAAACTAAACCACACAACCGGCAAGTGTACCGATCAATGCAGTATAGCTACAGTAAGTCCGAGTATCGAACCCACGGGACTCTAAGGATTACGCTAAGACTCTATTTAGACTATGACTGACACGACTTAACTAATTGTTTATTGATTGGGGGGGGGGGGTTCTAAAAATCCTAAGTAATGCAAATAACGATTAAACTAGATTAGCTAGATTAACTAAACACGAACTCGGACGAAAACTTTGACCAGTGGCGATGAAGACTACCTAGGCTAGACGCAAGCTTAACTCGGAATGGATTTCTATTCGAAAGTAATGTGGTATGGAACCGGGATCTTTAAATGCTAAACCTATTAAGACGCCAACTAAGCCCCTCAACCCTTCTCGAGGCGATTCTTGTGGCACTACCTAGGCTGTTACGATTACCGGTTGTTAGATTTCCTTACAGTCCTCTAACTTCTTGAAAGTGCCTTAATGTGACAATCTACCTTACAGCGCGAAAGTCTAAGGCAACTATGGGTTTCAACTTGGTTTAATAGACAAGAGAATGGTTAGGGAACTAGACCGATTTCTTACAAAACCTAAACCTAGCTATAAACCAAACCAAGACCTATTAACAAACTCGAGCCTTACAGCGACAAGATTAGTAGAACACTTGATTTTATAAAATTACCGAATATTACTTCTAAGGTTACTTACTAGATTTTCGCCTTAAAGGATTAGAGATTTATTACGTGATATAGACACCCACCTAAATCTAAAACCCTAGCACAACCCTATTATGTGATATAGACCGTCACCAAGGATTATACGAAGCAATAAACAACGATCAAACAATATCAAGCATGCATATACACCAAGTTAAAATTCCATAATCGTTTACAATACAAGAAAATCCATAAAACCACATTAAAACAGAATAAAAATCCAATCTTTATTAAACCATTGTCATGCCTAGGTAGTTAAAAGGTGTTTAGCCAAGAACCATAATCTTAAAAATAATAATAAAACTAAGTCTCAAACAAGAATTCATCGAATAAAAACAAAGAAACTAGAAAATAAGAGAAACTGTGTAGCCAAACCGTTAATCCCTTGCTCTCAAAGCTTCCCGCTCGATGCCGATGATTCCCTCAAAACAAGCTTTAAATTTCGTCCCTTGCCTCTTGATCGTCTGATGTCCTCGATTGTGTTCGTCCCTGTCGAATTATGTGCGGCTGATCTTGATTTCTGATTCTTCGTACGTCTCCAATAATGTCCCAAGATTGCGGCTCCACTCGTCCACCTATATCTTCGTCTGATGTGATCTATATAGAATAATATATTTGCGACCCCCCTCAATAAAATAGCCGCCAATCACCTCCAATTTATGTTGATATTGCTTTCACGTCCAAGCATATATCTCTTTTCTTTTTAATAGGTATTTTTATATATATGATAACAATGATATTAAATGTTAATAGGCCCAAATTCCACTTTTTGCATCATATTCGTTGGACTATGGCCAACTAAAATTCATCCAAATTAATGTCCCAAATTCTCGTCCATATTCCCAGCCCCATAACTCCATCACATTCAAGAATTACTATTGGGCTGATACCCTTTGATCTGTGGTCTCGGCCCACTCACAGAAAATAGAACCAATTTTACTTCGGTTTCTGGCACCCCCACTCTGCCTAACTGGCTGATTATTTCCTTTTTACTCCTTTTTGCTTTATTTGCACCAGGACCTGGCCCAACACAAAATAATATAATATAATACTAAAACTAAATAAAAATAAATACAACCTATACAATAATTATACAATTTACACGGGACAAATATGTGTATTTTAACCTACATCGGGACCCAAACAAAGCAGCTAAACAATACAAACGAGATAATGATGCAGAAAAACATACTTGAATCGCTGAACTGAGCAAGAAAGAAAAACTTGAAACTTCGCGTGTATGGTGGGTCCCGATTCGAAGGTGTTACAGCGGATGGATGGTGAAAATAGTTAAGGGGTTTTGTTCGGTATCGAAAACCGAGCACGAGTGGTGGAATCGGTGAAAATGGTTGAGTGATGGTGGAGTTATGGTGGAATAAAGGGGTGTCGGCGGTGGGGGTCAGGGGCGGACTTGATGTATAACCAGCCGTAGCACGGGCTACGGCTCAACTTTGTATCGGTAGTGTAAAAAAAAATTTCTTTGATTTTTATACAAATGACACCCCTAAACAACTACGAGGACACCCTAAAAAAATTTAAGCCCAAATTTAAGTTGTAAATAATAAGCCCGAATCAGTTTATATAGCCCAACCAATTGTTATTAAAGCCCAGTTATGAAGTGCTTACATTCAATAATGAAGATTGTAAATAATAAACACAGCCAATTGTTATTAAAGCCCAGTGATAATGTTATATGTTAGCCCAAAATCAAAGGATCAAACGTCGCACCACTAAAGGATACCGCATAGTTCTTGTCCTTTAGTTAATCAGGTAGTAAAGCTAGCTTTGCTTTTACCGGTTGCAACCGCAACCGTTGAAATATGTTTTTAAAAATTGAAGCTTGTCAAGACGGATTTACGCAATCGAATGGGACCGGAATTTTTGAACAATGATATGGTTTGTGCGGTCGAAAAGGATTTTTTACATGAAGTAAAAAACGACGATGTGATGGAACGATTTCAAGCTATAAAAAAAGAAGACAAATATATTAGGTATTTGTTTTACTTTATTTATTTATTTATTTTCGTTTTTTATATTATATGATTGCATGATGAAATTTTTTTTTGGGATACCTCTGAGTTAATGTTCTAGTTCCGCCACTGGTGGGGGTTATGGGTGTAAAGGTTTGATGAGTTTGGAGAAGAAAGAGATAAGAAAGGGTTTAAACCGACCTTTTACGTTGTCGCGTCGCGCCAGGAGTAAGGCAGTTTGCCGTGGCGTAGCGCCACGGCAGGGTTCAAGTGAAAGGGGTCAGATTATGGTGGTTCAAAACGGTTTTGCTGACCCTAGGGGTCGCGCTGCGCCATGGCAGAAAGGTTTTATGGTGGCGCGACGCGAGGGTGGTTTTTGGGCAGTAAGGTGCGTAAATTGGTGGGTTTTATGCCTTAGAAAATTTTCTAACACTTACCAAACATTCCCCAAACCATCCCAAATATTTTCTAAGTGTTGGGACTTACCTGGAACGTCGTTTTCTCTGCAAATTCAGCTCTTTGATGGTACATTTTCTGCAAAATTTGTCAAACACACAAAACACAAACACGAAAAACTACGAGAAATACGAAAAATAACGAAATTACAAACGGTACATACTCTACACTTGGGATCTCATCCCAAAACACTAATTGGCGGCTTTGGATGGGATTTCGAGAGGAGTTTCCTCTATCTCGTCATTGTTTATCGCTCCTCCAATGTAATGCTTCAAACGGTGGCCATTCACCTTCCAACTACGGCCATCCGTCTCATCCATGATCTCCACCGCTCCATACGGAAACACATAGTGAACCATATAAGGTCCCGACCACTTTGATTTCAATTTATCCGCAAATAACTTCAACCTCGAGTTGTAAAGAAGCACTTTATCCCCCTTGCTAAACTCCTTCACTTTTCTCAACTTTCTATCATGTAGAATCTTCGTTTTCTCCTTGATTCCCAACGATCTAGCATACGCCGCATCCCTAAGCTCTTCAAGCTCATGGATTTGAAAGAACCGCTTCCTAGCGGCTTCGGTCATGTCAAGATTAACGGTTTTCAATGCCCAAAGCGCTCTGTGCTCTAACTCTACGGGAAGGTGACAAGTTTTTCCATAGACGATCATGAAAGGTGTAGTTCCTAAAGGCGTCTTGTAGGCGGTTCTAAACGCCCACAATGCATCGTCTAGCTTGTCGGACCAATCCTTCCTATTTTTACCAACGGTCTTCTCTAAGATTCGTTTAATACCGCGATTTGCATTCTCCACTTGTCCACTTATTTGTGGATGATATGCGGTAGACAAACAATGAGTGACTCCGTAGCGTGCAAGCAATTTTTCCATCAATGCATTGCAAAAGTGAGTGCCACGGTCACTAATTAAGGCTTTTGGTGTACCGAATCGGGAGAAAAGCTTTTTGAGAAATTTCAAGACTACCCGGGCTTCATTTGTGGGAAGAGCTTGAGCCTCAACCCATTTAGACACGTAGTCAATCGCCACAAGTATATACCGGTTTCCTTTGTAGTTTGGGAAGGGTCCCATGAAATCGATGCCCCAAACGTCAAAAACCTCTACTACTTGTGTAGGGTTTTGAGGCATCTCATCTTTGGCGGAAATATTGCCGGTTCGTTGACACGCATCACATGTCTTCACGAACTCTACGGCATCTCGAAGTACAGTAGGCCAATAAAAGCCACAATCAAATACCTTTTGAGCGGTGGCATGTGCTCCATGGTGTCCTCCCGTGAGGCCTTCATGCACATGTTTTATGATGTTCCACCCCTCCTCTCTTGACACACAACGTCTAAGAATCCTATATCCCCTATCCTAAAGAGAAAAGGATCGTCCCATACATACTTTCTCGATTCACTAAGGAATTTCCTACGTTGTTGTGTGGCCATCCCTCTTACAACGTTGCCACTAGAAAGAGAATTAGCTAAATCACAAAACCATGGCAACCCTTCTTTCTCGGCCTCAACAAACTCTATAGACTCGTGAGGGAATGTATCTCCAATCTCCTCCTCACGAATCTCTTCTCTCTTGGGGTCCTCTAGACGTGATAGATGATCGGCAGCCACGTTTTCGGGCCCTCTCTTGTCTCTAATCTCTATATCAAACTCACTAAGCAAAAGAATCCACCGAATGAGTCGGGGTTTAGCGTCTTTCTTTTTAAAAAGAAAACGCAACGCGGAATGATCGGTGAAGACTATAGTCTTGGATGGAACAAGGTATAAGCGGAATTTGTCAAAAGCGAAAACTACGGCTAAAAGCTCTTTCTCCGTGGTGGTGTAGTTTTCTTGAGCATCATTGAGCGTTTTGCTCGCGTAGTAGATAGGGTGGAAGTGCTTATCCTTTCTTTGTCCTAGTACCGCTCCAAAGGCATAGTCACTCGCATCGCACATTAGCTCAAACGGTAAGCTCCAGTCGGGCGAGATAAGAATAGGTGCACTCATAAGCTGTTCCTTCAAAAAGTTGAAGGCCTTAAGACACTCCTCATCAAAGACGAATGGAACATCTTTCTCTAGCAAACGGGTCATGGGGCGGGTAATTTTTGAGAAATCCCTAATAAAGCGTCTATAGAAGCCCGCATGCCCTAGAAAACTCCTAATCGACTTAACACTCGTGGGTGGAGGTAACCTACTAATGGTATCTATTTTCGCACGATCTACCTTGATACCCCCTAGAGATCTTATGCCCTAACACAATACCTTCCGTCACCATGAAGTGACATTTCTCCCAGTTTAGCATAAGCTTCGTCTCCACGCACCGCTTCAACATCCTCTCTAGATTCTTCAAACAATCATCAAACGAGCTACCATATACTGAAAAATCATCCATGAAAACCTCCATGGAAGTCTCTATCATATCCTGAAATATGGCAACCATGCAACGCTGAAAAGTAGCTGGAGCGTTGCACAACCCAAATGGCATGCGTCGGTACGCATAGGTGGCATATGGGCATGTGAAAGTGGTCTTATCCTAATCCTCCGGTGCTATGGGGATCTGGAAGTACCCAGCAAAGTCGTCAAGAAAACAATAGAATTGTTTACCGGCGAGACGCTCCAACATTTGATCGATGAAGGGCAATGGGAAGTGGTCTTTTCAGGTGGCATCATTCAACTTTCGGTAGTCGATGCACAAGCGCCACCCCGTGACCATACGAGAAGGGATAAGCTCATTCTTTGCGTTCATGACAACGGTCATCCCTCCCTTCTTAGGGACAACCTGAGTGGGACTAACCCATGGAGAATCGGAAATGGGATAGATCATCCCGGCATCTAGGATTTTAAGAACCTCCTTATTCACAACGTCTTGCATGTTGGGGTTGAGCCGCCTTTGGGGTTGCACCACCGGTTTATAATCATCCTCCATGAGTATCCGGTGGGTGCAAAAGGAAGGGCTTATGCCCTTGATGTCGGACAACCTCCAAGCGATGGCCTCCTTGTTGGCCCTCAATACCTCCAACAACCTCAACTTTTCTTCTTCCTCTAATAGTGATGAGATAATAACGGGTAGCTCGGAACCCTCCCCTGAGAAAGCATACACTAAATGCGATGGAAGTACCTTAAGCTCTAAGGGTGGGGGTTGGGTGGTGTCATCACTAACCGCTAAGAATTTGGGAATTAAAGGACTCCCCTCGACTTCTACTTCATCTACCCGCTTCAACTCCTCTTCTACCTTCTCTCCTACCACTAGGCCCGCACCACTAATATAATCAAAGCAATGATCAACGCACGAGATGAACAAATTCAAGAAGTAGACGGAATGTCAAGGACCACTATAGTCATCCGAACCACTCGGGTGGTTCATGGAACGATCTATCTCAAAAGTAACTCTCTCCTCACCAACCCTAAGGGTGATCTTACCATCGTAAACGTCTATGAGGGCTTTGGCGGTACGCAAGAAAGGACGACCTAGGATAATGGGAACTCTCTCGTCCGCTTCCATATCAAGAATTACGAAATCGGCGGGAAACACAAACTTGTCTACCTTAACTAGCAAATTCTCAACTATGCCCCTAGGGTATTTAACGGACTGATCGGCTAAGGATAATGTCATTCGGGTAGGTGAAAGCTCTCCTAGGTCTAGCTTCTCATAAAGAGAAAAGGGCATCAAATTGATGATAGCACCTAAGTCGGCTAAAGCTCTAGTGTTGGTGTTACTACCGAATAGACAAGGAATAGTAAAAACACCGGGATCGGTAAGCTTTTCGGGAAGCTTATTTAAAACAGCGGCTGAACACCCTCCATTCAACGGGATGTTAGACAACTCCCCTAATTTCTCTTTGTTCCTAAGAAGATCTTTCAAGAATTTTGCATACTTAGGCATCGATTGAAGTGCCTCTATGAAAGGTAGATTAATCTTCAATTGCTTGAAGATGTCTAAGAATTGCCCGTATTCCCTTGAGTA
This sequence comes from Helianthus tuberosus, assembly GCA_030545235.1. NCBI lineage: Eukaryota > Viridiplantae > Streptophyta > Magnoliopsida > Asterales > Asteraceae > Helianthus > Helianthus tuberosus. The sequence goes on from CM060441.1 coordinate 205,290,938, forward strand.
TTTTTGGTTCCTAAGACGTGAAGGAAACGGGATACGTGAATGGTCTACTAAGGGCGACGGTCTAACATCTACAGGGGTTTTCTCAACTTTCTTCTCAACTTGAGGCTCACCGGGTTGTGCGGTACTTGCTGGGCTTAGCCTCGGTTGCACTTTTCCAGGAGCCTCCATCTCGATCTCTTCATCTATGATATCTCCATCCTCATCAACTACTCTCTCCTTAACTCTCGGGTTACCTACGGTTTTGCCACTACGAGTGGTAATGTCTTTAGCATGGGCATTAGGATTAGGTAGGGTGTTACCCGCAAACTGACCGGGTAATCTCTCCTCTAGCTTCCTAGACATATCCCCTACGACCCTTTGAAGGTCTTGGAAAGAGGCTTGGTGGTTCTTAAGCATAAGGTCATGTTCACTAAGGGTCTTTTGGGTGGTTTGGTCCCTAACAATTAATTGACTCATCATGGCCTTCATTCTCTCAAGACTACCCCCTAGATCATAACTCGAACCCTGACCTGGTTGAACCTGGTTATTTGAACCCCCCCTTGACCTGTCCATTGAACCCTTTGTTGAACTGCCCATTTGAACCCCTACTTAAAAGTGAACCTTGACCCCTATTTGGACTTTGAGCTAATTGAAAACCCGGGGGGTTACCATTGGACAGAAAGTTATTATTATTAAAATTATTATTATTAAAATTATTATTATTAAAATTATTATTATTACGCCAACCCGAACCAAAGTTATTATTACCAAAACCACTAGGTTGACTCTACCGAAACCTCCTCCTACGAAATCAACTTGCTCCTCACCAACTAGCAATGGACACGCACTCGTATCGTGACCCCCTCGGCAAAACTCACACTTGTCTACCTTAGCTTTGATCTCCTTAAGCTCCCTAGTCATGTTTTCCAAAACAGCGGCTAAACTAGGGTCCGTGGTAACATGGTTCACCCCACGGGCGGGTGCACTAGTAGTGGTATTTGAATTACCACTTTGATACCGTTGATCGGGTCGTGATTGAGATTGAGATTGAGATTGAGATTGGGCAAACGCCTCGAAACGCTCTAAGCACTCGGCAACTGTAAGAATACCCATCATATGACCCCCCGCATTAGTATCAAACCTATCACGAGTCTCTTGGGTGAGACCGTTATAAAATTTCTCACATAAGGCCCAATCGGAAAGACCATGCTGGGAGCAACGAGCACAAAGGTTTTGGAAACGCTCCCAAGCAAGGTAGTAAGGCTCGTCGGGCTCCATGCGGAAGGAGTGGATTTGGTCTCTAAGACGTGAGGCTTTAGCGGGCGGGAAATACTTGTTCAAAAAGGCTTGACGAAGCCCCGCCCAAGTGGTAAAGGTACCGGTTGGTTGAGAGTCCAACCAAGTAGCCGCACGGCCGGCTAGTGAAAATGGGAAAAGCTGTAGGTAAGTAGCATCATTAGGGGCACCGTGAAGGCTAAAGGTAGCTAGGATACGGGAGAAATGGTTTATGTGGGCCGAGGCGTCCTCGTCGTCGCGACCATGAAACTGGATGGTATTGGTGATGGCTTGCATGGCATATGATGGAATCTGCCATGAGTTTTCGTTAACTATGGGTGGAACGGTGATGGGTGAAGCGAGACCGGTGAAATTTTGGGTGGCTTGTTGGTGAACGGTTTGCCTAGCGTTGGCCATTGGTTCTATGTTTTCTGGGGTGCTAGAAGTGATGGAAGTAGGGCTATCGGGTGGGGAAACCTTAGGTGAAGTTTTAGCTGAATGGTTTGGTGAAGGTGGTGGGGTTGGAGGTGGGGTGGGTAATGGAGTGGAATCGAAATTAGGAAATTGAGAAGAGGATGAAGAACTAACCTGTGGGCCTTGGCCCAATCGAGACGATGACTCAGTGACTGGCGGCTTTGGCGGTCCGTGCGAGCGCAGATGTGACATCCACTACAAGCAAAAACCTGAATGTGAGAAAAGCAAACACTAGTTACTAAAACTCAAAATAAAATAAAGTCAGGAATTGCGAGACTCAACACAAAACAAAACAAATAGCACGTATATGTCAAGAAAATCCATCAAAGCTAATAAACGCGATTGCCAAGAGTTCCCGGCAACGGCGCCAAAAACTTGATGTGTGCAAAGCAGATTATAAAAATTAACTATATTAAACTCTCTAAACTAAACACTAAAAAGCTTTAATTCTAGACACGACCTAAAACCACACAATCAGCAAGTGTACCGATCAATGTAGTATAACCCTAGGAAGTCCGGATATCGAACCACGAGACTCTATGTATCACGTAAACTAGACTCTAACAGACACGACTAAAATGTTTATTTGTTTTTTTAGGGGGGGGGGGGGTTACGGAAATTCTAAAGAAATCTATTTAACTAAATAATTAAACTAAAGCTAGACTAAACACGAAAGAAGACTAAGGCTTTTTCTTATATGAGTAACGAGACCACCTAGACAAGAATCCTGGATTGATTTTAAGAATTGCCGATTAAGTTAAATGCATGAATTATGGAACCGGGATCTTATAATACTAAACCTATTAAACACCAACTAAGCCCCTCAACCCTTCTCGAGGTGAAACTTATGGCACTACCTAGGCCGTTAATCCTACCGGTTATTAGACGTCTTTCCAGTTGTCTAATTATTGTGTAAGTACCCTAATATTGACCTACTCTTTTCCAATCATAGTTCTAGGGTAGTTTGGATTATTTAACTTGACTTGATAGACTAATAAACCGACGGGGCAACTAAATTCATGACCTTTTCCAAGGACTGTTTAAAGCAATTCGCCGGGTAAGACCTATCAATAGCCCCTCACTTTCCAGGTATTAGGACTAGCAGAACACCAAAACCTAGTAAATTACTAACACTTACTTCTAGGGGTTATCGGCCGATTCTCCCTAAAGAGTTAAGATTTCTTACGTGATATAGACACTCACCAAAATCTAAAACCCTAGTATGACTCTATGTTGTGATAAAGACCGTCACTAAGAATCATACGAATCAAATGACAATAATAAACAAAATTAAAGTACGCATATGCATCAAATCAATAAAACAAACTCTTTACTAAACACAATCAATCCATAATACTCATGCAAATAACGAAAAAGGTAAAATAATTATATCAATCCATTCATCAAGTCTAGGTGGCTTAAAATTTTAGCCAAGCATGTCAATAAACGAAAACAAATCAAAGATATTCAAACTAGAATTCATGATAACAAGTTTCGTAAGAAAAACCAAAAACAAAGAACTAGAAAACCCGTATAGTCTTCGATCCTTCGTCCTGAACTCGTACCACTGATTCGTAAGCTTCAAAATCTCCGAAAATCGCCCAAGAATGCTCTAAGATCGCCTAACAATGTCTCCAATTCGTAATTAGGGTTAATGATGAGTTTCTTGGAAATTTATATCAAACCCTAGAGATTAACGAATTTTGACCGTCAACACAGCCCGTCGCGTCGCGCGACGGGTATGATCTCTTGTGGTCGCGTGACGCGACCATGTAGAATTCCAGAATTTGTTCTTTATTTGGTAGCGGGGCGCGACTGTTAATCCGTGTTGCCGTGGCGCGACGCCACTGCACAATTTGGACAGACGTCTTCGAATTTTGAAAGGCTTCAACTCCCAAAAATCTCAAAAATTATTCTAACTCTTTTATCAACTTGCTCCAAGACTTGGTATTCAGCATTTTATCTCGTTTTTACTCGATTTTCAGCAAATATAAGCATCAAGACCTGGAAAACACAAATTTATCAATAGTACGCACATTCTAACTAAAACGGAACTAAAAATAATGCAAAACTATACAAACTATACACGAATAAAAGATGTATTTTGCAATACATCACGGTACCATTAGTGTTGTTCAAAGGATATTAGTTAGGCTCATCATGGTGTCATATAATACTGACAGTGGAACCGATGTTGTTTGGTTGGGTAATATACCATAATGATAAGGTGCCATTTATGGAAACCGAAAACATAATAATAAATAGCGGTACCGAAACTAGTGTTGTTTACTCGGTTTCAGTTCAATATGTTAGTGACACGGTATCTGATTTCAATAATATTTATATTAGGATGTTGTTGAAAAATTATCATAGTTGCGGATTTATATTTTGAAAAATTTAATGAAGAAAAGTTATTACAAAAAGAAAACCACATTAAATACTATTTAAAAATAAAGACTTAAAAACATTATTTTAAATTCATCTTACTTCCTGGTTAATATATATATAAAAACTAAGGGGATATTAGTACGATACATGCACTCGGTATAGTAATCAATACTTGTTTTGCATCGATCAAAACCCATAAAAATGAACACCAGTACTGATACCATTAATGTTGTTCAAACGATATCAGTTGGGCTCTTCATGGTGTCGTATTCCTTTATCGTCAGAGACGAAGTTGTACAAATGAAACATTATCGAAACCATAAACCAAAAAATGAATACAGACAATGGAGCCGATGTTGTTCGGTTCAGTACCGGACGATAATGATATGGTGTCATTTATCGAAACCGAAAACATAAAAATAAATAGTGGTACCGATACCGGTGTTGTTCACTCGGTTTTAGTTCAATATGGAAACGACACGGTATCTGGTTTCAATAATATTTATAATCGGATGTTGTTAAAAATTAAACATAGTTACGGATTTATATTTAAAAAAAAATAACGAACCAAAGTTATTACAAAAAGAAAACCAAGTTAAATACAATTGAAAAATTTTAAAATAAATACTTAAAAGTATTATTTTAATTAAATTCATCTTAGTTCCTAGTTAATATATATAAAAAACAAAGGTTATTAAAAAAGAAAATTAAATTAAATAATAAATGAAATATTATTTAAAAGTTTTATAATAAATAATTAAAAAGATTATGTACCATTCAACGTAGTTCCTAAATAATATATAACCAGTTTTTAAGACCCGCCCATTGCGGCGGGTCCATTAAACCGAACCAAGTATCTCATTGCGGATTGTTACATAAAACTTTTTCATAGAAAAGATACATTGAACCATGCATGTGCGTTACAGACCGTCATGTAAAAATTTATTGTAGAAAAAAGTAACTAAGTCGAAACAATAACATTTGTTCATTAGGTATGGGCACTCTCTATAATAGAGAAAACCCAATCACCCAAAACAAACATCGAGTGAGAATCACAAAAATGAATACCTTTACCAGTTGTTATAATCCACACAACATACATTCATCTGTATCTTGTAGTTAAATTGTGAGAGGGTTAACTTTATCATGTTGCAAAAACATATATTATAAAATGTATGGTAAATGCAAATATAATTTTTTAACAGTAAATGTAAATATACAATTACAACTATATAGTAAACGTAAAATTAAAAGAAAAACATATGTTCAGTAAAATTAAAAGAAAAACATATGAAAATTCAGTAGAGATATTCGTAAAGCTTAAAATTTAAATTATAACTGAAATTATTAAAAAAGTTAATAAAAAAAAACTTTTTAGCTACTCTTCCACTTCCCAACGATTTCATTTTCCATAAAATATGGCATTCATCCACTTAAGATCAATCATTTCTCAACACATAGACCCACAAAAGAACCACCACCACTACAGTACAACCATCGAACCGGCACCACCGCTACACAGTCATGTCACCACTGCTGAAATCATCACCACCACGAAAAGCCGGCCTGCCACCCCTTCCCGACTTCTCTGCCATCCACACCACTAAGCCGCCGCCACACCACCATGCCACCGTCGTGATCTGAGTTTTGAAATCGCCGCCATCATGCCACTGTTGTCTCCATCATCGTTGGAACCACACCACTGTCATTGTCGTCACCACCACCCTACCGTTGTCAGCACCACCCTCTCCAACCACTGCCCCACCACTCAACAGTTGTGGTCGCCACCAATGCCATTGAGATGAAGTCAATGAGATGTGGTCTTGTGAAACGGGGAAACACCTCAGGAGTAGTACCGGTGGTGCACGCCGGTTTGGTGAAAAACTAAAGAAAGGTTCTGGCTGTGGTGTGGTGCTGACAGAGGAGTTAAGGTGAAAGAGTAGGTGTGAAAGAAATAGAGTGAGAGAAGAAAGGTAGACAGAGAAAGAGGTGAGAGATGTGTTGCACCAATAAAAAGATGTAAAATTGAACAGTACTTATGTGTCTTAGAGTAAAGTTGTTAAATTATATAGGGTGAAACTAGAATTTAGGATCCGCACATTGCGGCAGGATTGTTAAACCAAATAAAAAGTACACGTAAAAATATTGAACTACGCACGCGCGTTGCAACGTGTTAACTCGCAAAAGGTAAACCGAAACGTAAAACATAGAAAAGTAACTAAGTCGACTTAGGATTCACGCATTGCGACAGGGCCGTTAAACCGTCAAAAAATACAAGTAAACATAGCTTACATATTTTCAAATTGATAATATATAAATAGAACTGTTATATTTTGACCTTAAATATGTTGCAAATTAATAATATATTATAATATATAATTATTACTTTTTTCATAAACTATTAGATATAACTTTATCGTATCTCTAAATATTTTATCAAAAATCTACTATATTTTTATATAAATTAAAAAAATATTTTTATCAATAACTATATTCTTATAGATATCTATTTGGTGTGTTCAAATTATTGAAAATCTTGTATTTGTGTGACATTTTTACGACCAATTGTTTATAATTATTTTACAACATAATATCTGATGAAACACTGGTTAAATCCGATGATTAACTAGCTGGTTTGTCTCTCCTGTGGGTTCAATCTCCTTCATTACTCGTCAAATGACTAAGGTCCTGCAAAACAGCAACACCGTTAGCTCGTTAAGAGGGGAATATGGGGGTTTCCCTCTTAACCGGGCTCCGGCGTGAGAATAAGTACTGTTCCGAGGAAGAAAACAGTGTGTGTTGAGTGTGAGAGAGTGGAGAATCGAATAGAATAACCTGAATGATGAAGGGTCCTATTTATAGCCGGAGGGTGAAGGAGGGAGGAGCAACCTTGCCAGCTGCCATAGGGCGCCTGCTGTCCGACCAAGGGGAATATCCTCTTGGTCTCCTCTGCTGTGGTCAGGATGGTGGTACACGTGGCGCGCCTATATTCGTCCATGCTGGAGAAATCGTGCAGCTCTTGTCGGTCTGCTCCTAGATTTGCTGCAGGTCTACATGGCGCTTGGTGACTGGTGACACGTATTGTCCTTCCTGTCGGGAGGAGCATCTTTGGTGCCACCTTGACGTCTTCTAGAAGCTTCTAGAAGCTTCTGGATTCACTTGCTGATGTAGGCGCCATGTTGGATGAAAAAGTGGTGTGGTCCCTTCCATGTAAGCAAAGAATTGGGACCATACCTCTTCAAGTCCCCCTAGTCCAGTGTGCCTTCTAGTTGAGTTGATCGTCTAGGAGGGATTCTGGACTTATAAGGATAGTGGTTGTTGTTTAATGTATGTTGATTACTTTGCGCGGTTGAGCCAAGTGGACGCATGGCGCTTGGCGTACAATGGTGATTCTGCAAAGTTGAGCCAACTGGACGCGTGGCGCATGGCGTGGTGGTAACTTTACAAAGTTGAGCCGATTGGATGCGTGGCGCATGGTGTGTTGGTAACTTTACAAAGTTGGGCCAGCTGGACGCATGGCGCATTGCGTGTTGGTAACTTTACAAAGTTGAGCCAATCGGACGCATGGTGCATGGCGTGTTGGTAACTTTATAAAGTTAGGCCAGCTGGACGCATGGCGCATGGCGTGTTGGTAACTTTATAAAGTTGAGCCAACTGGGTGCATGGCGCATGGCGTGATGGTTCCTGCTGAAAGAAGTTTCCTTCCTTGGAATGAAGACAACTGATGTGACTGTCTGTTGTCCCTGTCATGTCGGAGGTGAACAGTCGCCTTTTCAGTGGTGTCAGTTGCTTTTTCCCACGTTGTCAGGTATGCGTCGCCCCCTTTCTCGAAAAAAGAGGTGGCGGTTTCTCTCCCTTATGACGTCTCATCTCCCTGTTGGATGTCCGCCTGTATTCCTGACAGCCCATTACCCATCGCATTTAATGCGATGGGTATAAATATATGGCGGTTCCCTCATCTTCCTTCACTTTTCAAAATTTGAACTCCATTTTCCTCTCATACTTCTCTACCTCTCTCCTTTTCCAAGTTCATCCCTATACCCTCTTTTCCAAGTTCATCCCTATCTCCTCTTTTCATCTTCTTACACTATGTCTGCTGGAGCCAATCCTTTGACTAAGAAGAGAAAGTACAAGGGTAGGAATCCTCCGGGTCCTGACCGGGCGGTGATAAGTTGGAAAGAAGAAGAATTCCAAAACTTGGTTAGAGATATGGGTTTTTGTCCTAAGTGGGGTGCTCAGTTTCCGACCCCAAATTCTACCGCTCTGGATGCCCCTCCTGGTTATATAGCGTTATATGCCGCTTTCTTCCAGGAGGGTAACTTCCGTCTCCCTATGACCAAGTTTACTGCTGAAGTGTTGACGAATTATGGGCTGCATATTTCTCAAATCAACGCCATGGGGCTTCCTCGTCTTACACATTTCGAGTTCATATGTAGGGGCAACCGTATTGAGCCAACCTTTGAGATGTTTAACGTTTTTTACAACGTGAGTTACACCGGTGGGTTTTACTCCTTTAACTCCCGGACCACTGGTGTTATCCCTTGTAGTTCCAACCCACCAAAAAGCCTTCACGATTGGAAACAGAAGTTCTTCTATATTCGCCGTGGGGTTATTCTGGTGGACATGCATTACCGGGCAGAGAGTGAAGGGATTCCCAAGATAGATGTGACTATAAATTTTGCTGAGCAAGAGTGGTATAAGACGTTGACACGGAAAGCCACTTCTATTTGTCAGATTGAGGAGAGGGCATTGGTGGGGGCTGGTATGAGCATGTTGTGGGTCCCGAAGAACCCTAAGGGTGTCCCTGTTTATGGTTATGATGGGAAAGGTATTAATGTTGTTTATTTACATTTTCGTTCATTTTTTACTTCATTACGCCCTTCCTTATGTTCTTTCGTTTTACAGTTGGATATAGTTTGTTGAATGTTCTCAATCCAAAGGCTACCGGTGCCATGGTTGAAGCGGTGATTACTGGGGATAAACCTGTGTGGTTGGACCAAATCCGTGACCGTTTCTTGCATCCCACCAGCGATAGTTTTGCTGCTTATGCCAATACTATCCTAGGTGAAGATGATGGTGATGAGCTTGATGACACTGTTGATCCTACTCGAGAGGAAGTTATTGTTCTCTCGAGTGAGGGTTCTGACAGATCACGTGAAGGCCTAATTCCTCGTTCCCCTCGTGCAGGTCCAGCGCAAGGGGCTGTGAACGAGCCCGTGAATGAGCCTGTTAATGTTGATGTTGATCCTCCGGTGGAAACTACCGAGCAGTTAGAAACCAGAAAGAAGAAGAAGGTGGACAAGTCTGAGAAGAAGGAGAAGAAGGTTGAGGAGAATGTTACTGAAGCTCCTCGTAAGCGACCTTCTACCCTTCCTTTCCTGGATTATGTTGTCGTTTCTGATACGCTATCTGGTTTAGGCGCAGGGGGTAAGCGTACTGAGCGTGACCCTGAGGACGATGAAACGTTGACAGAGATCATGAAGAAGAAAAAGGTTCTTGAGGATAAGAAGAGAGAGCTTGCTGACCAAGCTGCTGCTGCTCTTGCTGCCAAGAGAGCTAAACTTCAGAAGGAAACTCCTCCTGCATCCTCGGAGTCTGAGATTGACATGGGTGTTTTTAGCTCGAAGCGTGGTAATCTCTTGGAAGAGATATATGTTGTTCTGGTTCTCGAGGTAAAGGCTTTTTCACTTGTAAGTCTTGTTGGTTGCTTTTCGTTCTTGTTTTGACTGTCATGGCTGTCTGGCGACAGGTGTTAAGTCGGGTAAAGCTTCCCGTAAGACTGACATTTCGAAGATTACTCCTCCTACCTCTCCACCTTCTAGGACTTTTGGTCTATCCCCCCCATGAGGATTTGGGTGAGAAGGAGAAACAAGGTTATGTGGAGGTTGAACAAGTCGGAGAAGGTGGTGCTAGTGATGCAGGTCATGCTGGTGGTGATGGTCGAGGCAAGGGTGTTGATACCGAGGCAGAGTCTAGTAAGGCTACACCTCGCCAGACCATCTATACCAGACGTCCACTAGGTTCTGGTGGTGGTGCTACTTCGGGGGTACCCCGAAGTCCTGAGTTTGAAAATATCCAAGCTGGGTCCTGGGATACCCATAACCCAGCATGTGATGATCTGCCGCATGCTCCTCGGTGGAAATTGACTCAAGGCTCCCGTATGAATGATCATGATAACTGCCGAGAGTTCTTCTCCTTATCCCTCCCCCCTGCTGAGAGGTTATTTCAAAAAAGGCGTAACTGGTTTGATCTCTTTGATGATCATATTCATGCCGGGGTCAACTTTTTTGCTACCTCCCAGGAGATTGTTCGAGAATGGAAGCTGATAGGGGAGGATACTTTTGAATTTGGAAATGCGAAAAAAGCGTTTGCTGAAGAGAGGGAGAAGTTCAATGCCGAAAGGAAGGGTTTGTTGTGGAGGGTGTCTGATGCGGAGCAAAAGCTTGCACAAGAGAAACAGGTTAACTCCAACAAGTAGAAAGAGTGGGAGGTGGCTTGTGAACAGACCAATAAAGAGCTGCAAGCACAGTGTGAAGCCATTCTTAGGTTATCTGGTGAGAAGACCAAAATCAGTGATGAAGCTGAGGAAGAGCGCGCTGCGCATCGAAAAAGAGAACAGGAGTATGTTGCGCGCATAGCCAAGCTGGAAAAGTTTGGTGAGGAAAAAATCGCTGAAAGCAAGGCTTCAGAGATTTTAGCTGAGGAAATGTCTGCTGATTGCAAGTGGCTACTTGCACGCGCGGTGCCTCTGGTAACTTCCTTTATGTATGTTTGCAGTTAGTTGATCTTTATTATTCCTCTCATGTTTCTATTCCTTTCTGCAGATTTCTGAACGTATTGTAAAATCTCATGAGCTTGCCAACTATATGTTTGAATTGGGTCAAGCGGCATATAATAGTGGGCGGAAGGACGGTTAGAGCGAAGGTAGAGCGGCAGTTGCAAATAAGGAGAAAGATTATCATTTTGAGTTGTACAAGGAAGATTGTGGTGCTGCCTATGCTGAGAAACGTCGTGACTTTGAATTTATCGAGTTTGGCATTGTGAAGGCTGTCAACAAGTTATCCCGGAAACCTGACGGCATTGCCTTGTTGAAGAAGGCTCTTGGAGATGAAACTCATGGAACCGGGGGTGTCGGCACTAGCCACCAGGAGTGAAGGTGTCCGGACTGTGCGCCGTGTATGGGCTTGATAGCCTTGTAACTATTTGACAATTTCCTAAGCAATTCGCCTTAATACTATGTGAACAATTTGCTCATGGTTGACATGTCTGTTATTATTTTGTTATATTTGACATATTTCATGTTAATATTTGGCTTTGCTTCCTGTGAATTTTGATATCGTTACAATATGTGCATGTGTAATTACTTTGATTAGGTATCACGAATGAATGATGGCGCTGACAGGTTGTGCTGTGTTAGTTACAACGTTTGTTCTGTCGTTTAAGTGCACAGGTTGATTCGTGTATATGAAGTGATTGAGTTACAGGTTATTGTGTTGACCCGGCTGTGTTCAGCTTTGGGGGTCTTACAATGTTTGTTTACCATGTTTTTGATGCTTTCGTGTTTATGTGGGCACGAAGTATTTATTTGGCCTTTTTTAGGCTTTGGTTGTGTTTTTGACCCGGCTGTGCACTTGGTTGTGACAGGCCTTGGAGGTCTACAACGTTTCCTAATTTTGAGCCATTGATGTTTTCGTGTATGCCCAAAGTAATATATGCAGTTGTGACAAAAATTCGCATGAGATAAGATAGCCAAACACTTCTTGTATTAGTGTTAAATGTGTTGGCGCGCAGCCATTACAAGTACATAGAAAAAACTTCGACCATCTACATGTAGCATCTTCTTAATTGCTGAGCATTCCAGGTTCTTGGGACTTCTTTGTTCTCAAGTGTGCGTAGCTTGTACGCTCCCTTTCCAAGAACTTTATCTACGACATAAGGTCCCTCCCACTTGGGGGCTAATTTACCCGGTTTTCGGCATTAGATGCCTCATTGTCCCTTAGGACGTAGTCACCAGGGTTGAACGTGCAAATTCGGACCTTACTGTTGTAGTACTTTTCCAACTTGGTCTTGTATTTCGCCTCATTGATTGCCGCCATTTCCCTTCTCTCTTCTAGAAGGTCTAGATCCAACCTTCTTTCTTCTTCATTGTTGATCATGTTCATGGAGAGCATTTTTGGGGATGGCAGGCCGATCTCTGCTGGTATCACGGCTTCGGACCCATAGACTAGGCTGAACGGTGTTTCTCCGTTGCTTGTCTTTGGCGTCGTCCTATGGGCCCATAATATGTTGGGTAGCTCGTCAACCCAACCTCTTCGCTGTGTCCCCAGCCGTGCTTTGATACCATCAACTATGCTCTTGTTCACGGCTTCGACTTGACCGTTTCCCTGCGGGTGCGCAACCGAGGAAAAGGTATGTTCTATGTGCAACTCCTTGAGCCAATTTTGGAGATCATCGGCAGCGAAATTTGTTCCGTTATCGGTGATGATTCTCAGAGGTAGCCCGAACCGGCAGATTATTTATTCCCAGATGAACCTTCGTACTTTGGTAGTTGTGGTTGATGCCAACGCCTTTGCTTCCACCCATTTTGTGAAATAGTCGACTGCGACTATGATGAATTTCACCGATCCCGGGGCTTCTGGAAAAGGAGCAACCATATCTATCCCCCATTGCTGAAACGGCCATGCCGTTGTTACGGGGACTAGTTCATTTTTGGGGCACATCGCTTTCGGAGCATGTCTCTGACACCCGCTACATTTCCTCAAGACCTTTACTGCGTCTAGATGAATTCTAGGCCAGTAGTACCAGGCGTTCATCACTTTTGCTACTACCATTCTTGGGCAGGCATGAATGCCGCAGATTCCCTCGTGTACTTCCCGGATCAGGTAGTTTGCATCTTCTGGGTCAACGCATCTCAATAACGGCCCAAGGTATGATTTTCGGTACAGAATTCCATCGACCATCTGGTAGTGTTCGGACTTGTACTGTACTTTCCTTGCTTCGGCTTTGTTTTCGGGTAGTATTCCAGACTGGATGTACATGATTATGGGAGTAATCCAAGATGTCGTTCCCAGCAGAATAACGCTCACTTGCCTTAGCGGTACCGATGGATTGCTCAGAACTTCAATGCGCACATCCTTGGCCAAGTGCTGGAAACTGGTGGATGCAAGTTTACTCAGTGCATCTGCTGGTTCTCGCTTCGGTTGATATGGTGCACTTTGTAAGAATTGAAGTTCTGCAGCAATGCTTTCGCTTGGTCTAGGTATAATTCCATTACGTCTCCTTTGGCATCATACTGGCCGTTGATCTGCCCTGCTACTAACATGGAGTCCACATGCGCCTCGATGTGTTTGACTCCCATCTTGATCGCCAACCTCAGACCGGCAAGAAAGGCTTCGTATTCGGCTTCATTGTTCGCGCTCTTGAAGTCTAACCGGATGGCATACGTGAATTCATGTTTTTTCTGGACTTACCAGCCTAAGTCCTGCGCCTGCACCGTCCTCGTTGGATGCGCCGTCTGTATACAGTAGCCATGGTTCTTCCGAATGTTGCCTTTCAGCTCTTTCCTTTGCCTTGCATTCCCTGTCTTTGTCACCAGGTACCTCTGTCATGAAATCGGCCAACACCTGGCTCTTAATTGCTGGCCTTGGTCTGAAGACCACGTTGTGGCCCCCCAGTTCTATAGCCCATTTCGCTAATCTTCCAGATATCTCGGGCCTTGCGAGGATGTTGCCAATGTTGTAATTTGTTAAAACGTGAATGACGTGATTGGCGAAGTACCTGCGCAATCGTCTCGATGCGTGAATCAATGCCAGCACTAGTTTCTCCATTATGGCATACCTTGTTTCCGGATCATTCAGAGTGCGAGACACATAATAGACTGGTGTCTGTATGCCTTGTCGGTCCACGAGCAGAACTGCTCCGACTGCTTTGTCTGATGCTGACAGGTACATCACTAGAGGTTCTCCTTTTACTGGTGCTGTCAGTGTTGGCAATCTTATGAGGCAATCTTTCATTTCTCGGAATGCACTTTCGGCTTCCGGAGTCCACTGAAACTGGCTTTTCTTCATGCAGTTGCGGAGTGTTTTGATAAATGGAAAAGACTTAGCTGCGTGATTGGCTAGGAAACGGTTGAGTGCTGCTAACCGTCTAGCCAATTTCTTCATTTCCTTTATTGTTGACGGTGAAGGCATCCGCTCGATTGCTTGCACCTTTTCCGGATTGACTTTAAACCCATCTCTCGTTACGACGAAACCCAGGAACTTTCCTTCTTCCATGCCAATGGAACATTTCGCTGGATTTAGCTTGATACTCACTCCGCGCAGTGTGTCGAACGTTTTTTGAATATTTACCAGCATCATACTTTCTTCTTTGCTCATGATAACCAGGTCATCCATGTACACTTCGATGTATTTGCCGATAGCATCGCTGAACGTTTCATTCATCAATCTCTGGTAAGTTGCGCCTGCATTCTTTAAACCAAAAGGCATTTTTGTGTAGCAGTATAGCCCTGTTGGTGTGCGGAATGCAGTTTTGTCTTCATCTTGGATGGCCATCTGCACCTGATGGTATCCCTTATAGCAGTCAAGGAAACATTTCCATCTGAACGTTGCCAGCGAATCGATCTTCTCGTCAATATCTGGTAAAGCATAACAGTCGCGCGGGCATGCTTTGTTTAGATCTTTGTAGGCCACACACATCCTCCAACTGACGTTTCCTTTTTGGACCATTACAGGGCTCGCCACCCAAGTTTGATATCGTACTTCTCTAATGATGCCAGCATTTAACAGCTCTGTGACTTGTTCTTGCATAGCATCGTGCTTTATGTCTCCCAAATGACGTTTGACATGCACCACAGGTTTGGCAATCTCTGAGACGTTTAGTCTGTGCTCTGCTATGTGCCATGGAACACCCACCATGTCAGCTGGTGTCCAGGCGAACACGTCCATGTTTTCAAACAACAACTTTTTTAGCGCCGCGCGCGTGAGATCAGACATCGCAGGGCCTAAGGTGACCGTTTATTCTGGGTATTTGCTGTTCAGTACCCATTTTTCAGCTTCTGCGCATGGTGTTGATTTGCTTGCTTTTGCTGGTCTGGTTTCATTTGTTGCTAAGACTTCTATGCTTGCGTAAATTATTGCTACCCCTGTCGCTGTTGGGAACCCAACGGCCGAATGTGGTCCAGAGCAAATCATACTGAAATCTCCTTGGGACTCTCTTCCCAAAAGGATATCATGTCTTGAATGTGCGGGTAGCACCATGAACGTGACTTCTTCTGTTCTTGAATTCCTTCCGTCTGAGAGCAGCACCGGAAATGATATCTGGCCGAGAGGAAAAAACGGCTTCGTTGCAGAAACCAGTTAGTGGGTAATCTACTGGTTCCAAGCGCGCTTTGTCCTCTTGGTCAAATTGATTGAAGCATTGTTCGTATATGATATCTGCGGTGCTCCCTGGGTCAATGAAAATGTAGTCGGTTTGGTAGTGACTGATTACGCCAGATATGACTATAGGCCTTCTCTCACTTGGACCTCCTCTTACTATGGGGAAGACAACTTGTCTTTCGTGCCATGAGTCATCTTGTGTGCGCTTGTTATAATTCTTTCACGGCCTTCGTGGACCCCCTTGAACCATGTGAGTTTCTAATTTTCGGAGCTTTTTGTTGTCTGGCCCTTCTTCTCTTCTTTGAATTTGACGGTTATCGCGCTTCCCACCTTTCACCAGGTGGGTGAGCCTTCCGTCTCTCAGGGCTCTCTCTATCTCTTGCTTTAGGCTGAAACAGTCATCGGTCAGGTGACCGGTGTCTTTGTGGAATTCACAGAAAAGATTTGGGTCTTGGCCCCTTTTGTTTCACATCTGTAGAGGTGGTTTGAACTGGTGGTTCTCAGTTGACAAGACCTCGGAAGGGGTCTTTGTTAGGGGCGTCAACTGTTTTTCTCTATTTTCTCTTTTGACCTCTTTGCGATGGGCGATCTGGTTGATTGTGTTGCGCGCATCTTCTCTTACTGGGCTTTTTTCCCTGTAACTAGACGTTTCCCATGATTGGCCTTTGCCTTTCTTGTTGCGCCGATCATTGTGGTTGTAACTGTATTGACGGTTGTCATCACTAGTCAATTGTTTGTCAGTGCGCGCAATTGTTTTTGCTGCCTCAATGAAGGTTTCCCAATCTTTGGGGCCTCCATCTCTTCCTTTCAGTCGTTTGATCAGGTCGTCACACTTTACTGCCCTCATAAAGTGTGTGCGCATCATTTCTCGCCTACGTCTCTGATTTCCAAGCATTCTTTGTTATATCTGGTGATGAAATCTTCCACGCTTTCGTGATCCTTCCTCCATTTATTCAAACAATCAGTTGGATCTCTAGTATGCCTGCGCTGTTGGGAGAAGTGCGCAAGGAACTTGTCTCGAAAATTGATCCATGACTTAATTTTTCCTGCTGGCAGGCTGTCGAACCAGACGCGCGCCACGCCGACAAAGGTTTGTGCGAAAAGATGACACCAAGTTGGTAGGTTCCAGCCACCTGTTACCCCTGCGCCATTGAAGACTTGGAGGTGGTCATCGGGATCTGTTAAGCCATTGTATTTGCCTATGTTATGCGGCAGTTTTGTCTTATCAATATCGGCTGTCGCAATCTCTCTGATGAATTTGGGGTTTTCAGCAATGCCGTCTAGGCGATAGCTTAAAGAGTAATCATGCTCTGCTTTTGGATTGTACCCCGCGCGCTTGTGGGGTTTGTACGCCTCGTGTTCTGGTGGTAATCTGCTGAATACCGTGCTTTCTTTCTTGTACGTTGGGTCATCTTCTTCATTATAGCTATCCCATTCGTCGTTTATATTGCGCGGGCCTAAACGACTTTGTACTGGTTTTCTTTGTTGATGGGAGTACTGCACATAATTGCTTTCTGTTTCGCCATAAGTATCGCGCGTGTCATGCGCGCTTTGCCTTCTGATGTTTGGCATGGGTGCTTTTTCAGGATTCAAGTTCCCCGCATTGGCCTGCTGAGGCATGTGGGTGCTCGGAGGCCTTTGCGGTGGGGTAACAAAAGCGAATTGGTTAGCTTGTGCTTGGAGCAAGGCTTGTTGTGCGCTGAGTTGTGTATAGACAAGATTTAGAGACGTCATTTGTTCGGCATACCAGGAAGCCAGAGTTTTTTTCCCTCGGGTAGCCCTAAAAGTGCAGAAAAGTTCAGTTGTGTTTAGTCCGATGGGGCTGAGGGGCCAGCTCCATGGTTTGGTGTTTGAACTATTGGAGGTGTTTGGTGAACTACCCCAGGTGGAGGTTGGAAAGTGGCTCCATTTGTGGTTTGGTTGATGACCCTGGGTGGGGGTTGGAAAGTAGCTCCGTTTGTGGTTTGGCTGACAACTCTGGATGTGCTTCAAAGATCTCAGGGAAATCGTTGTTCATTTGCCCTTCTTGGATGGTCTCGTTCCTCTGGACCCTTTGGACGTGCGCGGAGTCCGTGATGAGTTCAAAGGAAGAGACTTCTCCATCTATTTGAGGAGAAGGGTTTGGTTCAGCCATTTCAGAGAGTTTTTCGAAGAAAAAGGAGATGAAGATTGTTTGCAAAAAATGCGGTGGGCGCCAATGATGAAACACTGGTTAAATCCGATGATTAACTAGCTGGTTTGTCTCTCCTGTGGGTTCAATCTCCTTCTTTACTCGCCAAATGACTAAGGTCCTGCAAAACAGCAACACCGTTAGCTCGTTAAGAGGGGAATATGGGGGTTTCCCTCTTAACCGGGCTCCGGCGTGAGAATAAGTACTGTTCCGAGGTAGAAAACAGTGTGTGTTGAGTGTGAGAGAGTGGAGAATCGAATAGAATAACCTGAATGATGAAGGGTCCTATTTATAGCCGGAGGGTGAAGGAGGGAGGAGCAACCTTGACAGCTGCCATAGGGCGCCAGCTGTCCGACCAAGGGGAATATCCTCTTGGTCTCCTCTGCTGTGGTCAGGATGGTGGTACACGTGGCGCGCCTATATTCGTCCATGCTGGAGAAATCGTGCAGCTCTTGTCGGTCAGCTCCTAGATTTGCTGCAGGTCTACATGGCGCTTGGTGACTGGTGACACGTATTGTCCTTCTTGTCGGGAGGAGCATCTTTGGTGCCACCTTGACGTCTTCCAGAAGCTTCTGGATTCACTTGCTGAGGTAGGCGCCATGTTGGATGAAAACGTGGTGTGGTCCTTGCCATGTAAGCAAAGAATTGGGACCATACCTCTTCAGTATCTTACACCAACTTTTTATCAATTAACTAAAACATAAATTCAAAAAATAATCCGTTTTATACTACTTGGGGTTATGATGTTCATTGAATCAATTTTCAGGGTTGTTAGGGTCGTTTGAATCGGGGTTATTTGAGTTTAAAATTTTTGAAGTGAATTTGAATTCTACTAAAATTTACAAAAACATATTTGAGTAAGTTTATTCGAATTGGTTCGGTATTTCAAGTTTTCTGATGTATATGAAGGAATTGAGCTAGAAGATTACCGCGTTTTGTATAAATGAACGGATGTGAGCGCGGCACGACATAGGGGCGAAATTTAAAAGCAGGGAGAAGTAGATTAAGAAGAGCCAACCAATTTTGATTTTTGAACATGCGCGTATAACTCAGATGCAAGTTCTCAACTCTTTTTAAGTGGTCATAACTTTTGTATACATTATCTAAAATAATTAAAGTACGTCAGAAACAAGTGACTTTTTTATCTTTAATATGAGTAGTCCTGCTATACTTAAAAAAATGATAAATGATTTTGTACTTTATTTTGAGGATTAGTAACCATTTTTTGTGTTTTAGAAAATGGGTAGAAGTTTGGAAACAAAAGGTAACAAAAGGGTGTGATTATGAATATGACGAATGAAAGGTGATATGCAACACGATATCTCGTAGAAATTTATTTTATAACCTAGTACATATATAAAGTGGGGATACACGAGGAAAAGTAAAGATGGGTGTGTATCAGTATGTCATTATAAAAACTACTGGTTTCGTGTTTCTTTCCCCTCAAATTATCACCCCACATTGTCAGTTTAAATTGACAATAGTATCAATTTTAAGTCAATATATGCAATCAAATCATTTGGTGGCCTCAACTAAGTGGACATAGTTTAGAGTGTTGAACATGCTAATCATTTTTTTGTATTTGTTCATAATTTAACTTAGGGGTGAGCAAAAGGCAAAACCCGACCCTACCCGACCATTACCTGACCCAACTCGACCCGAGAACCGATCAAACATAAAATACATAACTGATTCACTACCCAAAATATATGGTCGGTTCCGGGTTTTTATGTAATCGGGTTTGTCGGGTATCAAGTATAAGAACCGACCCGACATATTTCATTTTCAACATGTTTTGTTATGAACTTGGGAAAACTATTGTACATTCACAAACCATCCGATGATGAAGAAACACAACATTCACCTTGATTTCGGCCTTATATACATTTCAATCTATGTTTCTATTTCAATCCATTAACGATGATGAGTTATTTCTTTGTTAATTTTCATTCAAATGTTATTGATAGTCATGCCTAATTTGAACTAACTTGACCACGCAAGTCTAATATGTTTGTTGTATATTAAGTAGTTCTGTAATAGTGGATACGGATTTGCAAGTATTTCATGCTTGAAGGGGTGTTTATGCTTCAATCTAATGTTTATTGTCCATGATTAATCTCTTTGCACACCAAGTGTTCAATAAAGTGTCCGAGTAAAAAAATTGACGTAAAATATTACCAAATATTGTTGTTTTTGATGAATTGCACTACCAAACGTAGATAAAATTTTCTAACAAAAAATTCATAACTTAAACATCTAAAAATTCAAAAAGTATTGAGTAATTCACAGTAGCAGCCAAGAAGTTGACTGCAAATTCAATGCAGATGATTTCTTTCTCTATATGAATGTATCTCTGGGAGCATCATGCAGCCGTTGTATGTTATATATTTTAGGGATTCAAGCCACAATCGCTACTGGGCTATGTCCTAATCTCTTTTAAGTAGCACTTTAGTTCGGTCCATAGGTCCAAGTCAGGTTTCACTATGAAAAGAACCGAGAACCGACCCGACCTGATTTTATATGAAAAATTGGAACTTATCTAAATACCTAAGTACTTGGGTTCGGGTCGGGTTGGGTATGTTTTAACTTAGTTTATATACATTCATGTTAAACTTGTACTTAAAGAATGCCCTTAATTTTAGGGTGTTAATATTCACACATCTTTTCCCTTTCTCTCTATGTATACACATAAAGGGAGATAGAATGAAAGGAGTGAGAATATCGCGATATGGGAAAAAGATAACCTTTGCTTTATCCTGTACACTATTTTTTTATATCTTTTCTTGCAAGTGTAAAACTATTCGCCGGTTGAGCACATTTTTTTTGTAGGGGACTTAATTTCACTTTACCAAAGCCCCTATCGGCAAATTCAGAACAATCATGCATGTCAAACTTGTACTTCAAAAGGTACAAAAATTACATATTTCTAGGTTTAGTAGCATAAACCCTGGAAACAAAAACCAAAGATGAATAAATAAACAAGCTTATTAGGTTAAGCACTTTGCTTCTTTAATCCGTTTTAAGCACCAATAAAGTGGAATAAAATTATATTAAAATCAAATAAACAAATAAAATATGCTTTGCCAGACTTAAAGCAAACCTGCCGCCACAATATAGGACCATGCAAATTAAGCTAATAATAAAGGTTAGAGAAAGATAAAAGGAAATCGGGTAGACGAGCCTCCTGTATGCACGGGTTGGGGGTGTCAAGCCAACTTGAGCCTGAATATTTACACAACTTTTAGAATTGCTAATAAATAATTATTTTATCTATATATTTACCATTATTTAAGGATACTTCTATAATTTATTATATGTACATTTACGATTGTACATATGAAAAACCAAAAATATTATATATGTAATAACTAATAACATACGTGTAAAAGAAATAATTTACATATGTGTAAAGAAACCAAATTACGTATATGTAATTATAAAATTACATTTAAAAAAAAATGATAAAACTACTCAATGTAATCATAATAAATGATAAAAAAATACTCTTAAACAATGTTAAATATAAAAACATATTAGTATAATTATCAATGTTGTAGAAGGCGCTAGGCGCTAGTCGGGCGGTGAGGTACAGCCTAGTGATTAATCGGGATTAATCGGAATGGGATTTTTATATGTATTTTTTCAAAATTATATATATATATACCCAATAATATAAAAATAATACTTCAAATTCACATAAATACTTCAAGTTTCAGATAGTATGGTTCGATTTTGACCGATTTTGACCAATTTTGACCTCCTAGGACCGATTTTGATCGATTTTGACCGACTAATATTGTCCGATTAATCCGATTTTTGACCGCCTAGGACCGATTTTGACCGCCTAGGACCGATTTTGACCGATTTTTTACCATGACTGATTAATTGACCGCCTAGCTCAAAATTAGGCAGTAGATGACCGCCTAGCGCCTAGGCGCCGATTAATCGGCCGCCTAGGCCGATTTCTGCAACCATGATAATTATTGTTTATTAAGAGTTCTGTAAGTTTTGTAATTATTTAGAGTTTAGAAATGGTCCTTACCCTATATATATATAGAAAGTATACCGTACATTACGGCTTAACGTACTTCACGTACGATAACGTGCGTGATTTGTTCTATAACATGCGTGATTAATGTTTTCTATATGCGTGATTATTGTCTTTCAACATGCGTGATTTTGGATTTTTGAGTTACAATGTGCGTGATTTTAAAATGAACGTGCGTAATTACCTGTCGTACGTGATGTACGTTAAGCAGTAATGTACGTTAACCTTCCTCTCTCTCTCTCTCTCTCTATATATATATATATATATATATATATATATATATATATATATATATATATATAGGCCGGTTATTGTACAAATTGCCTTAACGTACGCAGCGTACGAGATGTAGTATCAACATGCTATTTTTTTAACATGCGATTTTGATTTTTTTTCAGCAACATGCGATTTTTTTTAACATTCGAAATTAATTTTTTTAACATGCGAGATTTCCTTTCTGGGTTTTTAACATGCGAATTTGTCATAGCGCACGCTTCGTACGTTAAGACATTTTGTACGATAAGCTTTCTTTCTCTCCCTCTCTCTCTTTCTCTCTCTCTCTCTCTCTCTCTCTCTCTATATATATATATATATATATATATATAGGGTTGAGTTCATTTGTGAATAACCTCCTTGATTGTGAACGCTAGTGAACTAATCCTAGACATTGATTATCAATACACAAGTGTAAATCGATGGCCACGATTTGTTCACTCAGTTTACAAATACACTAGTGTTCACTCGAGAATGAACACTATTGTAGCTTGCGAACTGAGTGAACTAATCATGGTCATACACGTGTGTAGATCAATGGCAAGGATTTAATGTTGAAATACACTAGTGTATTTTACGATTTGATGATGAGATCCTGGCCACACACGTGTGTAAATCAATGGCCAGGATTTGTTCACTCAGTTCGCAAATACATTAGTCTTCACTCTAGAACCCCACCCTTGTGACAACTGTAAAAAATCCAGGTTTCCGTACAATTAATTAACCTTGATTAATGCTTAATGATTGTGCTGAAATTACAAGTAACTGCATTTTGATTTCTGCCATACACAAACATGTGCATCATACATTGTTTAATGTCATACCAATATTGCATGAAAGCTATATTGTCTCAAATGATGCATTAAGTACAGTTAGCACAGTGAACGGATAAATCAGAAATATGCTGACGAAGTTCAGTACATAGACAGACAGTGTTTTTGAGACCCAGTGTGGACCAGAACCAAGTACTACACTTGTATAGAGTGTAGGGAAGTAAGGACCACAAAACTGCTTTACTAAGTGATAGTTTAAGTGCCAGAAAGTGCCTAAAACCCACAAAAAGTGCAGAATTATGCAAAATACAGCAAAAATCAGCATTTTAACAAGCTAATATTATGCAGAAATATGACTAAATGGTCCTGAATGCTTTCCTAAGTGTCGGGAATTAAAAGTGTCACAAAAAGATACATAAAGCACACTAAACTGTAAGGTTTGGCACTTTAACGAATCAGTATCTAACCGAACAATCGGACACTACCCGAAACACCAAATTTACACTAGAAGCATTGTTTTAATGTTTCCAAGCTAGTTATGGTCCCCGAACATCATAACACCCCATACAAAATATCTAGTAACTAAAACACTTAACCTACACTTGGATTAGAACTAGATTGCAACTAAGTGATTGAACCTATTCTACATACCCCCCCTACCTACAATCGGCCATACCACCACCACCATACCCCAATATTTTATTTCCTTTTTATAATGGATCTTTTTTTTGCTTTTTATGACACAATACACACAAGATATTAAGGAATGATGGTTATAAGAATGGCATGAGAGTTCAAGAGATCATTATTCACACACACAACACACACTCGATCTCTCTCCCTCTCTTGCTCTCCCTCTCGGCCGAGACCACAACCACACACCACCATCATCATCCAACTTTCTTCTTCTATTCCAAGATCATACAAGGGTTCTAGGAGGTATACAAGTAAGTGTGGTGGCTTTGGAACTTCAAGGACCTCTATCATTAGCTTTTATCCTCTTGATTTCTACACTTGATTCATCCCTAGCCTTGTGCTAGTGGTAAGATTCTTGTACACTCTAGTTTACTTCCATTTTTAGTGGTTAATGTTGAATCATGATCAAAACTTCAAGAACATTAAAGAACATAAGCATGAAACATGAACGTAAGCTTGATATATGAAGTAATCTGGATGAAACTAAGTTGTTTATGGTATGAATGCTTGTTGATCATAGATTGTTTGTAGAAATGATGTTGATCATCATAACATCTTGCTAGATCATGATTAAAAACATGGTATGGCAAGATGAGAGGATGATTATGTTAAGAAATCAATAGATCATCCTTATGTGATCATGAACTTGAAATAAGAAAGTTGTTTTCTTGAAAAATAATAATCAAAGTGAGTTAATAATCATAAAAATCTAAGAGTTATGAATGGTTTTTCAAAAGAACCAAGCTTAAAATATGAGTTTTAGTGGATCTTGGTTCTTACATAAACAAACCCTATTTTTAATGGTTAAACAAGTGTAGGAACACTTGTGTAACAAAGAGATTACATAAAGAAGAATTTTTAGAAATTGTGTTTTGAAGTTGTAAACACCCAACTTCTTTAAAAGTGAAGTTTTTAAAGAAGTAAACACATTTTGGAGGGTAACTAAACTCACTAAACACACTACCAAGTTACTACAAATTTTCATAAACTTTCAAGTTCATGAAGTAGTAGATTAAGCATGATTTGGCAAGATTTGCAAGTGAATGATGTTTGTTGATGATTGAAAATTGATTGTGGTGATTTTTACAAAAGAAAATGATATGCTTGAAAGCATGGAAACCTCCATTTTTAGGGGAAACTATGGCAAAATTTTCTAAAAATATAAACACTTAGAAAAATATCTTCAAATAAATACTTACAAGTGTATTTTCAACAATAGATGGTTTCATAAACTTTGCCATAATTTTTTGTTACAAAAATACAAATGTTGGAGGTTGGTTTTTATAAATAAAAGTGGCCAGATATATATCACATCTTGACAAGAGAAAAATATAGCATTTTTGACGAGTATATCACATCTTGTATATATTTTCTTTGGAATTATTAGAAGATATGATTTCACAATTACTTCAAGGGTATATCACATCTTGACAAGGGAAAATATAGCATTTTTGACGAGTATAAATGTATATATTTTCTTTGGAATTATTAGAAGATATATGATTTTTGGGAAAGATATATATTTTCTTAATACACTTGAAATACATTATTTTTGGATAAAGATAAGTTATATATATTTTCTAAATTAGACTTGAAAATATATTATTTTGGAACTACAAATATTTTTGCCAAAAGAAAAATTATGAATAATTTTTCTAAGAAATATTCTTTAAATGTATATTTTGGAAATATATATGTTGGTGGACTTTTTATTAGGAATAATATTTCGGAAAGTATAATATAAAGCTTAAGTATATGAATACTTAATGGACACAATAGAATACGTATTTTCGTAGATATAAATACTCACCGGAATACGAGTACACATGTATAAGATACCCCCATCCTTGGGAAGGAAATACAAGTATAATACTTGAGAAGTATTATTACAAAAATGTTGTTTAACAATTATTCCAAAAATTAATAAATATAATTTAAGTTGAAATATTAATTATTTTGACAATAATTATATAACTTGGAATAATATCAGAAGCGTGAAAGAAACGTAACTCAGAAACGTTAACACTAAGTCAAGGCACGGCCCGTTCGTCTAATAGACATTAGTACGTTGTAGGTAGTCGTGTTCAACGGAGAAGTATGAGTTACAGTTGTTGAAGACGCAAGACTGTGAGTTTCGTGTTCCCCCTTTTCTTTTAACTGTTTTCAATTTTATAACTTCAGGGGTGAAATACATGTTACAACTGTTTACATACATTACTATTTGGTATGGTTAGCTAAGGAAGGGTACACTTAGATCATGTGAGTGGTGGGCACAACGCATAAGGCCATCAATCCTAGTTATAGGACCGAGGGACATGAGTGATAGATCTATTTGGGTGTAACGAGCCCCGCCCATGTTGGACCAGGGTTTGGCCCATAGGTAGACTATGTCTTAGAGCCAGAATCCCGGTGCAAAATTTGCTAGGTTTGAGCTACCTGCATCACGTCACACATATAAATGGCCTTGCAACCCATTGGTGATCTGTTTTCCTTGTTGCTTTCATACCGGGATTTATAAGCGTACATACAAACAAACAAATACACGAACTCGCTCAACTTTTGTTGATGTTTTCAAAATACATGTATTTCAGGGAATTAGTAAGTGGATCTAGCGGGCGTTGGGAGTCTCATGCTGCGTTGTGAATAAGGATGTCATCCATGGTTGTGAGGTTTGGGTTGGGTGTCTTATTCCTGGACGAGACACGTCTACCAAACCTTGGTTTTATTTCATGTCTTTTGATGAGTCCTTAGTGAACTCTTAAAACAACTCGTATGGTTTGTAAATCTTGTGTTAGATGTCTTCGTTTTAAAACAAGGTTGCTATGTTTAAACTTATTTAATGGATGACATGTCTATGGTTTTTATCATATAGTTGTTGTTATGATTGAATGCAATGGTATTAAGTAAGTCACACCATAATCACGCTTCCGCAAAAGTCAGGGTGTGACAGCTTGGTATCAGAGCTTCGATTGTAGCGAACTAGGATTCCTTCTCGAGTCTAGACTACAATCATTAGGGCTCTCACGAAAATGTTTTCACAGCATACTTTCATTGCATACAACGCCCAGATCCAGGAAGACAAACATTTTTACAAACAAAAGACACGAAACACATTTCAAGGATTATGTTCATGGTTCAGTCTGAGAGACTGGGTGGTTCAGTCTGAGAGATTGGGTAGTTCAGTTTTAGAAACTGGGAAGTTTAGTCTGAGAGACTAGGAAGTTCAGTCTGAGAGACTGGGTGGTTCAGTCTGAGAGACTGGGTAGTTCAGTCTGAGAAATTGGGAAGTTTAGTCTGAGAGACTAGGTAGTTCAGTCTGAGAGACTGGGTGGGATAGTTTGGGAAGACTAGAATGGATACGTACATACATTATTATTGATTACATGCTTAATGATGATTGTTGATATATGTGCATATGTTATGATTGTTTTGTTACAGACACTATGTCTTCGTCTGAGAGTGGACTGTCTGATACTGTCGACCCCATGGCCATTGTTTCGGACGATGAGATTGTCCCAGACCCAGAGATTTTTACCTCCGACAATGAGAGTGATCCGGAGATGATGTCAGATGATGACGATGATTTCCAGCCTTTTGCATTACCCGATTTTGGCGACGATGTACCGCATGCTGATGGTTTACCCGACGAGGATCCCTTTCTTGTTCCTATTCCTGACCAGGACCATCTCATCCTCGGACATCCCGATGGTGAGCATGTCATGGTTCCGATCCTCGCCCCTTTGCCTCTTGCTGCTTTTCCTCTCGAGGATTTTCCTTTTGATGACTTGTCTGATGATGATGTCGATCTTTTCATTGATGGTCCCCCTGATGCTGCCCAGGGTGATGGAGTTCCAGCTGAGGATGTCATCGTTGTTCCATTGGTTGTGATTCCTATTATTGAGGTTTCATCTGATCATTCTGTTCCAGATTCTTTCGAGTCTGTGTCATCCACCACTTTGCATGCATTGGGGTTGCAGCGTTACCCCACTGATTCTAATTCTGACACAGCCCTGTCTGTTGCCCCTGTTCCCCCACACGACTTTGAGTTTGACCCTGAGCTAGACATTGTTCCCGACGATCAGCCTGTTGATGCGCCTGCTGATCCTGAGCTGGCACCAGCACCTGAGCCGATGCCTGCTGATCCTGAGCCGATACCAGTACCCGATCCTTTACCTGATTTTAATCCTGTACCATTTGGCGTACCCGACATCGCACCACTTGTACCAGACCCGATTCCTGCACCCGCTGACCATGCTGCTTTTGCCGGTCAGATAGTCCTCGATACGCTTTCACCAGCAATGGGTGGATAGAGGATGATGATGATATGCCCCCTTTTGTTGAGCCTGTCACTCCCCCACCTGCCCCTACACCTGCACCTGTTGAAGTTTCCCCTTTTCACCCGATTATGTCCGACGTTCACCGCACAGACCTACCTGTCACATTCTTGCAGGATATCCCTCCACCCCATCCTAGGGAAGGTCCATCCAGTCAGCAGCCTAGCCATGTTCCACACGTGTCAGCAGCTTTTTCTCACATGCCTCAGTATACACCGACTGCTCATTTTGCTTCTGCACCGTCAGGCGAGCCACTCATATGGTTTCCGCCGAACACTATGCCAGTTTCTGATCCATACTATCCATCCCACTTTATTGGTTACACGAGGGATGACTTACTCCTGTCATTGCAGCTTCAGCAGGAGATCTTGTGTCGTAGAGTCATGGAGCTTGAGAGGACCCCACGTCCTCCACCTTGTTCATGTCAGTCACCTTTTGCGACTCCACCTGCTCCTCTTTTGCCTTATCCAGATTTTGATGTTTGATTTCTTAACATGGAGCAGCAGATCAGCTATCTGTTGCGACACGTTTATGATCTTGAGGAGGAGCACACGCATGTGCGCAGCTTGCTTTTCGTTCCTCCACCTCCTCCTCCACCGCCATCAGCATAGCCGGTTTTTGGTTTTATGCAGGTAGCCTGCTTTTGATGAGAGTATCGCTATTGAGTCTAGCTTGCACATCCTTCTGGAGACCACTTTTTGAGTATATGACTGTTGTAGATTGATAGACATTTTGGACAAGGGTAGTGTGACCCTGTAGTCCCTTTTGATGTGATACGATACATTTGTAAAACATGCAACTGTATTTGTGGTCGATGATTTATGAAAGCTCAATCGCAATATTCTCATTATATACATTGTTGAATTATGCGTTGGTAATATAAATGTGATGTTATATGCTTACTTGCGTTGATAAATGCTATTACATACACGTACTACATACTTATATACATAAGACCTGACCTATACAATCTTCTTTAGAAGATGCCTCCTCGAAGAGACAACCAGCTGCCAACAACAGCGGCTGAGCTACAAGAACGGATTTCACGAGCAATAGTACAACACGAGGCCTTGCGCTTTGAACATAGCGGAGGTACCTCAGGAAGTAACCTACCTCATGGTAATGTTTAAGTCATTTAAGACACATTACGATACGTTTGGACATTCCATGTGCGTATGCTAATGCTTTCCGTGAATGATGTTGCTTGTACAGGCTGTACCTACAAGCAGTTCCATGACTGCAAGCCTCTGAATTTCGATGGCACCGGGGGTGCTGTAGCTTACGTCAGATGGGCTGAGAAAACCGATTCTGTGCTAAGGATTAGCAAGTGTGCGCCGGAGCACCAGGTCACCTACATTTCTGGATTGTTCTTAGACGGAGCTCTATCATGGTGGAATCTCCAAGTTTAGACTCTAGGAGAAGAGGCTGCATATGCCATGACTTGGGATGAGATGAAGGAACTTATGCGCAAGAAGTACTGTTCCAGGGCTGAAATCCAAAAGTTGGAAACTGAATTCTGGAATCTCAAGATGGATGGCCCGAAGATTGCTGAGTACATGTAGAGATTTCATGACTTATCTCGCGTTGTTCCTTATATGGTTGATCCGGAGTTCAAGCGAATCGAGCGTTTTATTTGGGGATTGGCACCCCAAATCATGAGCATGGTGACTACATCAAAGCCTACAACGATAACTGATGCCATTGATCTAAGTGTGGCATTGACCGAAGAAGCGATTAGGCTGAACAAATTCTCAATCTCTGATGGAAAGAAAAAGGAGATGCATGTCGAGTCATCTGGAGAAAACAAGCGGAAGTTCTCTAACTTCAAGAAAGGTACTCAAAGAAGCGGTAGTGGTAGCAAGAAGAGAGATGTGAACCCACCAGCTGAGGTCAAAACTGGTGTTGCAAGTTCAGAGAATAGAGGGAAAGGATATATGGGCACTTTGCCTAAGTGTGATGTATGCCTGTTACATCATGCCGACCCATGTAGGTATAGGAAGTGTGAAAACTGTGCAAGGAATGGTCATTTAAGGGAGACTTGCCAGAGTGGTAATGGTAATGGTCGTGGTTATGGTGGCCAGAGAGGTAATGGTAGTGGAAGTGGAAACCGTGGTGGAAACGGTACTGGGAATAGAAACAATCAAGGAGGAAATGGCGGTAATGGAAATCGTGGAAACCAAGCTGGAAGTGGAAACCGCAACCAAAACAACAACCAAGGTGGTACTGGAAACAAGCAAGGATGCTTCAGTTGCGGAGATGTTGGGCACTTCAAGAGAGATTGCCCAAAGAACAACCAAGCTCAGGGGAGAGTTTTTAACATTGGAGCGAGGGAAGCTCGCCAGGATCCGAACGTAGTTACGGGTACGTTCCCTATCAACCAACACTTTGCATATGTACTGTTTGATACTGTTGCCAATTATAGCTTTGTATCTCTAGAATTTAAGAAAATACTTGGGTTAGTTGCTAGTAAGCTAGATATTCCGTACTCGATAGAGCTAGCTAATGGAAAGCTAGTAGAAGCAAATGACGTCATTAGAGGTTGTGTAATAGAGCTTGGGGAGCATGAGTTTACGCTTGATCTTCTGCCAGTCGAGTTGGGAAGCTTTGACGTGGTGGTTGGAATGGATTGGTTGTCGAGCAACCGAGCAGAGATCGTATGTCAAGAGAAGATCATTCGCATTCCGACGGCGAACGGAGAGATGATTGTAGTGCATGGAGAGAAACATGATACGCCTCTAAGGATTATCAGTTGTTTGAAGGCCCGAAGATGTTTGCAGAAAGGATGTGTTGCCTTCTTGGCACACGTCGTGGACAAGGAAGCCGCTGAGTCAAAACTGGAAGATATCCCAGTTGTGAGGGAATATCCTGAAGTCTTTCTCGAAGACTTGCCAGGATTGCCGCCGCAAAGACAAGTCGAATTTCACATTGACTTAGTTCCAGGCGTCGCGCCTGTAGCTAAGGCACCTTATCGACTTGCACCTTCAGAAATGCAAGAGTTGTCGACGCAACTTCAAGAGCTTTTGGATAAGGGATTTATCAGACCAAGCTTCTCGCCTTGGGGAGCTCCAGTGCTGTTTGTTAAGAAGAAGGACGGTAGTTTCCGTATGTGTATCGACTACCGAGAGCTAAACAAGTTAACCATCAAGAATCGGTATCCTTTGCCGAGAATTGATGATCTTTTCGATCAACTGTAAGGATCCAGTTACTACTCCAAGATCAATCTTCGATCAGGTTATCACCAGCTGTGAATTCAAGAGGAGAGTATTCCGAAGACTGCCTTCAGAACTCGATATGGACACTACGAGTTTCTGGTAATGCCGTTTGGGTTGACAAACACGCCAGCAGTGTTTATGGATTTGATGAATAGAGTTTGCAAGCCATATCTCAATAAATTTGTGATTGTGTTTATCGACGATATTTTGATCTATTCAAAGACGAAGGAAGAGCATGAGCAACACCTTAGAGCCATTTTAGAGTTGCTCAAGAAGGAAAAGCTATACGCAAAGTTCTCGAAGTGCGAGTTCTGGTTGCGCGAGGTTAAGTTCCTTGGTCATGTAGTAAACGAAGATGGAATTCATGTGGATCCCACTAAGATCGAGGCGATCAAGAGTTGGGAGACTCCGAAGACGCCAACCGAGATCCGTCAGTTTCTAGGTTTAGCTGGATATTATCGCCGATTCATTGAGGATTTTTTGAAAATCGCTCAACCGCTGACCTCCCTCACTCAGAAGGATAAGAAGTACGAATGGGGAGATAAACAAGAAGAAGCATTTCAGTTGTTAAAGAACAAGCTTTGCGACGCACCTATCTTATCCCTACCCGAAGGCACCGATGACTTCGTGGTATACTGTGACGCCTCACGTCAGGGATTAGGATGCGTGCTAATGCAGCGATAGAAGGTTATCGCTTATGCTTCACGCCAGTTGAAAGTTCACGAGAAAAACTACACCACGCACGACTTGGAATTAGGCGCTGTGGTGTTTCCTTTGAAGATTTGGCGACATTATCTGTATGGCACCCGATGCACGATCTTTATTGATCATAATAGCCTACAGCATATATTCGATCAGAAGGAGCTTAATATGAGACAACGACGATGGGTTGAGTTGCTAAACGATTATGATTGTGAAATCAAATATCACCCAGGAAAGGCGAATGTGGTGGCAGACGCCTCGAGTCGAAAAGAGAGGATTAAGCCCATAAGGGTTAGGGCTTTGGAGATGATTATACCGACAGACCTCTCGTTGTGCATTCGTGCTGCACAGAGAGAAGCTCTTAAGAAGGAGAATCTTGTGG
Organism: Helianthus tuberosus; assembly: GCA_030545235.1. Lineage (NCBI taxonomy): Eukaryota > Viridiplantae > Streptophyta > Magnoliopsida > Asterales > Asteraceae > Helianthus > Helianthus tuberosus. The sequence goes on from CM060441.1 coordinate 205,323,022, forward strand.
ATGAATATCTCCGTGGGATAGAGAAACAGTTGGTACCCAATGGGGAAGGAACATTGTGTTTCATGGGAAGAATTTGGGTTCCCCTCTTTAGTGGTCTTAGAGACGTGATTTTCGATGAAGCTCATAAATCAATGTACTCGATCCATCCCGGATCGGATAAGATGTACCAAGATTTGAAGGATTTCTACTGGTGGCCGAGATTGAAAGGTGATGTTGCAACATATGTTGGAAAGTGCTTAACCTGTGCGAAGGTAAAAACCGAATATCAGAAGCCTTCAGGTCTTTTGCAGCAACCTGAGATACCCATGTGGAAATGGGAGCAGATTTCAATGGATTTTATAACCAAGTTACCAAAGACACCCAGAGGTCATGATACGATTTGGGTAATCGTAGACCGTCTGACAAAATCTGCGCACTTTCTGCCGATCAGGGAAAAGGATAACACTGGTAAGCTAGCTGAGCTATACCTAAGGGAGATAGTTGCACGTCATGGAGTGCCTATCTCGATTATATCTGATAGAGACAGAAGATTTGTGTCAAGGATTTGGCAATCCTTTCAAGAAGCGTTTGGTTCACAACTGAATTTGAGTACTGCCTTTCATCCACAGACGGATGGCCAGAGCGAACGAACGATTCAAATGCTTGAAGACATGCTGCGAGCTTGTGTTAGGGACTTGGGTGACAGTTGGGACACTCACCTACCTTTGGTTGAGTTCTCCTATAATAACAGCTACCATATAAGTATACAAGTATACAAGCTGCACCGTTTAAAGCTCTTTACGGATGCAAGTGTCGATTACCGTTATGCTGGGCAGATGCGGGTGATAGACAGCTTGTTGGTCCCGAATTGGTTCAAGAAACGACAGATAAGATCATGAAGATCCGAGAGCGCATTAAGGCGGCTCGTGATCGACAAAAGAGCTATGCGGACCAAAGGAGGAAACCTTTGGAGTTCGAAATGGGAGATATGGTTCTGTTAAAAGTTTCACCTTGGAAGGGTGTGGCACGCTTTGGGAAGCGTGGAAAGTTAAACCCACGATATATTGGACCGTTCAAAATCTTGACAAGGGTTGGGCTTGTAGCTTATAAGTTGGACCTACCTGCTGAACTAAATGGTGTTCATGATACATTTCATGTATCTAATTTGAAGAAGAGTCCAACACAGGAATCGGTGGTTATTCCTGCCGACGAAGTACACATTGACGACACACTCCATTTTACAGAAGAACCCGTTGAGGTCACGGATTGGAAAGTTAACAGAACTAGAAGGAGTAGTGTTAAACTTGTTAAGGTCCGATGGAATGCACGTCACGGCCCAAAGTTTACATGGGAGCGTGAAGACCGCATGAAAGCAAAATACCCGCACTTATTCCCTAACACCCCTGCTGCTAATAGTAAAACTTAAAATTTCGGGTAGAAATTTTCTTAACAGGGGGAGAATGTGACAACTGTAAAAAATCCAGCTATCCGTACAATTAATTAACCTTGATTAATGCTTAATGACTGTGCTGAAATTACAAGTAACTACATTTTGATTTCTGCCATACACAAACATGTGCATCATACATTGTTTAATGTCATACCAATATTGCATGAAAGCTATATTATCTCAAATGATGCATTACGTACAGTTAGCACAGTGAACAGATAAATAAGAAATATGCTGACGAAGTTCAGTACATAGACAGACAGTGTTTTTGAGACCCAGTGTGGACCAGAACCAAGTACTACACTTGTATAGAGTGTAGGGAAGTAAGGACCACAAAACTGCTTTACTAAGTGATAGTTTAAGTGCCGGAAAGTGCCTAAAACCCGCAAAAAGTACAGAATTCTGTAAAATACAGCAAAAATCAGCATTTTAACAAGCTAATATTATGCAGAAATATGACTAAATGGTCCTGAATGCTTTCCTAAGTGTCGGGAATTAAAAGTGTCATAAAAAGATACATAAAGCACACTAAACTGTAAGGTTTAGCACTTTAACGAATCAGTATCTAACCGAACAACCGGACACTACCCGAAACACCAAATTTACACTAGAAGCATTGTTTTAATGTTTCCAAGCTAGTTATGGTCCCCGAACATCATAACACCCCATACAAAATATCTAGTAACTAAAACACTTAACCTACACTTGGATTAGAACTAGATTGCAACTAAGTGATTGAACCTACTCTACATACCCCCCCCCCCCACCACCATACCCCAAGATTTGATTTCCTTTTTATAATGGATCTTGTTTTTGCTTTTTATGACACAATACACACAAGATATTAAGGAATGATGGTTATAAGAATGGCATGAGAGTTCAAGAGATCATTATTCACACACACAACACACACTCGATCTCTCTCCCTCTCTTGCTCTCCCTCTCGGCCGAGACCACAACCACACACCACCATCATCATCCAACTTTCTTCTTCTATTCCAAGATCATACAAAGGTGCTAGGAGGTATACAAGGAAGTGTGGTGGCTTTGGAACTTCAAGGACCTCTCTCATTAGCTTTTATCCTCTTGATTTCTACACTTGATTCATCCCTAGCCTTGTGCTAGTGGTAAGATCCTTGTACACTCTAGTTTACTTCCATTTTTAGTGGTTAATGTTGAATCATGATCAAAACTTCAAGAACACTAAAGAACATAAGCATGAAACATGAACGTAAGCTTGATATATGAAGTAATCTTGATGAAACTAAGTTGTTTATGGTATGAATGCTTGTTGATCATAGATTGTTTGTAGAAATGATGTTGGTCATCATAACATCTTGCTAGATCATGATTAAAAACATGGTATGGCAAGATGAGAGGATGATTATGTTAAGAAATCAATAGATCATCCCTATGTGATCATGAACTTGAAATAAGAAAGTTGTTTTCTTGAAAAATAATAATCAAAGTGAGTTAATAATCATATAAATCTAAGAGTTATGAATGGTTTTTCAAAAGAACCAAGCTTAAATTATGAGTTTTAGTGGATCTTGGTTCTTACATAAACAAACCCTATTTTTAATGGTTAACAAGTGTAGGAACACTTGTGTAACAAGGAGATTACATAAAGAAGAATTTTTAGAAATTGTGTTTTGCACCCAACTTCTTTAAAAGTGAAGTTTTTAAAGAAGTAAACACATTTTGGAGGGTAACTAAACTCACTAAACACACTACCAAGTTACTACAAATTTTCATAAACTTTCAAGTTCATGAAGTAGTAGATTAAACATGATTTGGCAAGATCAGCAAGTGCATGATGTTTGTTGATGATTGAAAATTGATTGTGGTGATTTTTACAAAAGAAAATGATATGCTTGAAAGCATAGAAACCTCCATTTTTAGGGGAAACTATGGCAAAATTTTCTAAAAATATAAACACTTAGAAAAATATCTTCAAATAAATACTTACAAGTGTATTTTCAACAATAGATGGTTTCATAAACTTTGCCATAATTTTTTGTTACAAAAATACAAATGTTGGAGGTTGGTTTTTATAAATAAAAGTGGCTAGATATATATTTAGAATATATATACATTAAAGACATAATGTGTGTGATTATGTGTATACTTTGTGAAATAGTTATATTATTTTAGGACTTAAAATAATATAACACATTAAAACACCAAGAATTACCATCCAAAATATTACCAAAATATCAAGGAATAACGACACAAGTTACACACAAAATATTAGCGAAACCGAACAAGAAATGTAACTTACAAAATATTCCGGAAGATGTGTTCACAAATATAATTTGGTAAATAGTATTTTGGATACAAATGAATGAAAATATGATTTTCACAATTACTTCAAGGGTATATCACATCTTGACAAGAGAAAAATATAGCATTTTTTACGAGTATAAATGTATATATTTTCTTTGGAATTATTAGAAGATATATGATTTTTAGGAAAGATATATATTTTCTTAATACACTTGAAATACATTATTTTTGGATAAAAATAAGTTATATATATTTTTTAAATTAGACTTGAAAATATATTATTTTGGAATTACAAATATTTTTGCTAAAAGAAAAATTATGAATAATTTTTCTAAGAAATATTCTTTAAATGTATATTTTGGAAATATATATGTTGGTGGACTTTTTATTAGGAATAATATTCCGTAAAGTATAATATAAAGCTTAAGTATATGAATACTTAACGGACACAATAGAATATGTATTTTCATACGTATAAATACTCACTGGAATACGACTACACATGTATAAGATACCCCCATCCTTTGGAAGGAAATACAAGTATAATACTTGAGAAGTATTATTACAAAAATGTTGTTTAACAATTATTCCAAAAATTAATAAATATAATTTAAGTCGAAATATTAATTATTTTGACAATAATTATATAACTTGGAATAATATCAGAAGCGTGAAAGAAACGTAACTCAGAAACGTTAACACTAAGTCAAGGCACGGCCCGTTCGTCTAATAGACTTTAGTACGTTGTAGGTAGTCGTCTTCAACGGAGAAGTACGAGTTACAGTTGTTGAAGACGCAAGACTGTGAGTTTCGTGTTCCCCCTTTTCTTTTAACTGTTTTCAGTTTTATAACTTCGGGGGTGAAATATATATTACAACTATTTACATACATTACTATTTGGTATGGTTAGCTAAGGAAGGGTACACTTAGATCATGTGAGTGGTGGGCACAACGCATAAGGCCATCAATCCTAGTTATAGGACCGAGGGACATGAGTGATAAATCTATTTGGGTGTAGCGGGCCGCCCCCATGTTGGACCAGGGTTTGGCCCATGGGTAGACTATGTCTTAGAGCCGGAAGCCCGGTGCAAAATTTGCTAGGTTTGAGCTACCTGCATCACGTCACACATATCAATGGCCTTGCAACCCATTGGTGATCTGTTTTCCTTGTTGCTTTCATACCGGGATTTATAAGCGTACATACATACTTACAGTGTTTTCAAAGGTTTATACATACACACAAACAAATACACGAACTCGCTCAACTTTTGTTGATGTTTTCAAAATACATGTATTTCAGGGAATTAGTAAGTGGATCTGGCGGGCGTTGGGAGTCTCATGCTGCGTTGTGAATAAGGATGTCATCCATGGTTGTGAGGTTTGGGTTGGGTGTCTTATTCCTGGACGAGACACGTCTACCAAACCTTGGTTTTATTTAATGTCTTTTGATGAGTCCTTAGTGAACTCTTAAAACAATTCGTATGGTTTGTAAATCTTGTGTTTGATGTCTTCGTTTTAAAACAAGGTTGCTATGTTTAAACTTATTTAATGTATGACATGTCTATGGTTTTTATCATATAGTTGTTGTTATGATTGAATGCAATGGTATTAAGTAAGTCACACCATAATCACGCTTCCGCAAAAGTCAGGGTGTGACAACCCTATATATATATATATATATATATGTTTATACATAGGTCAATCTTTTGAGTTCAAAAAACTCATGAAACTCTATGGACGAACCATAAATTGCCGCATATTACACCCTTTTTCAGATTCTGACATGTTACACTTTTTTATTTGTTTCCAACAGCAGATTTTATGAAATGTAATATTTTTGAACTTGGATATTAAGAGTTTTTTTTTTTTAATTTTTGTGCATGTTAAAAATATGTTACATGTTTTTATGGAAAGATGTTAGTGTAACACACATATGTTACACATTTTTATGTCAGACAGTCAGAAAAGAGAAAAAGTAAAAAGCTCTTACATACATTTTTGTCAGACTGTAACATGTTTTTTAAAACACCGTGTGTAACCGTCAATCTTAACCATAGATTATTTTAATGGATGGTGAGGATGAGGTTTTCCAAGTTTCTTGAACTCACATGGGTGTGTGTGTATATATATATATACATATATTCCTAAAGTTAAACATAGAGTAGGCAAGAAATACCGTGCGTATGTTAATATATAGTTATATAAATAATAACAAGATTTTTGCTCCCTCCACATTACGCTGGCGGGAGATAATGTTAAATCGCAAGCCAAACTCACCATTAAGTGAATACGTTTCAATTCCATTTTTCAACCAAACTAATGAAACTATTTTTTTACCTTGTGTTTGTTGTTGCGCCGTTTTTACCTACAGTATTTGCATTTTCCATTATCAATTTGGTTCATTATCGTATTGGTATAGTACATGCATTCAGCCTAACAACTCAGGTTATAAAATCATTTAAAGGCGAAAAACAAACAAACAAAAAAAAATACTAAAAGAAGGTAAAAGAATTCAAAGGAAAAAAACTTTGGTAAATTTATAACCAAGAATTTAAAAGAATTTTGAACGATGTAAAAAAACTAAAGGGGAAAAGTCCATTCTAAACCAAGAGTTTGTTCATTTAGCAATAAGTATATAGTAAAGCATAAATTAATTTAAAACCAAAAGTTTGCACATTTAATAACTATATAGTAAAGCATAAATTATGCTCCTAACTAACAAAAAAACAAAGAAAGCAAATCAGGGTTTGAACCCGTGTCTGCCCATTTAAAAGCAAGACTCATCTCCGTGCACTGAAGCGCTGTTATTTACATTTGATATTTTTCATTATCAAGTTGGTTCATTATGATATTGGTATGATTCATCTAAACTTTATTAAAGTTTGCAAATTGTAAATAAAACCAAAACGTACAGAAAAAAAAAACTTTATTAAATTTTAAGAACTATATAGTAAATTTTAAAGTTTAGGGGTGGTAACATAAATTATTAAAATTAAGGTTCTAGTCAGACATTCCTAATTTAACTAAGAAAGAAAAATTTTCAATGTACCCTAGACTTATCATAGCTATCCTAGAAATAGAACTGCCTTGATGAAATCTACTAAAGGGATGAGATCATTTCCATCAAATCACTTTTGGCTCAAACATTTACAAGGATGAGACATGTAAATAATGAGCCAAATATAATTGAACAAGAAGTTGAGCCCGTGCAAGGCAATAATCCTACACAGCTAGCAGCTGAGGCATCACATTCATCTAAAGTCCACAACTCTTGCTGACCAAATGGAATAACCCCTCCCCGAGGAACCCATAGCAAAACTCACCAAAAAGAGGAATAAATTTTTAGCACAAAAGACTTTTAAATCTTCTCATTCAAAATCCAAAGACAATTCCTCAAAAAGAACCAAAAAGACTACTCAGGAAATTAAGGTCCCCGAGAGTCTGGCTAACTCAGCCAGGGACTATTGTTACTTCTTCACCACAGTCTCTAGTACCTCTAACCAACCAAACCAATAGTTTTGAAAAGTGACTCATGGAGGCAGATCTTGCTACCATATGATGAATCTGTAATAAACAAGTGTTATCTCCTTCGCCAACATACTACATCTAGATGTGTAAAAATGAGGAATCCAAAACCGACAAGATGTAAAAATCATTTTTTTTGAAACCGGATACAATTCGGTAGTATCAGCCATATCCAATCTGAATTTCCATTTTTTTCAACCCACCGATTTTTTTTCAGGATCATCTCGCATCGAATCCTATCCGGTTATTTGGATCCGGTTTCTTTTATATATATATATATATATATATATAGGGTTGAGTTCATTTCAGAACTCTAAATAATTACATAACTTTCAGAACTCCTAATAAACAATCATTTTATATGTAAGTTTTTGTATTTAGGATCTTTTTATCATCTATTATATGTATTTCTTTTATTACATACATGTTAAAAGTAGTTTACATATGTTTAATTGCCAAAATTATATATATGTGTCATAACTAATTACATATATGTAAAAAAACTAGTTTACATATGTGTAATTATAAAATTACATATAAACAATGATAAAATTACTCTTAACATGTATGTAATCGTAAAAATACACATAATAAATGATAAAATTATCCTAAACATAAAAATATATAAATAAAAAGATTGTTTATTAGGAGTTCTGCAAGTTCTGTAAATATTTATGTTTCTGAAATGATCCTGGCCCTATATATATATATATATATATATATATATATATATATATAGGATTAGGTTCAAGAGTGAACACTAGTGTAGCTTGCGAACTGAGTGAACTAATCTTGGCCATACACGTGTGTAGATCAATGGCCAAGATTTGATGTTGAAATACACTAGTGTATTTTACGATTTAATGATGAGATCCTGGCCATACACGTGTGTAGATCAATGGCCAGGATTTGTTCACTCAGTTCGCAAATACACTAGTGTTCACTCTAGAACCCCACCCTCTCTCTCTCTCTCTATATATATATATATATATAAATCTTATTGAATTTATCCTATATGCCTATCAATTATTTGCCATTTATCAAGTTCACTTATATTACTTGTAAAAGTCCTTTAAGTGAGTTTATTTTACTTATTTTTTTTTTTCAAATGAATTTGTGTTATATAACTTATAATATTTGTAACACAAATAAAATATGATTTTTATTTGGACTTTTAACTATTTTAGATTGCACAATACACATGATTGTTTTTCGGTAACATACAACACAATTCAAGCAGTGTGTTTTTAAGTGTAAATTAATTGTTAAAATATTATCACTTTTTTATTATAAAAGTTTAATAAGTCAAACCGTGAGAAAACTCGAAGCTAACAGGTCAGTAACGGTTTTATTTTAACTTTCAACAACTTTTTTTTTTAAATCCTCAAAAATCGTTATTAACCGTTGGCTCAAGTTTTAACACCCAAACATCATACCATAAACACCCGAAGTGCATTACTGCTTTAGGTGCCTCAAGATGAATCAAACGTTTGTTGAATATTTTAATTAGAAATTTTTGAAAGAATGAATTAGGGATGAGATTGGTACGACACTGAACCGGTACCGTACCATGCAGTATCGATACCGATATTTAGCTAATACTAAAATCGAATGTCGTACTATATATGTTTGTTCAGTACCAGTATAACACGGTACCATCAAAAGTCACAAATCGATACCATACCTCATAGTACAAATATCAAAATTAAGCTAAATTCTAAAGTGGATATCATACTATATATGTTCGCTCGGTACCACCAATGTTTTTAAACCCGGACCGGGCCGGCTGGTCGGACCGGCCCGGCCGGGAGCCGGAAGCATCACAGGGCCGGTTCTTGCATTTAACCCATTTCAACATCAACCCGGAGGTCGGGCCGGCGGTTCGTATAGTTAAGGTCGGGCCAGTTTTTTTTGTTGTTAGCGTTTGACCCATCAAATTACCTGATATAGAGAGGTTAAAATGTAAGAGAAATGAAGATTAATAGTTTTTTTACTTTTCCGGCCGACGAAACTCTGGCTCTGTTGTAGTCGGTAGAAAAATGGAAGAAGTTGAAGTACATAATGATGCACTACAACATAAATAAAGGTAAAATGTAAATAGAATATTGAGAACGTACAACAGGGTTGATTGAAAATCACTACACATATCACCCACTAGTAAAAAAAATCTTAAAATATTCACTACTAGAAAATACACTCTTCTTGACACGCGAACAATGACACGCACATATTTTATGACTTTCAAAAGCGTATGTCAAGAAAAAAATGTCATGGTTTACAAAATTTAATAAATCTATGACATTCTTTTTTGTGTGTCATATTTTTAGCGTCATAAAAAAACAAGATTCATTTTAACACGCAAACAATGACACACGCTCATTTTATGACATCCGAAAGTGCCTGTCAAGGAAAAAAATGTTATGGTTTTACAAAATTCAGTATATATATGACGCACTGTAAGACCCAACTTAAAATAACAGGATCAATGATATATAACGTGCATTTAGTACAAAAATTTCGAGTTTACAAAAACTTTCATGATTTTAAGACCATACATGATCATAGTATTCAAGTTATAATCCTACTAATTAAACATTCAAGACATGACTTCAAGTGTTTACATATTACTTAAAACAAAATAGATCAAGTGCGGAAGTTTTATTTAGTGCGTTCGGTTCTTGCTAATTGCTTGATCGCCATCCGGATTAGGTCCACCATCACCTAAGGTCAAAACCACATAAAATGTTAGTTTTGAAAATGTTAGAATGGCTATAACAAGCTTCATGAGAGAAAACAACAAAAAATAAATAGTTTCAGAATTTGGAGGGGCGTGGTGCTACACCTAGGGGGGTCGCGCTACACCTAACCCCCACAAAAATTTCAGAATTTGGAGGGGGGCGTGGCGCTACACCTAGGGGGTCGCGCTATACCTAGCCCCCTTTTTGACAGCAAGTTGTTTTATTGTTGCTGCACTTTGCCCAGCTACGAAAATTCACCAATATTAACTTAGAACTTGCATAACTTTCACTACACAAGTCCGTTTTACGTAATTCTTTTTCCTATGCGACCATAATTTAATTACGGACTCGTTTATCAACACAATTCACATCAAAATTCAGTTTACGAACAGTTGGCCTATGATTCGGCTCTTTGTTTATTCGACCCATTTGTTTACAAGTCCTACAGCTTGTTTTTGTTATCACCTCATGTCTTTTGCCAATTTACCCAATCCCGGGTTTACCCACTATAGCGTTTCGCTCCCCACACGAGGGTTACTTACGCGGAATTAACATGCTTGTTTTCAAGAATTTAAACATGCTCTTATTACCCATTTAACGAGCATAATTTCCGAACTATAATCCTCATAACAAGGATTCATTTTGCAACATGTTTAGCGTGTCCGCTTCACGGCTTACGCTTTATTTATAACCAATCAACAACTGATGGTCATTCATCTCGAAATTTACCACTCGGCTTTGATTTGACCCGTTTGGATGTCGAATGGAGACCACCATCTCGAAGACATACCAAACTCTATTTTAACAGCTTCACGACTTACGCTTTGTTTATAACCATTCAACATGTGATGGCCATTAACTTCAACGTTTACAATTCAACTTGTTTTGACCCGTTTGGATGCCGAATGGAGACCACCATTTCAAGACATTCCAAATTCTATTTCTGACACATGTTTTGACCCGTTTTAATTGTCTAAAGCCCTTCGTCACTTTCGTGACTTAACGGGTTTTCTTGTTTGGCTAAATTCCAACACAATGAACTAGAATAAATAAATAACATAACGTAACGAAACCATAGGTTGCGTACCTTTAGAGCACACCCTTCAACCGCGTATCACCTCCGGCTTGTCCGCTTGACGATCCGGATTCTTTACCTAAAGAGTTCCATTCACAACCAATTTAGAACCCTTTTTGCAATCATTTATCATAATTCATTATGATATCCGAATCTGCGTTTTTATCCGATTATTAACATTTTAATTCTCACTTAGGCGTTTTAACAAACACCTAGCGGGTCGGATTTTTACATAATCAATACTAAATTCATGACTTGTTGTTTCCATCTAAATCAACTTCAATTTAGCAAATCTATACTAAATTTTAACATCAATATTTCAGAATTTACCACACGCATTCAGATTTTGCTAGAATAAGAATCATCATCCTAGTGTTTATTTAGTTTCTACAAACTCACTAATCACCTACAATGGTGATTATAAACCCCACAAGTATAATGCTAGATTTTAACAAGAAATCATCTAGGGTTTATCTCTAGACATCAATTCGCTTCTAATTTCATCAATACAACAATCATACATGCTCAATTTCAAAACTCATGAGTTCATCTAAAATTTGAAGTGGAACCAAATATCAGAATTTCACATACCTTACGATCCCTTCGTCGAGGTGATCACTAATATGTATTCAATTTTCGATTTGGACTTGATTTAGGCTTCCAATTTGTAAGTTTTTGTGGGATTTAGGGTTTGATGGAGAAGTCTGGTTCGCCCCCTGTGTTTGAGATCGACCAGACACACACTTAGTGTGTGTGTGGTGTTAATTATCTCTTTTAGTCTTTCAAGTTTCATAATTGACAATTCAAGCCCCTAAGTTTTATTTTACTATTAACTTAGATGTTTTAACCTTGTTATTTGTCATCTCAAGACTAGTAACTAACTGGGTTATGGATTCCTAGTTAGCTTGTTCTTGCTTATTTAATATTTTATTATTTTGATTTTAAGTTTTATAAATTTCGGGATGTTACAAGTCCACCCCCCTTAAAAGGGTTTCGTCCCCGAAACCGAATTACGTACCAAATAATGTAGGGTAGAGTCGTTGCATCTCCTCTTCGGATTCCCATGTGGTATCCGAACCCTTCCTGTGTTCCCATTTGACCTTTACTTGATTGATCTCTTTGTTCCTTAAGATTTTCACCTTACGGTCCAAAATTGCAATCGGCTTCACCACATAGTTAAGGCTATCATCCACCTCGATTTCATCGTAGTGGATATAAGCTGTTTCGTCCGCTAGACATTTCCGAAGATGTGACACATGAAATGTGCTATGAATTCCACTTAATTCCTCCGGTAGTTCAAGGTGGTATGCTACCTTTCCTACTCGTTCGACAATTTTAAACGGCCCAATAAATCTCGGGCTTAATTTTTCTCTCTTTCTAAACCGGATAACCCCTTTCCATGGGGATACCTTAAGCATGACCTTGTCACCAACCTGAAACTCTATCGGTCTCCTCCTTTTGTCCGCATATGACTTTTGTCTATCTTGAGTCGCTTTTAAGTGTGCCCGAACCACATCAATCTTTCATTAGTGGCTCGAACTATGTCTTTATGGGTAAGTTCACGTGGACCCACCTCACCCCAACACACTGGGGTCCGGCATTTCCTACCATAAAGCATTTCGTACGGAGCCATCCCGATTCTAGTATGGTAGCTGTTATTATATGAAAACTCGACCAATGGTAGATAAACATCCCAACTACCTCCGAAGTCGATTATACATGCCCGTAGCATGTCTTCCATTGTCTGTATTGTTCTTTCGCTCTGTCCATCCGTCTGAGGATGGTACCAGTGCTAATGAACAATTTTGTTCCCATTTTCTCTTGGAAATCTCACCAAAAATTTGAAGTGAATCGGGTATCCCTATCGGACACGAGGGATACCAGTACTCCGTGGCATGCCACTATCTCATTAGTATATACTTCGGACGTCTTTTCTGATGTATATGTTTCACGTATCGGGATAAAATGAGCACTCTTTTTCAGTCTATCAACAACTACCTGTAACATCCCGAAAACACAAATTATTATAATACAATCATGTAGTGAATAAATAAGAAACATGAACTAACTAGGAATGATATTAACCTAGTTAGATGATGACTTATGAGTAATTAGAGAGCTAAAACAGAATAAAAACTAAAGTTGAGGGACCAAAGGTGTTTAAATGTAAACTAATAATAATAAAACAAGAAAATTAAACTCACAACACAATTGTTTTGTGTTGCTGAGATCGACCAGGAGACAGGGGCGAACCCAAGCTCCCCTTCAAACCCTAGACTCTCTTAAATCTTACAAATTGAATGCCAAGATCTGTCCCAAATCGAAATTAGAGCATGGATTAGTGATCCCCATTGCAAGGAGATCATAAGGTATGTAAAATTTGATGAGAATTCTCTACTTGAAATTCTCATGAATTTGGGAAATCTGAAATTTGATGATGCATGTTTGTTATTTGGGTAGAATAGGAATGATATAGTGTCTAGGAGTAAAACCTAGACAACAATATGTGAAATCATGCCTAAATTCTGAAAATTTCATGAACACATTGAAGGTGATTCATGGGTTTTGTGAGAAAATGATAAACACTAGGATTATAGTGGTTGTTCTAGTAATATTTGACATATGTGAAGTGATTTCAGAATTTTAGAGGTTAAAGTTCATGTAAGGTAGTTCATTGATGAAAATTTAGGGCTATATGACAAGTTATGAACTTGATAATATATAGTGTAAATTTCTGCCCTTAAAGTGTTCGCACAAATGCCTCAAAGAAGGCTTAAATCTGAAATTTGAGTTAAACCGCATGATTGTGATGTTTCGGCAAAATATGCGAACTATGAATTGAAAAGAGTTCTAAACATGTCTTGGTTGAACTCTATAGGAAAGGATACCGGAGCTCCAAGCGGACAAGCCGGTGGCGACTTGCGTTTGAAGGGCGTGCACTAAAGGTATGTAACTTGATTCGTTACATTGGGTAAACATTGATAATTGCATAAGTATGGTGAATTGTGGAATAAAGGTTGTCTTAATTTAAAGCGATAATGTTCGCTATATTGATTAATAAGACCAGGATTGGTTACAACTTGTTGGTAGTCATCATAATGGAGGATTCCGTAGATGAGCCAAACGGGTCGAATAATCAATTAATGCGTGGCGAATGCTTCGTGATATAGTAAATTGGTCTTTTGTTATTGTTGATAAACGACATATTAGAATACGAGAATTTAACATGTTGGTTTGTAAGAATGAGAAATCCGAGAGTTTGGTTTGGGCTTTATAATCAAATCAGTCAAAACATAAACTTGCAGTGACTACCGTAAGTTACGGTATCCACCGTAACTTACGGTAGAGATCAAAAGCTTTACGGTGGACCACTACTGATTTACGGTAGACCAGAATCATCAAGTGACTACCGTAACTTACGGTAGATACCGTAAGTTACGGTAGAGCCCGGAAATTTTTGTAAATTTTTGCATATTATAGCTAATCGAATCCGTTTTGATCGTAGTTTCGATTATGTAATATTTCTAAGAACTCTAATACTAGTTTTTATAAACATTTCAGTTTCTAAGTATTGCAAGAATACGGATGGCGGTCAAGCAAGTTTTTGAAGAACCGAACACAACTTTTGAAGCTTCCGCGATTCCATAACTTTGTTAAACTATGTTACTATTTCCTTTGAATGTAAACAACTTACTAATCAGGTCATGAATGTTTTAACTAGTCGTTTGTTGACTACTTTTGACTACTTGGAACTTTGTTTTGGTAACCATGTGTTAATTTAGACACTTTTTATTTAAATCGTATGGATTATTTTTAAATTCAAGTAATAATTAGAAGGGTGTAACACTACCCATATAGCATCAAAACCGCGATTCGTCTTTGGTAGTTTGGTTAATAGGTCCATTGTAATATGTTCCCATTTTCAAACCGGAATTTCCAACGGTTGGAGTTTACCGTATGGTTTTTGGTGTTCTGCCTTGACTTGTAGACAGGTCAAGCATTTCTTTTCCACGTATATTACTACATCTCTTTTCATTCCGAGCCACCAATAATTTTGTTTCAAGTCGTTATACATCTTGGTCGCTCCCGGATGAACGAAATAACAGGATTTGTGAGCTTCATCAAGTAGAAGCTTTTTAACTCCACACGAGTTAGGAACCCAGATTCTACCAAAACGTGTTTTCAAACAGTTGTTGCCGTCTACGAGATCCTTAAATTGGCCGACTATTCTTTCCTTCTTCCAGTTTTCCACCTTCACTACTTCAACTTGTGCTTCCCGGATTTGTTCTAGTAATCCCGAGGTCACAATAAGCTGCATCAATCGTACCCGTATCGGGGCATAGTTTGCCTTTCGGCTCAACGCATCGGCCACTACATTGGCTTTCCCGAGGTGATAGTGTATCTCACAATCATAATCCTTGACTGTTTCCAACCATCGCCTCTGCCTCATGTTTAGTTTCTTCTGATCGAAGAAATATTTCAAACTTTTATGGTCGGTAAAGATAGTACATTTTACCCCATATAAATAATGCCTCGATATTTTTAAGGCAAATACGACTGCTGTTAACTCAAGGTCATGAGTCGGGTATTTCTTTTCATGGATCTTCAGTTGCCTCGATGCATAGGCTATGTCCTTGCCTCGTTGCATTAAAACACATCCGAGCCACGAATGTGACGCATCCGAGTAAACCACCATGTCGTCGACTCCATCCGGCAACGTTAATACCAGAGCGTGAGTTAACTCTTCTTTAAGTGTTTGGAAGGCTTTCTCTTGTTCGATGCCCCATACAAATCTCTCATATTCACGTTTCAGTTTGGTTAATGGCTTTGCGAATTTAGAGAAATCTTATATAAGTCTCCGATAATAACCCGCAAAACCTAGGGAACCCTTAATCCTTAATGGATTCTTCAGAGGTTTCCATTTGTACACAGCTTCTATTTTTGAACGGATCCACTGACACTGCATCGGCATTAATAACATGCTCTAAAAACCGTACGTCACGTAGCCAAAAGGCACATTTTGAAAACTTCGCGTAAAGTCTCTCATGCCCAAGCGTTTCAAGTATTACACGCAAATAACACTCGTGATCCGTTTCACTTCTTTGAATACACGAGAATATTGTCAATGAATATTATCACTGATTTATCTATCACCAATTTGCAGACGCGGTTCATGAGGTCCATGGAAACCGCAGATGCATAGGTTAATCCGAAAGATATTACTTAAGATTTCGTAATGTCCATAACGCCTTCGGAATGCTATTTTCGGTATGTCTTCATCTTTCACCTTTACGAATAATACCAGCGCTCCTCACGGCGAAACGCTCGGCCGTATTAATCCTTCATCGAGAAGAACTTGCAATTGTAATAAAAATTCTTATAATTCTGATGGCTCAATCGATAGGGAGCCTTGGTTACCGGTGTCGCGCCCGGAAGCTACTTCAATGCCAAACTCCACCTTGTTTTAAGTTAGTATCTCCGGTAGATTTTCCGGAAAAACATCTTCTATTCTCGTACGACTAATATGTCTAACTTTTCTAAAGACTCTTTAGTCGGATTATGTAAGTAAGCCATATACGTCTTACATTCATATTGAACAAGTTTATTAGCTTATATAAATAAACAATTTTGGGGACTACTATTTTTCTCCCCATAATTATTAATATGTTTTCCGCTTAGAGATATTAGTTGTATCTCCTTACGGTTGCATATTACTTTTGCGTGATATCAAGCTAGTCAATCCCTCCCGATGACCACTTGAAATTTTTCACATTGACTTAGGAATTAGGTCGACGAAGTATTCTTTGTCGTCAATACTTAATATACAATTTCAGCACCTCTTATAAACAATAGAACTTTTATTATTACCTATTTCTTAAAGCATAGGTAATTTCGTTAACGCGAATGTAAGATGTTGAATAAATCGATATAAAACAAACGATTTATTTGCACTCGTAACAATTAAAATTCATGTTGAAATTGAATTTACAAGAATATACCTGAAACGACATCAGGTTCAGCTTTAGCCTCTGTGGCTATCATATAAAACGACCTTGCCCTGGATTTCTGGGCATCAGACTTTGTGTCGGTTGTGTCCTTGGTTCCAAGCCTCTCTGGACATTTAGACTTCTTATGTCCTGGCTTACCACATGTACCCTTGTGAATTTTTCCACAAAATTTACACTGATGTAACACACTTTTTGTAACTCCTTTTTTGGGAGCTTTATTTGACTTGGATTTCTTTATGGAACTTGGATTCATATCCAACGCCCTCATTTCTTCTCTTTCTTGTAATATGCTGTCTTTCAATTCAGCCATCATATTGTCCACCATCGGCACGATTGTGGTTTGTAATCTATCAATATACTGTAATAGACTATTTTCTAGAGCTTTTCAGACTGCCTCGGAAATCTTAGCTTTCATTTGTTCAGTCAATTGAGATATCGAATCATCTCCGGTTACTCCAGACGTTTCTTTAACTGAAACGCCCATAATGGTTAATTAATAATTATTCAATTCATTTCCATCTTATTATATGGAAATTTATATCACACCTACTTAATCATAAGTAATGTGTTATTGTTTTTCGGTATCTTGCCTTACCTTTCTTACTTAGTGTATTTCCCGGGTTCGAGCGTATTCATACACTCCTCCCATACACTTTTCACATAATTCACATCATTTAATTCTTTAAATCTAAACTCATTAATAAGTAACTCTTACCGGATGTCTTGATCAAGCTTTGAACCGAACACACTTTATTGACAACCTTGAGCTCTGATTACCAACTTGTAAGACCCAACTTAAAATAACAGGATTAATGATATATAACGTGTATTTAGTACAAAAATTTCGAGTTTACAAAAACTTTCATGATTTTAAGACCATACATGATCATAATATTCAAGTTATAATCCTACTAATTAAACATTCAAGACATGACTTCAAGTGTTTACATATTACTTAAAACAAAATAGATCAAGTGCGGAAGCTTTATTTAGTGCGTTCGGTTCTTGATAATTGCTTGATCGCCATCCGGATTAGGTCCACCATCACCTAAGGTCAAAACCACATAAAATGTTAGTTTTGATATTGTTAGAATGGCTATAACAAGCTTCATGAGTGAAAACAACAAAAAATAAATAGTTTCAGAATTTGGAGGGGGGCGTGGCGCTACACCTAGGCCCCTTTTTGACAGCAAGTTGTTTTATTGTTGCTGCACTTTGCCTAGCTACGAAAATTCACCAATATTAACTTAGAACTTGCATAACTTTCACTACACAAGTCCGTTTTACGTAATTCTTTTTCCTACGCGACCGTAATTTAATTACGGACTTGTTTATCAACACAATTCACATCAAAATTCAGTTTACGAACAGTTGGCCTATGATTCGGCTCTTTGTTTATTCGACCCATTTGTTTACAAGTCCTACAGCTTGTTTTTGTTATCACCTCATGTCTTTTGCCAATTTACCCAATCCCGGGTTTACCCACTATAGCGTTTCGCTCCCCACACGAGGGTTACTTACGCGGAATTAACATGCTTGTTTTCAAGAATTTAAACATGCTCTTATTACCCATTTAACGAGCTAATTTCCGAACTATAATCCTCATAACAAGGATTCATTTTGCAATATGTTTAGCGTGTCTGCTTCACGGCTTACGCTTTATTTATAACCAATCAACAAGTGATGGTCATTCACCTCGAAATTTGCCACTCGACTTTGATTTGACCCGTTTGGATGTCGAATGGAGACCACCATCTCGAAGACATACCAAACTCTATTTTAACAGCTTCACGGCTTACGCTTTGTTTATAACCATTCAACATGTGATGGCCATTAACTTCAACGTTTACAATTCAACTTGTTTTGACCCGTTTGGATGCCGAATGGAGACCACCATTTCAAGACATTCCAAACTCTATTTCTGACACATGTTTTGACCCATTTTAATTGTCTGAAGCTCTTCGTCACTTTCGTGACTTAACGGGTTTTCTTGTTTGGCTAAATTCCAACACAATGAACTAGAATAAATAAATAACATAACGTAACGAAACCATAGGTTGCGTACCTTTAGAGCACACCCTTCAACCGCGTATCACCTCCGGCTTGTCCGCTTGACGATCCGGATTCTTTACCTAAAGAGTTCCATTCACAACCAATTTAGAACCCTTTTTGCAATCATTTATCATAATTCATTATGATATCCGAATCTGCGTTTTTAACCGATTATTAACATTTTAATTCTCACTTAGGCGTTTTAACAAACACCTAGCGGGTCGGATTTTTACATAATCAATACTAAATTCATGACTTGTTGTTTCCATCTAAATCAACTTCAATTTAGCAAATCTATACTCAATTTTAACATCAATATTTCAGAATTTACCACATGCATTCAGATTTTGCTAGAATAAGAATCATCATCCTAGTGTTTATTTAGTTTCTACAAACTCACTAATCACCTACAATGGTGATTATAAACCCCACAAGTATAATGCTAGATTTTAACAAGAAATCATCTAGGGTTTATCTCTAGACATCAATTCGCTTCTAATTTCATCAATACAACAATCATGCATGCTCAATTTTAAAACTCATGAGTTCATCTAAAATTTGAAGTGGAACCAAATATCAGAATTTCACATACCTTACGATCCCTTCGTCGAGGTGATCACTAATATGTATTCAATTTTCGATCTGGACTTGATTTAGGCTTCCAATTTGTAAGTTTTTGTGGGATTTAGGGTTTGATGGAGAAGTCTGGTTCGCCCCCTGTGTTTGAGATCGACCAGACACACACACTAAGTGTGTGTTTGGTGTTAATTATCTCTTTTAATCTTTCAAGTTTTATAATTGACAATTCAAGCCCCTAAGTTTTATTTTACTATTAACTTAGATGTTTTAACCTTGTTATTTGTCATCTCAAGACTAGTAACTAACTGGGTTATGGATTCCTAGTTAGCTTGTTCTTGCTTATTTAATATTTTATTATTCTGATTTTAAGTTTTATAAATTTCGGGATGTTACACACACTTTTTTGTGTGTCATCCTTTTAGCGTCATAAAAAGACAAGATCTATTTTGACATGCGAATAATGACATACGCTTATTTTATGACATTTAAATATGTGTCAAGAAAAAAATGTGATGGTGGTACAAGATTTAATAAATTTATGAAACTGTTTTTGTGTGTCGTATTTTTAGCGTCATAAAAAAACATTATATAAGCATAAGGGTTAATTTCCTATAGCAGTTATTGATTATGTAATATGGACATCATGGTTAATTTCCAATAGTAAATCATGGGAAAAACTTGAAAACTGTTAAAGAGAAAAAAAAGTACAGGTTTATGAAATGTGATATATATCTGATATATTAATTAAAAATTAAATTAACAATGTCTCGTTTGGGCTAATGAGCTGGGTTGAGCTTGGGCTAGTTTCACTACTAGAAAACCAATGGTTTTGCTACATAAAATTTACAAAGTGACTTAATTTATTTATACTATATTATAATGCATGAGAAAGGGATATTTTAAGAACTTTTTTCCTCTTAATTTATAAATATACCCATGAAATGAGGGTAAATTGATCTTTTAAATAATAATTATATTTTACCCCATCTTATTACACTTAAATCCTATAGTTTTAACATAATTATGGGTAATTAGTTACACTTTTCCACTGCACAATAAACTTATAATTTTTTTACATATTCTTGTCATATCTTATAAACTATAATGTTTTTAAAAATCCAAAAGTATTGTGATGACCTACTCATTTACGTCGACGTTTCCATAGTTGTCTTGGTCAGCCAGCCGCCTGCTGCAAGACGTCTCTTGCAAACACCCATCTCAACATCCCCCCATCCCCCCACCGTAGAATTTTCCGGCGACAACCTATATTTTTTTAGATCTATTCGATAATGCAACCTAGGTACCCAAAAGACTTGTAAACTAATTTGTGTTATTGGTCTTCTGGTTGACTATATGTTTATAATATTTCCGGTGAATGTTCATATGTCAAACAAATTGATATGTTTCGCTGTCGTCTGTTGTACAGTCTCAAAAACCATAGATGCTGGTAAGAGGGGGGGGGGGGTTACCAGAAGTGAAAGTTGAAGCTTATGGGTGCTGGTGTTATGGTGGTGGGTGAACTGTGAGATAGAGAATCAGAGAGATACATTTATAACAATAATAATAAAATAATTATTATTATAATTACAATTATGTATATATTTATATATATATATAATATCAATAATAAAAAAAGGATAAATTTAAGAAGCGTTTTGGATTAAAATGGCAAAAAAACTTATATGTAATATGATCAAAATTCCCCTAAGTTTATTGATATTTTAGACGAAGTTAGTGGGTTGGATGAAAATGACAAAAAATTGCAAACGACAAGGACCTATAGGAGAAAAAAAACACTATTTGGACTAAAGTGACATTTTAGGCCAAACCTTAGGGACTAAAATGGCAATTTACTCATTAAATAATAAAATTACTATATAGTTGTATAAATTATAATATAAATTAAATAATAAAATTACTATATAGTTATATAAATTATAATATGAGTAGTAATAACAAAAATTATGATTTTGGCTCCTGTGGTTATATCACTTTTATTCTTTTAGCCAAAAAAGGAATTTTTAACATCTGAGCCCCCAACGTCTTTTTTTCTAACCCTTTTGGCCCTTAACGTCTTTTTTATCTAACCATTTTGGCCTCTAAAAGTAAATGAATGGGGTTAGTGTTAGGGGTCAAAAGGGCTAGAAAAAAAGATGTTAAAGGCTCAATGTTAAAAGATTCCTTTTTGGGCTAAAATGGTAAAAGTGATATAACCACAGGAGCCAAAATCGTAATTTACTCTAATCATAATTATAGTTATACAAGTAACAACACATATACGTATACATGTAGTTATAATAACACATAGACATTCTATATGTACAAAAACATGTGTATGTATGAAGTTGTATATGTGTGTATTAGTGCGTGTATGTGTATATGTCATATTGAGTGTATGTGTATGTGCATCTGGGGCGGATTTAGAGGGTGCCAAGGGGATGCCCATGCAACCCTTCAAGTTCGTCTCCGAAGTGCAAAATTTTTCTTTTATTTCATCATTGTATCTTAAATAGGAGTGTAAACGAGCCGGGCCGAGCCCGAGCTCGACTGGGCTCGAGCTCAGCTCGTCATGTTTTATGAAGCTCGAGCTCGAGCTCGTCTTGGTTCGAGCCTACTTATTTAAGCTCGAGCTTGGCTTGCAAGTAAAACCCAAAGGTCGAGCTCGGCTCGTGCTATTTTGAGAACAACCTCAAACGAGCTAAAAGCTCAGCTCAAGCTCACTTCAATATCGCCTAAATACGCCAAAGCTCGGCTCGAGCTCGGCTCTCCCATGTTATAATCATTATTATTATATAATATAAAAAATAAATAAATTTTTGTTTGGGCTCGTTTAGGCTCGCGAGCCTAAACGAGTTTCGTATTTCAGGCTCGAGCTCGGGCTCGATAACTAAACGAGCTCTAATTCAGGCCCGAGCTCGGGTTCGGGCTCGTTAAAGCTTGGCTCGTTCGAGCTTTTAACCGAGCCGATAACGAGTAGCTCTCGAGCCTCTGGGCTTTTTTACACCCCTAATCTTAAAATGATAAAATAAGATGGTAACCTGTGTAAGAAAACAAAACAATATGTGGCTACTTGTCAGCCTCTTAAACTAATTATTGCCACATCCTCTTAGCCTCTGTACTTTAGGCGCTAATATTTTTTTTGAACGGCCCTTTAGGCGCTAATATTTTTTTTCTTTACCACTATCCATACCTTAAACCCTAATATAACTTTCATCCGTGCTTCTTCCATTGCTTAATCTCTCTACCGCTCTCCTCAACGATTTTAACTTAAATGCTTGGATCGATTGCAACTTTAAACGATTCGAAGTCACCTTTGATGTTCATCTGAAATCCGAGATCTCGAATCGTTTTTATGTTTGTGATATATTTTCATGTGTTTAATGGCTGCACATTTCACAATCCATTCAGTTTCACAACGACAAAATGCAACACTTCGTCATCTGGTGTTCACAAGCATCAATTCAAGTAAGTGTTCCTTTTTTGATGTAGAATTGAACTAGATGGAATGAATCATGTTTAGTTCTTGTCATTTTGGGGCTTAATTGACCAACAATATTAAGTCTTTTAATTAATTTACTAATGCACTCCAATTGTTCGATAAAATGCCTCGATGAACATATCCATGTGTTTGAGGTGAAAACTTTATTTTGATATTCATCTGAAATCCGAAAACTTTTTTTGGTGTTTAAAAACTTAGAAGATAACATCATTAGTCATAAGCGATTGGTACCACATATTGGTTCTATGAAAGTTGCAACTGATTTTGCTTCTCTTTGCTAATTTTAAAATACAATCCTTAATACTAATATCTTGCTAATTTTAAAATATAATACTTAATACTAATAAATTCGGAATCTTGTAAAATTCAGTTTTTATTGGATGGCTCATGGGTTGTTGATTTGAGTACACAACAAATTATTTCAGATGGTTGAAAGTTCTACGCGCGAATATAACGCGTCAACGATGGTGTTTTGAAGACCAAGTTGCCGCCTCCGGCGATGGCGTTAGGTTTACGGTGATGCTCCGGCCGACTTTTGGTTAGTCCCCTCTTCACTTGCATGTTCTACAACAGGTATAGTGTTTGGTTTAGCACTACTAAAGTTTTATGTGAGTTTATATGTTTTTGATGTTTGAAGTTGTAAGATATCATCCACCTGTCCCCATGAAGCACACAGGTCAAATGCAAAACAAAGCTGGTAGTGAGCACAACGACGAATTTTACATCGATGAACATGGACGCGTGAGGACAAGAACTAACCGCTCAGGTGGGATTCGGGTATATCTTCTTTCCAGTATGTTTCATTAAGGGTTAGTCAAACTGCAAGTAAGAGTCGCCCCTATTTACTCATACTGTAGGGTGGTATGCCATATGTCTAATGGAGAGATCATGAACATGAGAATAGCCTTCAAACCAACATCTACAATCAACGCACGACTAATCCTTATATTTTCATTTTAGAGAATATGAGTAAGCTATTTAAGCATACACGTTGATATAGATTATGTTTTAATGCTAACGGGTCAACCATGGAAAATGACTTTTCTTTAAAGGAATTGGTTATAAAAAATGGGTAGCGGTGAAGCCTTTGTTCCTGAGAATATTTCTAGATGGATGGGAATGTTGACCTGATTAACAAAATTCTTTGTTTCGTTAAAAAAACAAAATTCTTTGTTTTTAATAGAATCTTTTATATAAAAAAAATACAATAACAAAACTATTTTTTAAAGTATAACAATGAGCAGACCTGGTTAATTCCAAGTTTAACAATGTGCTTAGTTAAAAAATTAGCATTTTGATTAACTTAAAATATTAGCCATATTTATCGATGGTTCTTTTTGAAAAATTGAATCAACATTGTGTTTATATGTTCTTTTTAGGACCTTCAAACTTTGAAGTTGAAGTAAGAGATGATGTAGGAACTAGGAACCAAGAGAGCTGAAAAGATCATCAAATTAAGTGTGTTCATCTTTTTTTCTATCTGTGTGGCAAAATGGGTGGGTCATACATGTTGGGTATCAATTAAATGGGTTAATGTAAGGTACGTGCCAAAAAGGGTCGGGTTAGGTTGGCCTAATAACACTGTTTTGCCTAATTTTAAATCTTTTTATTAATGCTAGCCACACTTACATTTTTCCATCCCGTTAGTAAAGGTTTTGTTTGGAACCTAGATGTGATGGGAACAAAGGCAGATTGGTATTGAGTTTGTGCAACAATAGTTAAGTGTGGTTTAACTATAATTCACACTTTGTCCCTTTTAATTTCATTTAAATAGCATATGAAAGTACAAACTTAAACCAAATTTGAAAATTACACCATCAAATTATTTATTAAACTAATACCAGACGCATCTTTGTTGCATCACGCTACAACGCACTTACTAGCATCTTTGTTGTACTCCGCGTGTTTATTTTATTTCGAAGTTTATGTGAATACTGTTAATTAATATAATTTACTTTGATTAACTCGTGTAAGACACAGGTACTTAAAGGGGGATTCTAGAAGACTAGAGTGTGAGTACGATCTATTTGGGCATGATAGTTACATGTACTTAAATTGTGATGATTTTGAAGCGGTTTTTACATTCACCGAGCTGACCGGTGCTGTCATCACTTCTTATATATAATGTAAGTGCCTATATCTAGTATAAATTACCTTTCGTAAAACAAAATTTATTTTATTAATTCGGTTTATGTATGTTAACTACAGGTTCCTGTATGAGCAAATTAAGAAAGAGAAAATACATGATCGTGGAATATGTTTTATGAACCCGTCTGCAATTTCGCGGGCTGATCAACGCAAACCCAAACCCAAACACATTGAGGATGCAAGTAGAGCGGTTGCAGATCGATTATACAAAAGAAAGGGCAATGACGTCATTTTATTGCCCTACAATCCTGAGTTTGATTTTCCTTTTAAATAAGTATTAGTAAAGACCTATTATCTTAATTTATTTTGATTGAATATTGGATTTTGAAGAAACCATTAGGTGTTGGTAGTACAAAACCTGAAAACATCTACTTGCTATTATCTTGATTCCTTACGGCCTAGAAGTGTCGATGAGCAGTTGAGGCAAATTATTGATACGTAAGTAATACAAATTATCATAATGGATGATAAAAGAGTTGGAATATACTTTGATATAATTTTGAATTTTTATAGGGCAATGGCCGTGTATGCTTCACGAAGTGGTGCCAACATAAGGGTTAAACTCATCTGGATTAACGCTAGGGTAAGCACTTAATCCCTTATTTAAATTGTGGTTGTAATGATATTGTAAATATTGAAACCCTTTAGTTTAAACCTAAATCGCAATAGTTTCACATTTCTTTATATTTTTAACTGTGTAGTGTCCACGTCAGCCAGGAGGTACTAAATGCGGCTAGTATGTGATGAAGTTCATGAAGGAGATAGCTTACGAAAGAGTTGAAATACTTGACAATGATAGTGTAAGTTTAGGCATATTTTAGTTAGTATATTAGAGAAATACATACTTATATATCCAAACAAATGCTTAAATTTATATATTAGGATTAAATTTTGATTTTTAAGATTTATTTTATTTAATTGTTGTCTTAGGTTGGGAAAGGAATAGAGGAATACTAGGCTGCAGATATGGATGGCATTCGCGAAGATTGGTCGACTTATGTGGTTACCTCTATTTTTACGTGACAAATCGTATTTTAGGTGTACGATGTATTAAAAAACAATTTTTTTTTGTTAACGTTAAAATATTTGTAGCATAATTGACAAATGATTATGTAATGAATTGTTTTGGTATATATATATATATATATATGTGTGTGTGTGTGTGTGTGTGTGTATTTGTTTTATGAAAAAAGATTTATTGTTTTTGTTATTATACATGTATCCAGGGCAAATTAGTAATTCAATAAAAAAAATAAACAATTATAAGCATGACACGCGTAAATGAATGTCATATGTATGTGTCATAAATGCTTGTCATAAACGTGTGTCATTAAAAAGTGTCATAAAATGAGTGTCATGAATGTGTGTCATTAAAAGGTGTCATGAATGTGTGTCATGAGTGCGTGTCATTAAATGTGTGTCATAAAAACATGACACACAGATGCATGTCATGTTAATTTTATGACTCCTCAATCAACGACGCGCTTTTGCGTGTCATAATTACTGTTTTATGGCGCACAATGTGCGTCAAGAAATGTCTATTTTCTAGTAGTGATTTTATAGTTTTATTAGTTTGTTCTTAATTTATTTGTATTATAATATTTTTTTATTAGTTAACTTTCAATGGAATGCGCAGTCAAAGTATTTTTATAGATTATATTATCATACTTATTCATTTAGTTATGATTAATTTAATGTTTTTTAGAGAATCCACACCAAAAGAATGAATTGCTTGGAGCATCAAAGGCTAAGTGATCTCTATATTATATATCTAATACTTTCTATAAAATGAAAAATCCCGATGACATAAGAAAAACAGAGTTGGGAATCAGAGAGGCTGTCCAACAATGCTCTTCTTATATCATTACTGCATCATAAAGCCTAATTTATAAAATCATTTTAAAATCTATCTAAAACTCTGACCTCAATAGGGGTGTTCATGAGCCGATCCGATCCGATCGAGGGTCTGCTCATGCTCGGATTGAATTACAACCGATCCGATCGGATCTAATTTGCAAAACCGAGCACAAAAGTGATGCTCATGCTCGGATTGAATTTCAATCGATCGGATCGTTTTCGCTCGGTTTTTATCAAATCCTAACTAAAATCGAGCGGATCATTTTCGCTCGATTGAATTATAAGGCTGTGTTTAACAAAAACAAATCCTAATATAATTAAAACATGTCCGACACTTTACTAACAAAAGCAATACATAACTAAAATCATGATTCTAAAAATGTTCTTAACAATATCAAGAAGCACAAAATAAAGTGCGAAATACAAATTGTCATTTAGTTCAAAAGTCATAAACTTTTTCTTTAAGCTTGATCATCTCCATCCACAAAATTCAACTTCAAATCAACATATAACCTATAAACATAAGCATTAAACAAAACCATTAAGTTTTACACATTACATAACAACTTTTTTGGTTTATTAATTATATAAATACCTTTCATTTATGAGTATTGTTTTAGGAATTAGGGATTTAGGGTTAGATTTTGATATTAACTATTAAGTTTGGCTAGTATATATTTTGGGCTTTTAATTTTTTTTAGCTAGTATATTTTTTGGGCTTTTAATCTTTAAAATCTATAATATATATTATTAATAAAAATAATTTGAGCGAAACCGAGCGATCGACGAGCGAGCGGACCATTGCTCATGCTTGGATTGAATTTGAATCGAACCGATCCGAGCGGCTCATTTACAAACTGAGCGGGAATCGAATGAGCATTTTTCGAGCGATCGTCGAGCGATCCTCGATCGTCGAGCAGTTTGGACAGCCCTACCTCAAACCTCTGCTCATATCTATGTATTCGTGAATAAGAAATTGAAACCTCTGTCATCAAAATCTCTGCCTAGATTCAAAATTCAAAATTCTAGCTCCAGATTCAAAATTCAAACCATACACGTATACATATATAACACAACTGATTCTGACTCGACATTCAAATTCGCATTTATCTCTCTCACTCATATCCGCGAGCAATCTCTCTCTCTCTCTCTCAAATGCAGAATTTCCATATTCAGTCGGGTCATCTCCGATTACAGCTTTTTGTACTTCACATATTTTTTCCAGCATCATTGTTGCAACATTGTTGAGAGTATATATTTTCTGTAATTTTGAATTTTAAATTTTGAACTGATCTATTCTAATTCTCGCTTTATATTTCAGCCTAATCAGAGTTGTTTGAAATTCAAACAATCAGTTGCGGGTTATTTTAGGTTTGTGGATTCTTTTAAACTGTTGATAATGTTGATAATTATTATTTTAAATTGTTGATATATTTCAGCTTTGTTTTTTTCGAGCAAGCAGTGGGAAATTCTTCTACACTGTTCTTGAAGTCTGATGTAGGAAAGTGGAGGACTTCATAAAGCAATCTGATGCTGCTCCAGGTTTCCTTGTATTTATTATCACTGATGATGTTGATTTTATATATTAGTTCTTCATCAGCTCAGTTGTGTTCCAGCGACCATCTAGAGAATTGCATTTCAACATCGTTTGTGTCCGACCAGTGGTAGAAGCATGGGTTTGCTATGTAGAGTTTTGTTGGTGTTGCAGATTTTGATTTTTTTTTTTAGAGGACAGGTTTTTAAAAGACAATTGTTGATGTTTTGAATCAAACTAATCATCAGCCTTTTATAGTGTTTAAAATGCATCTTTATGGTAAATGAAGAGGTTAATGGTAAGTATGATAACCTGTTTTTTTTTCTTTTGATACCAGAGGTTTAAAATTTGTCCTTTCGGTTTCTTGATGTTTAACTTTATAGTTTTCCCATGAAAACTTATTTTTGAAAGGTTTTGCATTAAATGCCTGCTGTAGAATTTATATGTTTATATTAAATGTACACGTTTTTGCCTCCTAGATTAGTTTAATGGTGCAGTGAAATTAAGTCTGACTTTTGGGCTGTTAGCTATTTCACTATATAATATGATTGTCAGTTTACCTGTTTTTCATCACGTTTTACTACCAACATATCCTTCTTTTACATCAGACTTCAAGAAATATACAACTTAAAATGTCATCATACACTTCTGCAGACTCTGATGATTTAAAGCAGCGCTTTATCAAGCAAGTTGAGGATCAAGTGTATGAGGATAGGGCTACTCTTCAAGAGCTGAAGAGGTGTTTTGATGGACTGCATCTTGGTCTGTTCACGAGAGACCAGGTGTCCAGAAACCTGATGGCGATGCCTTCAACTGTCGTACGTGACCTTTGTGTTGTCAGTAATACAGAGTGCGGTGATAGAGACTTGGAGTTCATGGTGATGCTCAAAGATATACATAGAGAAGCTCAGTATTCGATGGAGTTGAAGCTAAAATTTATTAATTCTTGCTGTTAGATTCTTAAATTTCTTGGTGTATATGTTAGATTTTAAATTTTCGTTGTTCAGTACTCGATGTAATTGTTGATCTATCCTCATATGTCATAGATAAATTTTAATTCTATTAAACTTTGTGGAGCATTTTATTTTTACTAATTTTAGCATGAACAGTTGTTAGAGTTGATATCTGCTATTGTAAAGGTCTGCTAAAGTTAAATTTTGCCAAAAGAGAACAACTGTTTGAAATCATCGTCTGCTGATGATGAAAGCATTATAATGTCTTCAGAACATCAAAGGTCCATTCTTAAAAAATAGCTATTTTTAAAAAAATTGTCAAAGATCTTTAAAAGTCTGTTGAAAATAACTATTTTTTAAACATATGTTTGGCTAAAAATTCATCCACTGTTGAAAGGTATTGTCTGTTCTCATAAGTTCTGTTTTATGTAATGACTGTTGAGTTGCTACTGTTGCCAACATCTGTTATTACCCAACAACGGTTTCCAAAGAACTGTCATCCATTAACACAACAGAAGTTTTGAAGTGGGCAGATGTTAGCTATCAGATCTTTGTAAAATGTCTTCAGAACATCAAAAGTCCATTCTTAAAAAATAGCTATTTTTTAATATTTTGAAAAACCCTTAAAATTTTATGGAAAACAACTATTTTTCAAACCTCTGTTTCTCTAAAAATTCCGGTGACATAAGAAAAGTTGATGTAGCAGCCATAGAGACTGTCCGACAATGCTTTTCTGAGGTCATTATTGCATCATAAGTCTTAATATATAAATCAATTTAAAATCTATTTAATATTGACATCAAACCTCTGCCCATATACATCTATTCATGCATAAAATTTTGTCTGTAGAGTATTGTCTGGTGTTGCAGATTTTGAGCATTGTTTTTTTGAGATGACAAGTTTTTAAAAGACATTTGTTGATTTTTAGAATCAAACTAATCATCAGTGTTTTCATAGTATTTGTTGATGTTTTGAATCAACTTATGTTTGGATAAAAATTCATCCACTGCTGAAAGGTATTGTTTATCCTAACGACTGTTGATTTACCACTATTTACAACATCTGTGTCTGATAAAGTGGTAGAAGTATGTGTTTGCCATGTAGAGTATTGTTGGTGTTTAAATGAAGAGTTTTTTTTTTTAATTTTTTTATGCCAGAGGTTTAAAATTCGTCCTTTCGGTTTCTTGATATTTAATTTTATAGTTTTCCCATGAAAATTTATTTTTGAAATGTTTTGCATTAAATGGCTGCTGATATTTAATTTATATTTTTAATATGAATTTATTTTTTTATATTAAAAGTCTGTTGAAAACAACTGTTTTCCAAACCTCTGCTTGACTAAAAATTCAAACACTGCTGAAGGGTATTGTCTGTTCTAATAGGTTCTGTTTAATCTAAGAACTACTGACTTACCACTATTGCCTAACATCTGTTGTTGCCCAACAGTGGTTTCTAAACATCTGTCATCCATTATCACAACAGAGGTTCTGACGTGGACAGATGTTAGCCATCAGATCTTTGTAACTTCTGACTCGTCAGCATTCACTTTTTCACTTTATAAAACCATGCTTCATCCCCAAACAGAGGTTTTACTGTCGTCTCGAATTTAAAATTCATCAAAGAGGTTTCCACGTTCTTCTTCAACACTTCTTCGTCAACGTCTCGCAAGTTTCAATTCCGATCATGGCTCTGATAATGAAAAAGCACCATAACTACCTGGCTATTTTTGAGAAAACTGAGAAAAATACTCTCTATCATTCAATGATTGATGTTCTTACATCATCAAAATATAAGGCCATTTTTACTGCCGATGCACCCATTTACGAAGAAACACTCCGTGATTTATGGGCAAATGCGAATATTGAAGAACAAAACAATGTGGCATTCAGTATAACTTCAAAAGTCAGAGGTGAATCAGTTGCTATTACCCCCACTACCATATCAACAACATTTGTGGTAAACGACTTAGCAGGTAAGACATCTTTCCCGAAAAATGAGATTCAAACAAAGTTGATTGAGAGGGGATATGATGGACAGTTGAATAAGGCAACTATGTTTAAGGCAAATTTTCCATCACCAATGAAATTCATGTTCCATACTCTCTTAACCTGTCTCTCAAATAAAACTACTTCTTTTAATGAAATACCTTTGAAAATTCAGTCATTGGGGTATGCAATTTTGACAAATACTGATTTTAACTACTCCCAAGCACTGTTTACTGACTTGGTTACAAATTTGAAAAACATTAAAAACGGGAAAATTGCTGCTTTTCTTATGTTTCCTAGACTATTAAGCTACTACCTGCAAAAACATGTTCCTCAAAAAGCTTCTGAATAAGGTACAGCGTTTAAAATGAATAGTCTAACATCTGAAACTTTTACTCGCCTTATGGGTAAAGAGTCAGATGTTTCCAAAACTGAAGTAGAGAGGAATGAGGAAATTTTAGATGAGTCCACAACTGCTCCTCAAACCTCTGTTGCTGAGCCCACTGCTCTTGGTGATCACGTCACTACAACCACTGTTGTGCAACCCCCACCAACGAAACCCACAAAGACCAAAACAAAATCCAAAAAGCCCACTGAAACAACAAAAACAGGTCCTCTGGAAGATGAGATCCCAGAGGTTACCCTGTGACAACACAAATGTCACTAGAAACCACTGTTGCTACTTCCTCACAACATGTGGAAAGATCTCAACCTTTACACCAAACTCCTCATGATTCCTCACAAAAGGAACATGATGTATTCACAGGGACACCACAATATGATGTCATACCCTCATTTGAGAGTATGCTTAAAAGCCCTTCTCCCGGGGCAATGTCTCTTTCCACAGCAATTCCTTCATCTTCTATTCCACCAAAGTTTGTAACACTGCTTCAAACTATTGACATTCAGACTCATAGCAGCCCCTCCCACGAACACTTTACTGAGAGTTTAACTTCAACCATAGCTGTGTCTGAACCTGTTCAATTAGCTAACCCAGAAACAGTTGAGGAGGCTACACCTCTTGAATTTCATGAAATTCTTGATGGTATTTCAAGTGGAGCAACTACTACAAATGTCAAATCCACTGATCTACATTTGGACAGTAGTTTCATCAGTCAGACTCCCTTGAAGGCAACCACTGTTGTGTCTACCAAGTTATCCACCGGTGAGTTTAAGTTAACCACTGGTGAGATCACTAAGGTAACCACTGATGCAGAGGGAAGTCCCCAGAACCAAGAACAAGGGGCATCTGCTAATAAAAATTTGGAGATACCTCTTGTTTCAAAAGCAGATACAACCACCTCTAGTGGGAATTCAGATGATCCTATTAAGTTAGGTGATGGATTAAAATACCATGATTTGACAGAGAGGATATCTAACTTGGAAACAACTGTTGCTGATATGAAAGATCAGTTGAAGCAGTTGGTGGATGCTTTCAAAAGTCAACCTTCTCATCAGTAGTTATGCCAAGAGCTTTATAACTCAGTACAACCTATTCTTGCAGCTAAAAGGGAACTGGCTGAGATTCAACATAATTCCCACATGAAGCTAATTAGAGTTATGGTTGAAGCAAGATACAAAGATACACAGGCTGACATCAAGGGCATAAAAGAATCCATTGCAAAGTTAACTGGCACTACCCCTGCACCTGTGTTTGAAAAAGACGATGAAGATGATGCCAAAAAGGGAGAGAAGGATTCCATGAAAAACTTTGGCAAACCAACACCAAGGAATCAACCAAAACAAAATCCAAAGCCTGCCAAGCAAACTTCTGCAAAATCTTCTAGAAAATCTGACACTAGTAAGAAAAAGGGAATTGATGATACCCTTAACAAACAGACAGATAAGGAGATTGAAGCAAAGCAGAAGAGAATGGATACAAAAGAAAGTAGAACAGATGTGTTGAGGCAAGAGTTATTGAAAAAAGTGAAGAAAGAAAACAAAGTGCTCAACATTGGAACCTCAAATAGAAGAAAATCACACAAACACAATAAATCTCCTATTGTCATATTTCCTAAACCAATATCAGCACCAGAAAACCAACCACTGCTGCCAAACCTAAAACCACTGCTGAGCCTAATAAGCCAAATTCTGATACACCTAAACCAAAACTCTCACCAGAAAAACCACCTCTCAAAAAGCAGATTACAAAATCCTCATCACCACTACCAACCTCCACTGGAACAATTGTTGATGCAACAAATGCTTCAACAGATGTTAAGACAACAGCGGTTGAGACACCTGTTGTTTCAACAGTTGTTAGTCAATCTACTGATTCTATCCAATTTCAATTCCCATCACAATCAACCCTTACACTCATAGCATGTTCTTCTTCCCAAACTCCTTCTCCAAAATCTGTTTACACAAGAAAAAGAAAATTCATGGTGCATGAAGAAGAGAAGGAAGAAAAAGATATACCTGCACCAATTCTATTATCATCTGCTCCATTCATTCAAACTTCACCCAAACCATTCATTCCACCTCTATCACCAAAAATCAACCCAATCAAACATCCACCCACTGGTTATACTCCACAAGACATTCCATTGGCAGTAAATTTCCCTCTGGAACTGCTTGCTGTTCAAGATGAAATGATTCAATTTTACACAGAGGATGATCCATCCAAAAGAACCTTCCCGTCTTTTCATGGATTCAGAACTCCAAAAAATATTGATGAATATCTGAAGCTAAAGGCCTGTCAAGCAGAATATCAGGCAAAAGAAGAGAGTAAAGGGCTAGGAGACAGCAACTTATCAGGTCGCATGCAACATGGGCTTAGTCAAGTCAAGAAGTTACAAGACTTTGCTACACACCTGAGTAAGAAAATGTCAAATCTGTCACCAAATGCTGAGCTACAAAAGACATTAAGGAATGATTTCTTGAACATTATCATGGACACCAAGCCCTACGAAGCCTACAAGTTTGATTTCAAAGATTGGCCCCTTGAAGCTCTTAAAGAGGAAGTTAATAGAATTGAAAGGATGAATAAAGATCCTCAAATGCAAAAGCCTACTCCCAACTGGAAACAATACAAGAAGGTTGAAATGGATGAAGCATTGATGTACAAGAGAATGAGGGCATAACTTGTAGCACCTAAGTATGGGACTGCTAGAGCTATTGGAAAATGGTCTAGACAGTATATTGATCAAGCTTACAATAAGCTAGAAGAGCGAAGAAAGACAGATCCATCGCTTCCTAAAATACCAGTATACAAAGATGAATACACTGTTAGACCTCGGCAGACCCTTCGCTCTAAAAAGTTGTTCTCATCAGCAGATGTATCCATCGCTGTCTTGAACCAAAGAAAAAGACAACAACTGATTGATGATGAAGATGAAAAGAGAGAAGCTGAAATCAGAAAAGAGGCTATCAGAATTCAGTTATGATATGGATTGGATGATGCTTTGTTGCAACTACAAGATTACGTTGCTCAAACACTTCAAACGTTGGCAAGCAGGCCTCAATCGCCAAACTCCTCTCAAATAAAACTTCTCCCAAGAAACCCATCATACCCAAAAATACTAAAGTGGAAATCTGACAAAACAGACCCACGTATTGACTTTGATCAAGTCTGATGCTAGTGTTGAAAAGATATCAAGGGAGAATGCACTTGGTATGAATCCAGTTGACCTGCAAGATCTTTTTAACCTTCAGCTTGATAGGGATGAAGATGATACTGATTCCTTGGATTTTGAGCTCCAATTCAAAGGGCAAATCCAAGAAAGGTTGATGAGAGAATAAAGATCTACTGGTTTCTAAAGTCAGCTGATTTATAAAGGCTGTTATACACAAAAATCTGCTGAAGTCTAAAGTCTGTTGATGGACCTATCATCTGTTGAAGTCAAAGAACTGCTGGAAGTCAAAGGCCTGATCAACCTTGATTTAGCTTTGGTGAAAGTTGTTGAGGCAAGAGATTATGTGTTCGTAGTTAATGTTTGTTGAAACTTAAGTTGTATTCTAATTCTATTAAGTTTTGTTAGACATCTTTTATATGTACTTATGTCTATAAACAATTTACATTGTCTTTTTGGGTAAACAGTTTACATTGTCAATGGGTGGATACTCGCTTTTTTGGATAGGAGAATGAAAATAATCATATGTAACTGATATATTAACTAATAATCTATGTTTATAGTTGTCTTTTAGCTATAATAGATAACACGTTTTGATACAATATCTATATATCTATATATACTTTCTATCAAAATGTGTTATGCATGGTTTTCTAAAAGCTACCCGTGTTTGCACACGGGTCTTACCGCTAGTATATTTTTATATAATTTATGACGTAATACGGGTCTTAAATCTGGTCGGACCGGTCCGACCATTGACCCCATAAGGCGACCGGGTCGACCTCTGGTCCGGTCCCGAAAACATTGGGTACCACTATAATACGGTATCGATATGATACACTATCGGTACCATTATAATATGGTACCGATATGGTACATTATCGGTACAATACCATTATTCGATACCAAATTTCTAAACCAAAAATGAATAACATGTCTAAAATGGGCATGAAGTTAAAAAGGATTTCTGCTGGTTGCCTTTTCTTCATCATACCTAGTTAAAAACTTCATTGTGGATTCAAGTTTTACCATTTTATCATTACGCTACTGGTACTGATACTGGTACTGTAAAACATTTTACGTTATCGATAAATAGTAAAGTGTTTACATACTTTTAATTTACAATGCTTTTGTGTATAGAGGCGTTGTACCTCTTACTTTGTAAACTATATAAAAAATCACTTTTAACTCAAAACTATTTGTTATTTTTTTTACTTTTAACTCCAAAACTTTTATCTTTTGCAATTTAACCTCACAACTTTTTTACTTTCAACTTTGGTCTTCAATACTTTTCATCTTTCGCAAATTTTTCGTTCTACGTTATGTTCTAAATTTTGTCACTTAATGCGGCACAACGTGCTTGTGTGGTTCATCATTTTTACGTCGTCAATTTTTTCCTGTTTGACAGGTTCGTCTCAATGCACGGGTCCTAGATCGACTTTGGGGGTGTTTGTTTTTTGCAAGAAGTACTTCCTGACCTTTTATGTTTGCGCCGCGCAGACCTTTGGGTCTGCAGCGTGTTTGTTTTTTTGGAAGAGATTTTACTAAAAAACCTCTTCCTGATGTCTTCCTCGTGTAGATCTGGACCGGGCTCTTCAAAACTCTTCAAAATACTTCTCTCTTTCAAACCTCAAAACCCTAGCACCCATCTCACTTATCCAGTGACACCCACCTCCTCAGCCACCCCTTCCACCACCACCGCCGCCCCTCCACCTCCGCCACCCCCTACAGCCGTTCACCCCCTCCAGCCGTTCACCCCTCCAGCCGTTCAACCTCCACCGTCGTTCACCCCCTCCAGCCGTTCAACCATCTCAGCCGACACAGGTGATTTTGGCTTGATATATTATTCTCTACTTTCTTTCTTTGAAATAATTTTCTATTTAGATACGTTAATTGGCTGTGAAAGATGAAACAATTGTATGATATGAAAGCCAATCTGGTGAACATTTCGATGTCTGAACTGAAAGATGAAACTATTTTTGTATGATATGAACATTTCAATTTGTTGAACATGAAACTATGTGGTTAAAACTTGAAATATTATTCTCTACTTTCTTTCTTTGTTATAATTTTCGATTCAGAACTGAAAGATGAAACAAACAGCTTGCAGAAGTTAAAAATCAAACAGTCTTCTTCTTGCAGACTGCAGACGTTTTACCTCTGAAAAAACAAACAACACATTAGTTATTATTTTCTATGTTTTACGTTGTGGTCTAAGTTCTTCGCATTAACACGCCACAACTTTAGTATTGATAGCCCCCGTCGCAATAGGGGAGAGCTTAATACTAGTTATATTTTCTAAATTACAAATGGCTTTCCAAAAAAATATCTATAACGAGAAATTTGAAAAGATTATCTCTTTTGTAACAAAAAATATGTATCTAGACATTTTGCACTGTAACACCATCTTTAGCAACAAATCCTCATAAATTTGTGTTTGCGTTGAATTAGATTCCTAACTTTTTTAGAAACCCTTCATTTTTCCAACATTAACAAACCTCCCCACAAACCACCACTAAAATGATTAAATTTTATACTGTATAATTTGTGGGAGGACCACACACATGCGTTCGAACCACCGTCCAAATTCCTAGACTATTAGCCTTTTGGAGTTCACCCACAAACCGAAGTCACATAAGGGAGTCCGATTGGTTCTCATCGCCTAGCTTGCCACATGGTTTCG
Organism: Helianthus tuberosus; assembly: GCA_030545235.1. NCBI lineage: Eukaryota > Viridiplantae > Streptophyta > Magnoliopsida > Asterales > Asteraceae > Helianthus > Helianthus tuberosus. The sequence goes on from CM060441.1 coordinate 205,360,945, forward strand.
GATGATCCCACAACCAACTGTTGTGGGTGCTCTAACATATTATCTACTAGATAAAATAAAATTAATTGTATTATTTTTTGTATATATATTAGAAAGAGCACATGCAATACAAAACCAATTTCAACTATATACATAATCATAAGGAACATGAAAAGATTTTAACTGTTCAGTTATATTCATGTATCATACAAGGAGCAATTGCATATATTATCTTCAAACTTGCTTAAAGAGAATTATATACTAAGCATTGAAAATTTATGTTTAAGTTTAGCCGTTTAGGAAGGGTATATGCAAATCCCATCGTAAAAAAATGTCTTTAGGCGTTCACGTGTGACCTAATTTTTTTCTAAAGATAAAGTATATGTGGAGAAAAAGAAAGTATGTAAGCGAAAAGTTAGTTATGCCAAAAACGAATACATGAACAAAATTTGATACCCGTTGATAGAAATATGTGATAACAACACATAACACAAAATATAGTGACAAAACGGTGACATAAAACTTTATTGATTATCCAACCCCAAAAACCCTAGATCTTACAAGTGTAAGATCTATGAATATAACAACAATACAATACAGATCAACTGATAGAAATCAGTTGATCAACAATAAGATCTCAAGAATAGTATGTGATCACAAAAGATGAAAGATGATCGTAACAAACCCTAACAAGATATGGGAGTGACAAAGGAGAACAACCCAGAGATTGACAACTGAACAACTCAACAGTGAACCCTAACTTCACTTATATACCAGCATATTTCATATTTGCATCCAGCCCCTCTAACAGTTCTCCCAAACGATCGCAAACCACTTACTTTCTTCATTTGTTCATAAATAGTCCCTCAACATACATAACCTGCACATCCTTGAAGCAATGTTATAAAACACTTAACGTGTTATAACTCATATAGCATATGAATTAACTTAATATTTTCAATATTCCCCCTTTATTCATATGCTATACAAATCTTTTAAACCAAGTTTTTCACAAAAGAACTCGTGTTGTACAGAACTGAGCCCTTTTGTAAAAACATCAGCCAACTGTTCTTCAGTGTCAATTTTCTCAGGAAAATTCAATCCATCATTAATTTTTTCTCTTAAAAAATGTAAATCAATCTCAAAATGCTTTTTTCTTTCATGGAACACGGGATTTAATGAGATTGATATGGTTTATTTACTATCAGAGTAAAGTTTCAAAGGCAATTTACACAGCACACCAAGTTCACTTAAAACATTTCTTATCCACATCAACTCACAAACAATGGAACACATTGCTCTCTACTCAGCTTCTACTGTAGATCTAGAGACAACACTTTGTTTCTTACTTTTCCAGGAGAACAAAGATTCTCCTAGAAAAATACAGAAACCAGTTACAGATTTCCTATTGTTTATAAACTTGGCCCAATCAGAATCAGCATAACTAACCAAGTCAAATGTTTTACTTTTTCTAAAAAGCAACCCTTTTCCAGGCGAATGCTTTAGATATCTAAGCACTCTCAATGCTATTTTCAAATGTGAATCCAAAGGACTATGCATAAACTGACCAAGATATTGTTTTCTTTACCATATAAAACTTCTATACCCAGAAAATACTTTAAGATTCCCTATTCCTTTATTTTAAAACTTTCACTTAACACCCTTTTTATCTTGTCTATTTCAACTTCATCATTTCCAGTAATGACAATGTCATCCACATATACTAACAAAACAATAAACACAGAAGACAATTTTAACAAAAATAAAGAATGATCACAAACACTTTGTTTAAATCTTATTTCAAACAACACTTCAACTAGTCTCTCATTCCACTTCTTAGGTGCTTGCTTTAAACCATACAATGTAAGACCCTTAATTTATTTATACGATTTACATATAAGTTTCGACTATAAATGTGTATTTACGGTTCACATACACTTGAAAATACGGGTTTCTCAAAACATTAAAGAATTTAAAACATCTCTTTTAATATAAATATGTCGTCGTTCAAATTGTGATAACGAAGCGTATTACGGAAGCATAAATTTCTGATCGTGTTCGGTCCTTCAACGAGCTTGATCTTCATCCGCAAGCTTACTATCATTCACCTATATTCAAAACCAACATTAACATTAGTTATGAAGGCTTTGAAATCCATTTAAACAACTTCCTTAAGCTGAATAATCAAACAAAACAAACTTTCCCAGCTATTGTACCCGTCGCGCGGCGCGACGGTATCTGTGGTTGTGGTCGCGTTCCCCGACAGGCGTCACATGACAAGACGGTGATGCCGTCCTTCCGTCGTATAACAACCTTAAAGAAAACCGACACCCTCCAATTTTTCCAACACCCTAATATATTTTAAAATACCCCAATATGTCCCAAAATACACCCCATACGTGAAAACGGGCCCCGAATACCTTAAATATTATTAAAAATAATTAAAAAAATCAATTTTTGGGTTTGTCGCGGGCCGCGTAGACCCCTTAGGGATCTTACGCTGGCCGCTAGAGATCAAGAATGTGGCGCAGCCCGGTGCTGACACGTGTCCGACTCGTGTTGAACCTATAAGCTGACCCGGATCACCTACGCCGTTGACCGGGTTTGACGCGGGCCGCGTAGCCCTTTGTTAACATTTACGCGGGCCGCGTAAATGTCGAAATGTGGCACTATAAATAGCAGGTGTCGGGTTTCAGCAAAACTCGTTCAAAACTTTCTTTCTAAACGTAATTCTCTCACAGTAGGCATTATACTCGGGCCTAATACCCCCTAAATAGCGAAGTTCTGCTCCGTTGTAAGTATTATAACCCCTGGATACGTATTAGATACGCTGCCCGATTGATCTAGGGTTCCGTAACGGCTGTCGTGGTTCTGCCCGACGTAGTCGTTGGAATGCCGTCTCGGGGAGGGTATTACTAATGTTAAAATGGGTTATTATACTAACACGTGTGCATTTGTGTAAATTATAGATTGTCACCAGGAAGTCCTAAAGGATAATCTAAGACAGCATTGTGAGTTGATCCGTTTTTTGTAAACCTTTTGTTTACTGTTTTTACAAAACCTCATACAATTAAATGTATATTAAGCAGTGATTGAGTATTTGTAAGGATACAATTATCATGAGTCTGTTGGGGTTTTGTATACAAAATTTGTTACCACCTGGTCAAGGAGTAACATTTCCACAAGTCGAGTCTGACAGTACCATGGATGTTAATTGATATGACTTGGAAACAAATATAATTGCGAGATCACCCTTAATACTGTACAATGGTTTTTATTTAAACTTGATTAAACTGGGATTCACTCACCAGTATTTCCCACTGACAAATGTTTTTAAAACGCGTTTCAGGTAACAAATTGTGAATGCCAAATAGAAGCAAGCTGGACAGCACTGAAGGTTTGGAAAAGTGGCAATAAAGTTACCTAAAATAAAATAGATGTTTTATTAAATAAAAATAGGATTTATTCCTATGAACATGTGTGTACTGCAAACTTGGGTTTTATCCCATGTGTTTAATGTTATGAAAATGTGGTATTTTACTCTGATCAAATATTTCCTAACTACGGTCCTGATGAAAATTTCCGCTGCCAAATTAGACAAACACGCGATACCACCGAAACTAGCTCGCGGCCGCCCGTTCCCGGGGATTTGGGATCGGGGGTTGCGACAGAAGGTGGTATCAGAGCTAAGCCACTGATTCAGCCACAGAAGTGTTCTGCTGACATCAAAATTCAATCTGTTAGGAAATAAATTACGGAAATACGTGCATAATTGTATTTCTTGTTATGTGTTATTTGACTATTTGTTAGTTTACAGTATGAGAGATCAAGGACCATCTGACGCGTATCGTCAATTGTCTGGTTTGCCTAGAAGCGAAGGCACCTCCTCTTCTCAGGGTACTCTACTGATACGGAAGAAGGAATATTCGTGTTTAAGGATCAGTCCGAGGAGCCATTCCCTCAGAAAAAGAGAGGATGGTTCAGTCGAGGGGCACACGAGCGTAGGAAGCGTATGAAAAATTTACAAGACCAGAGAGCACTAGCAGCAGCTAAAAGAGAAACCGATGCCTATGCCCAGGATATGATTAATAGGGGTATAGCCAACATCCACATTTTAGCAACCACTGCAGCTGACCCTAATCTGGAGCAAATAATAGCAACCCAACCACAAACACCAATTCTTGACCAACCATTGGAAATAGAAAACCCTGAAAATCAAGTAGAAATGCATGATTTTAATCCGGAGGAAATACCTAGGGTACCAGCACCAAATCCCTTAGACCCAAATTACGACCCATGGTGGGATGACAATAGGGACTATGTGCAACGTTACCCGATACATGAAGACGTGCCCATGCCAAACATAGGAGCCTACCCAGGTTTGGTTCCTTTAGATCCCTAATACCACGATGTATTCATTAGGGAGACTTTAGAGAATCCTTACCAGTTTCAGGCCCCTACACCTCCATACCCAGATTCCGAACCCAGTCCTAGAACCTGCACCCCCAATGAGTGTAGAAAACGTAGAAGAACTTAGGACATTTGGTGAGGAAATTTTAGAGAGTAGTGAACGAATGAGACAGATGGGAGAGCGACTCGTCTGGAAGTATGACGAGTGCAATATGGATTTTTGGATAAATCCATATCCATGAATGTGATGGTGGAGACGGTAGTAGTAATAATAATAATAAAATAATAATATAATATGTGTGTATGTGTATGAAAAAAAAAAGTACGGATGCCTATTACTAGTAGTGTAGTTTTAAATTTTAGCGGTATTGTAATTTTAATTTCAGTACTGGTGTGTAATAAATGCATAGTATATAAATAGAGTAAGTCGCAATGATCGACGCTTTTGACCAAAATGCGTGACATGTGATTGGCTATATTAAATATTATTTTGTGATATTAATATGTAGTAAATGTTTAAAATTCAGATGGCCGACGAAGGATATCAAGAAAATCTGAATAACGATAACCAGAGTAACATTAACTTGGTTAATGAGAATCCGAGCATCAATAACAATGGAAACCAAATGGATAATAGTGCTATCCAACACATAGTGGCACAAGGAATCATAGATGCAATGCCATTTATTCTTCAAACGGTTCAGGAAGCGAATAATAAAAGTAAACAAAACAGTAAACGACCAACTGAACCAGAAAACTGCGTAAACAATGGACCCGTACTTCAAGTGCCCATTCCCAAAAGAAGAAGGACCATGCCTTATGGTTATTCTTACATAGAATTATGGTCCTGCAAACCAATAGAATTCTCGGGCAATGAAGGACCCATTGCAGCTCTACGCTGGATAGAAAAGACTGAGGCTGTTTTAAAAATAAGCAAGTGTGCTGAAGAAGATAAGATAATGTTTGCTTCTAATTTATTTAAAAACTCAGCCTTAGAATGGTGGAACACTATCATCCAGTCTAGAGGAAGTGGTAGGATTTATAATATGGAATGGGAGGAATTTAAAATATGGTGGAAAGGAAATTCTGCCCTCCCAATGAAAAGGAACAGATAGCAAATAAGTTTCTGAACTTAAGGATGACCGGGGTAGATAGTAAGGGTTATACTACCACATTCTTTGAATATGCTAGAATAGTACCAACCCTTGCATCACCTAAACCGGTATTAATCTCCCGTTACATATGGGGATTAATCGGAGAGATTAGACATGTAGTCAAGGCAGCTAGACCTCAAACTATAGAAGAAGCTGTAGAGCTAGCAAATACCTTGACAGATGAATTAATCAGTACTAGAGAAGAAGACCAGAGGAGAAACCTAACCCAAAGGCTTACCCAAGAATTTTTTTCTGGGAATTACAACCGTAGGAATATGGGTTCTACCTCTGCACCATTCTGCAAGGTCTACAAGAAAAAACATTCGGGAAAATGCTCCACTCACTGCAATTTCTACAAGGCACTCGGACACAAGGAAGAAGATTGCAGAAGAAAATCCAGTAATGGACTGTGCTTCAACTGTGGAGAAAAAGGTCACATCAAGCCGAACTGTCCGAAATTGGCTCCAGCTGCGAACAACAGGAACACTAAAAATGCTAGAGCATTTGTTATGACTGCAGATGAAGCCAAGATGATTCCAGATGTGATAGCTGGTACGTTTTTAGTTAATGATGTTTTTGCTAAAGTATTATTTGACTCTGGTGCAAACCAAAGTTTTATTAATACTTCATTTTGCAAACTTCTCAATCAACCATTAACTAAACTCTCACAAGAATGTCTAGTCAAGACAGCAAATGGAGAAACGGTTAGGATTTCTGAAATCTTACAGGGAACAAGAATAGAATTTTTAAACCAAAAGTATATTGCAAACCTTTACCCAATGAATCTGGCAGGATTTGATGTCGTTTTAGGAATGGATTGGTTAATAGCCAATAAAGCTAATATTTTATGTGATCAAAAGTCGATTCAAGTAAATTCACCAAAGGGTGAAAAGATCACAATTAAAGGAGATAAGCCCTCTAGATCCACAAAATTTATCTCTGTGATGAAAACTGCAAGTTATATAAGAAAAGGATCTATAGTGTATTTGATTTCTATAATCGCTAACACTAAAGGAAAAGAACTAAAAGACATTCCAGTAGTGTCCCAATTTTCAGATGTATTTCCGGAAGAATTACCAGGACAACCGCCGGACAGAGAAGTTGAATTCAGAATTCATCTACTGCCAGGGACATCACCAATTGCCAAAGCACCCTACCGTTTAGCACCAGCAGAGATGCAGGGATTAAAGAAACAATTAGACGAACTGCTGGAAAAAAGGATTCATACAACCAAGCTCATCACCATGGGGAGCGCCGATACTGTTTGTCAAAAAAGAAGGACGGATCGATGCGTATGTGCATTGACTACCGCGAATTGAACAAGGTCACGATTAAGAACCGGTACCCATTACCGAGAATCGATGATCTGTTCGATCAATTGCAAGGAGCTCAATTTTTCTCTAAAATCGATTTAAGATCAGGATATCATCAATTAAAGGTACAGGAAGAGGACATTCCTAAAACCGCATTCAGAACAAGGTATGGCCATTATGAATTTACTGTCATGCCATTTGGTTTAACCAATGCCCCAGTTGCATTTATGGACATGATGAACCGGATATGTAAGCCATATTTGGATAAATTCATAATTATTTTTATTGATGATATTCTCATCTATTCTAAAAGTAAAGAGGAACATGCAAAGCATTTGCACGCACTTTTAAGTCTATTAAGAAAGGAAAAGCTTTACGCTAAATTTTCAAAGTGCGAGTTTTGGTTAGAGCAAGTACAATTTCTTGGACACTTAGTTAATCATGAAGGACTTCATGTGGATCCCACAAAAATCGAGGCGATTACTAAATGGAAAAACCCTGAGTCACCAACCGAGGTTAGAAGTTTCTTAGGATTGGCCGGATATTATAGGAGATTTATTCGAGACTTTTCTAGAATAGCCATTCCTTTAACTAAGTTAACCTGTAAATCCATTAAGTTTGAATGGGGACCAAAACAGGAAGAAGCTTTTAGAATTCTTAAGCAAAGATTAACCCATGCACCCATATTAGCGTTACTAGAAAGAACTGAAGATTTTGTAGTATATTGTGACGCTTCTAAGTTAGGTTATGGATGTGTGTTTATGCAACGCCAAAAGGTTATAGCATATGCGTCTAGACAACTTAAGAATCATGAAGAGAATTATTCAAACCATGATCTAGAATTAGGAGCTATAATTTTTGCCCTTAAGATTTGGAGACATTACCTTTATGGTAGTAAGTTTACCATATTCACTGATCATAAAAATTTAAGGTATGTTTTCGGGCAAAAGGAATTGAATATGAGACAAAGACGCTGGATGGAAATGCTTAGTGATTATGATTGTGATATCCAATATCATGAAGGAAAAGCAAATGTAGTGGCAGATGCTTTAAGCCGAAAGTATCACGAAAAGGCAAAAAGGGTACGTTCTCTTAAATTAAATCTACAAGTAGATTTAAATGATCAGATAAGAGAAGCACAAAAATCAGTAATCAAGGATGATACTGAAAAGCTAAAAGTTATGATTAAGGAATTAGAACAAGGAACGGATGGAATTTAGAGATTCCATAAAAAGAGAATGTGGATACCTAAATTAGGAAACCTACGCCATCGTATATTAGAAGAAGCCCATAAGTCTAAATATACAATGCACCCAGGGAATGATAAGATGTACCAGGATTTAAGAAAGAATTTCTGGTGGATAGGAATGAAAAAGGACATAGCAGCCTATGTTTCTAAATGTTTAACGTGCTCGCAAGTTAAAGCTGAACACCAGAAACCCTCAGGATTGCTATAACAATTAGAAATGCCAGTATGGAAATGAGAATTGATAACAATGGATTTTGTTACTAAATTACCCAAAACAAAGAAAGGCAATGAAACAATCTGGGTTATCGTAGATAGGCTAACCAAGTTAGCTCATTTTCTACCAATGAAAGAAACTTTCAGTATGGAACAATTAGCTAAATTATATGTAAATGAAATAGTTTCATTACATGGAATACCTTTATCAATTGTTTCTGACAGAGATAGCCGTTTTACCTCTCATTTTTGGTCAAGTTTCCAAAAGGCAATGGGAACCAAGTTGAATCTAAGCACAACTTATCATCCTCAAACAGACGGACAAAGCGAAAGGACAATTCAGACGATGGAAGACATGCTTAGAGCTTGTGTAATTGATTTTGGAGGTAATTGGGACGATCACTTACCTTTAATAGAATTTTCTTATAATAATAGTTATCACACAAGTATCAATGCTGCACCATTCGAAGCACTTTATGGACGAAAGTGCCGAACCCTAGTCTGTTGGGCAGAAATTGGGGAAAAGCAACTATCTGGACCTGAGATAGTGCAGGAAACAACCGACAAGATTATTCAAGTCAAGGAACGACTGAAAGCAGCACGTGATCGACAAAAAAGCTATGCTGATAACCGACGCAAACCATTGGAATTTCAAGTAGGAGATAAAGTGTTGTTGAAAGTCTCTCCTTGGAAAGGAGTGGTAAGATTCATCAAAAGAGGAAAGCTAAGTCCCAGGTATGTTGGACCTTTTGAGATTATTAGAAGAATAGGACTTGTAGCCTATCAGCTACAACTGCCAGAGGAAATGGCAGGATACATGATGTATTTCATGTATCTAATCTCAAAAAGTGTTTAGCTGATGAATTACTATTAGTGCCTCTTAAGGATATTGAGGTAAATGAACAACTCAAGTTTGTAGAAAGGCCTCTACAGATTGAAGACAGGAAAGTCAAAAACCTCAAACTTAAGAGATTAGTTCTGGTCAAAGTGAAGTGGGACTCCAAAAGAGGACCTGAGTATACATGGGAGCTTGAATCAGAAATGCAAAGGAAATATCCACACCTATTCCAGTAGATCTCGAGGACGAGCTCTAAAACAAGGTGGGGAGAATATAACAACCTTAAAGAAAACCGACACCCTTGAATTTTTCCGACACCCTAATATATTTTAAAATACCCCAATATGTCCCAAAATACACCCCATACGTGAAGACGGGCCCCGAATACCTTAAATATTATTAAAAATAATTAAAAAAATCAATTTTTGGGTTTGTCGCGGGCCGCGTAGACCCCTTAGGGATCTTACGCTGGCCGCTAGAGATCAAGAATGTGGCGCAGCCCGGTGCTGACACGTGTCCGACTCGTGTTGAACCTATAAGCTGACCCGGATCACCTACGCCGTTGACCGGGTTTGACGCGGGCCGCGTAGCCCTTTGTTAACATTTACGCGGGCCGCGTAAATGTCGAAATGTGGCACTATAAATAGCAGGTGTCGGGTTTCAGCAAAACTCGTTCAAAACTTTCTTTCTAAACGTAATTCTCTCACAGTAGGCATTATACTCGGGCCTAATACCCCCTAAATAGCGAAGTTCTGCTCCGTTGTAAGTATTATAACCCCTGGATACGTATTAGATACGCTGCCCGATTGATCTTGGGTTCCGTAACGGCTGTCGTGGTTCTGCCCGACGTAGTCGTTGGAATGCCGTCTCGGGGAGGGTATTACTAATGTTAAAATGGGTTATTATACTAACACGTGTGCATTTGTGTAAATTATAGATTGTCACCAGGAAGCCCTAAAGGATAATCTAAGACAACATTGTGAGTTGATCCGTTTTTTGTAAACCTTTTGTTTACTGTTTTTACAAAACCTCATACAATTAAATGTATATTAAGCAGTGATTGAGTATTTGTAAGGATACAATTATCATGAGTATGTTGGGGTTTTGTATACAAAATTTGTTACCATCTGGTCAAGGAGTAACATTTCCACAAGTCGGGTCTGACAGTACCATGGATGTTAATTGATATGACTTGGAAACAAATATAATTGCGAGATCGCCCTCAATACTGTACAATGGTTTTTTATTTAAACTTGATTAAACTGGGATTCACTCACCAGTATTTCCCACTGACAAATGTTTTTAAAACGCGTTTCAGGTAACAAATTGTGAAAGCCAAATAGAAGCCAGTTGGACAGCACTGAAGGCTTGGAAAAGTAGCAATAAAGTTACCTAAAATAAAATAGATGTTTTATTAAATAAAAATAGGATTTATTCCTATGAACATGTGTGTACTGCAAACTTGGGTTTTATCCCATGTGTTTAATGTTATGAAAATGTGGTATTTTACTCTGATCAAATATTTCCTAACTACGGTCCTGATGAAAATTTCCGCTGCCAAATTAGACAAACACGTGATACCACTGAAACTAGCTCGCGGCCGCCCGTTCCCGGGGATTAGGGATCGGGGGTTGCGACACATCGCGTGACGTCAAGGCACCATTTCGAAAGAATGTTTCTTGGTTTGGAGCTGCATCTGCCCAGCTCTTAAATTTTCTCAAGTATGACTAAAAAACCTGCATATCTTTCAATTTACTTATCTGATTCACATGATTCTTGTTTCTAAACGACCGTAATACATTTACCTCTATGTTTATTACCTTATTTCACAACACAACCTGATTTTAGAACTAACGGCTTACGAATCAAATAGAAAATTATTCAACCCGTTATGTTCTAACATGTTTTTCACTACTTATGACCAAGGTTAGTCCTTGATCATTTTACCCCAATCTCCGAGCTTCATGACACTAGCGTATTCGCTCCCACTACGAGGTTTGCTTGCGCATTCACATTCACCGATTTATTTTGTAACTTTCTAATCACTAAAACCAACGTTTAACCACTTACTTTATTTTGACCCGTTTAGAGGTTTTTTAGCATTTAAGCGTAAATCTCGCTCATCGTTTACTCGCATCTTATTTCTACATTAAGATATCTACTTGACTTCCACCACAACTATATTTGTGGTGGGTTTAATGTGGTAAACTAGTTATTCCAAATTCTACCCATCGATTAGTCAATTTCATGGAAAAGACCCATTTTAGGCGTTTGACCCAAAAAGGCTTATTCTTATAACTTTTACATTTATCAAAGACTTACCTGATAATAATACTTATTTCTAAACAACCTTTAAGGGTCGTTTGCCCGGTTTATCGATCAAGGGCGTTTTGGTCAACTTTAGTCCTTCCTTTTACGACAGAGGACTTTCAATAAGATATTTGACCAAAATCGCACGTTTAGCTATAATCTTATTTACGCGTACCTGGCTCGGGTCAAAGTATTGACCCGTTTTAATACCTTGCCTTAATAATTTGCTAATTCGTAGCAACGCAAATTTAATAAGCCATTTTACCCTGTGAGTATTAGACTCGACAAGCACTTATTAGTCGTTATTTCTCAAATGGTGTTAACATTACCATTTGACCCGTTTGGTCTAAATAACCAAACATTTTGCACTTATATTTGAATGGTATTTATTTACCATTTCATTATTTAACCCGTTTCGGATTTCCCACCATATGGTTATATCTCTTAAATCCGTTTCTTACGCGTTTGACCCAACATGGCTTATGCCATATGGTGTCGTTTAAACTTCAACTTTTATTCGTCTTCACGTGATTAAATCACCGTTTTACCCTTATTATTCGTTTTGGCTTACCTTATAAAGTAGTCGTTCAAAAACTCATTTTATATATGTCATCTCATGACCAATTTACCATTTCGCCCATTTTTACCATTAAACATGGTTTTTATAATTTTATTTGTTCCGACCCGTATCATTTCGTGTCGGAACCCATATTTTGGATATAACTTTTGTTGTATTTATAACCTATAAAATAAATACGTATCCTACAAAAGGGTGTAAGCTTTACTTACCTTGCATCCTAAATACGCTTTTCCTTCATACTTGATTCGTTTGACCCGCTTTCTTTCCAAGCTTCCACCTAGCTTGTCAAGCGTCAAACTATCATCATAATTCGTAAGACGGTTAGATTAGTCATCATTAATTATGACTATTCCATCTTACGGATTTTATGTCGAAATTATTATTCGACTTCTTTGTTGGTTAGTTTAACTTTCAAAAGTCAATTACCTTTAATCATATGATATGCACAATTAAGTTCAATCAACATCATGTTTAGAACCCGTATTATCCCATGTCACACGTAATTAGTCAATTTAGCCAATTCCGCGTTTCTTTCGTAATTCATCATATCAACATTCATTCGGGCATTTTAACAAACACCTTGCGGGCAAGATTCTTATGCATCTTTTATCTAACTCATGGTCATTCTATTAACCAAATTTTAACATCATAATCAAACCTCTATGTCTAGGGTTCATGAACAACATCTAGGACTTGCATCATATCTTCAAATTTCATAAATTTAGCACTCTAATTTAAGTGTTCATCACATTATCATAAACCCACTTAGCACATACATGATTAGCTAACCGAATCACTAATTCATGGCAATAATTTAACAAGTTTACATCTAGGGTTTGTTCCTAGACTTGTACTCATTTCTATATCACTCATACATTCAACATTCACTCTAGAATTTCGATTATGATTGTTCATCATAAATTCAAGATATCACCAAATGACAAAATTCAACATACCTTGTGATTTCCTAACTTGGGTGATCACGAAATTAGTTAAAGCCCCAATTTCTTGGCTCGATTTCCCTTGATTTTGATCAAATTTGTGAGTTTAGGGTTCAAATGGAAGAACCCTTCTTTGCTCCTGTGAAAAAGTCAACCAAACACACACACATGTGTGTGTTTTGCTTTTTAATTGTTTTAATTAAAAACATCTTTCATGTTTTACCCTTTTAGTCCCTCAAGGTTTCAAGTTTATGAAAGGTTTAACTATTTCATGTTTCCTTTATTGTTTTAAAATAAATAGCTAACTAGGTTAATTATTCCTAATTACTTTACCATTGGTTATGACCAACTCATATTTATATATATATATATATATTTAGGGTGTTCATATAAAGACTTCACTAACTTGCACACTTTTGTTTCGTCTTTAGAATAATACCCCTGAGGTAATTGCATTTACACATCCTTAGATATTAACCCATATAGAAAAGCATTATTAATGTCAAGTTGAAATAATTTCCAACTTTTTTACTACAAGACTCACAATAATTCTAACTGTGACCATCTTGACAACCGGTTAAAAAGTTTCACCAAAATCTATACCTTCTCTTTGGTTATAATACCCTTTAGCAACTAACCTAGCCTTAAATCTTTCAACATCACCATTAGACCTATACGTCACTTTATACACCCATTTACAACCTATGGCTTTTCTACCAGCAGGCAAATCAGTTAATATCCACATATTATTATTAAACAAAAGCTTCAATTTCATAATAGGAAGTTGGTTCAACAATTTTATTTAAACTACTAACAAAACATAAATTATCAACAGACAGACATGAGTAATTAACTACTCTATCAATACCATATTTTACTTTACCATCTAACACAAACCCATCCAGTTTCTTAGGCAAAGACACACTTCTATGTGACTTTCTAACATTAGTCAAATTTCCTTTAGATGGGTTGGTCTCAACATTTGGCATCCATGTGTCCTCAACCATACCATGATTCACACTACTACTACTCAACCCCCTAGGTTCTAAATATTGACCACTTTGATCTATCTGACTAGTTGTGGCAGATGTAGAGGAATCAACTGGTTGCTGATCATCACTAATGATATCATGAGAACCAGAATCCCTCTCTTCATCATTGCGATTTTGAGAAACTTCAGATGAAAATGTTTCATAACAGTAAAAAAGTTAACATGATTTAGACTTTTATCAATTAAAGAATCTGAATTGTCCTAACTTTTGGACTAAAAGGTTAAACACTTTCATAAAACTTTACATCCCTAGAGTAAAAAACCTTTTTTTTAATCTAAACTCCATAATTTATATCCTTTTTTAATATTTGAATAACCAATTAAAACTCACTTATCAGCATGATAAGCAAACTTATCGGATTCATTTAGTACTATACTAAAACATAAACACCCAAAGTTTCTTAGATGTAAAAGAGAAGGTTTAAAACTAAACATAACCTCATAAGGACTTTTACCTACTAACACAGAAGATGAAAGCCTGTTAATTATATAAACATCAATTAGAACAAAATCTAGCCAAAATCTTAAAGGTAGACCACCCTGAAACATCAAAGTATTGGCTATATTTAAAGATGCTTATGTTTCCTTTCCACTACACCATTCTGCTGTGGTGTATAAGAACAGGAAATTTGATGTAAAATCCCTTAGACTTGTAGAAATTTCTCATTTGATTGTTTACAAACTCAGTTCCATTATCACTTCTGAATGTTTTAGTTTTCCTTTTAAACTATGTTAAAACCAACTCATAAAAACTACTTAGGTTTTCAAACACCTCCATTTTACTTTTAAGAAGATAACACCAAACTAATATAGAATAATCATCTACAACTGTTAAAAAATATTTAAAACCTTCATAACTAGTGATTTTATATGGACCCCACAAGTCTAAATGTATTAATTCACCTATAAATTTAGTCTTATATTCACTAAGTGGAAATGGGACTCTAACTTGTGTTGCTTTATGGCAAATTTCACACGGATCATCTTCAACAGATTTTATACCAAAATTGTCTTTTAAAATAGCCAAGAACTGATCAGAATGGTGACCCAACCTACTATGCCACATATTAGATTTTATTCCACTATTAAAACATGAATTCATAATACTACCAATTTTTCCTACAAAATATAGGCCATTATCCTGACTACCAGTCACCAGGATTTTTTTTTATTTCAAATCCTGTAAAACACAATTATTCTCATTAAACACAACAGCTATTAGCTTTGCCCAATCTATGAATAGATAACAAATTTACACTATAGTTAGGCACAAAGAAGATATCCTTTAAAACTATATTATTTAACAGTTTTAATTCTCCAATTTTCAAAACTTTAACACTAGATCCATTTTGGTGACTAACTTTTAAATCAAACTTAGACATATCTATACAATTAAAAATGTCTTTGCCAGTTTTAACCATATGTTGAGTAGCACCTGAATCTACTATCCATTAATAACCACTTTCAAAATTATTAATACCAGAACAACTAACAAAATTATTAACAAAATTACACTCATTTGAATATTAACCTCCTATGTTAGTTCTAGATTGCTCAGTTTCAGACTTTCCATCAACAAGACTTAACAACTTAGAAATTGTTCAGAAGTAAAGGGTAAAGAAGTACTAACAGAACTAGAAGATCCAACTACCACATTAGACTTGTTATTGCTAGACATATTTTTCTCATAAACTGTCCTCCTGGTCTTCTTTTTACACCACGAAGATATCCAATTATCTCAAAACATCTATCAACTGTATGTCCTATCGTATTATAATGAGTGCATTTAAATTTGGATTACGACCTCTATCAAATTTGCTTCTAGTATCAAAAGGTTTGTTAGATTTAGACACAAAAGACACAATTTCCCCTTTTGAACCACTATTAGCATTTCTATGTGACTCTTCTCTTGAAATTATAGCAAATGCAACTTTTACAGAAGGGAATGGTTCTCTCATCAACAAATTTGTTCTTGTAGACTAATATACATCATCAAGACTCATAAGAAACTGCATTAGTTTTATTAAAGTTGTAAAATCATTATAATCTTTAGCTGCCTGACAAGAACATAAAGGCAAATGAAGCATGGCATCAAATTACTTCCACATTGTTGTCAGTTTATTATAATACTCAGCAACAGAACTACCACTCTGAGAAATACAGTTATCTTTTTATAAAGATCATAAACAACAGAACCATCCACCTTATCATAAATTTCTTTCAAATCAACCCACACTTCTGAAGCAAGTTTAGAAAACACTTGTCCTAGAAACAACTCTTCTGATACAGAATTTAACAACCAAGTTAAGACCACAAAATTACATCTATACCATTGATTAGCTAACACTTCATCATCTTTAGATTTTTCACACTTTTTATTTATAAAACCAAATTTATTTTCATCCTCTAAAGCTAATTTCATTGCACTAGACCAAACTGGGTAATTCTCAGTTCCTTTCTACTTTATACCACTTGAATCGTTGGGATGTAAATACAAAGGAATCCAATATCAAGCTTACTATTGAGTGTAGCAGAAGAACTAGCGGTATCAGACATTGTAAATCAACAATTATAACAAGCAGATAACAAACAAATCACAGAAGAATTCTCAAAAAAAAAAAAAAAAAAAACACTAGGCAGAACTGTGTCAAGGGCCAGATTCTAGGTTCATCACTCAATAGGTGCCTGGACGAGTCTTAACACAGCAGCTAATCCTAACAAAAAAGTAACAAGAATGCAACAAACAAATATACACAAGTAGCACAAACAATAATGCAACAAATAACCACCAAGACTTGATCAACCAACGATCTGACTATCCTAGCAACAGTAAATGCCTAGCCACAACTATGAAGTGTAACAGAAAATAAAAAGAGACAGGGAAAGGAACAATCTCACAGAAGCGTGTAACTCCAAGCAAATATGAAATGTAACCTTATAGGGTTACAAGTCACAGATCAAAGATAGCAACCAAATCTGGTCAGTTTGCTTTATAACCTTCAAGGGTTATAAAGACCAACACAGATCTTGATAGCAGCTCCAAGATCCACAGATACGCTTTTAAGAAGCCACAAACCCTAAATTAGGGTTTCAACTCCAAGATCTCGCACAAACTCCAAGAGTGCTCCGATCAACTCTAACCACCGGTTTCCAAGTTTGGAAACCCCTAAAAACCCTAGAATCAACAATAACACGACGCGGAAGACACTGATCAAGAGCTATAAAGCTTTGATACCATGATAAAAATACGTGATAATAACACAGAATACAGTGACAAAATGGTGACAGAAAAGTTTATTGATTATCCAACCCAAAAAACACCCCCAAAACCCTAAATCTTACAAATGTAAGATCTATGAATATAACAAAATACAATATAGACCAACTGATAGAAAATCAGTTGATCAACAATAAAATCTCAATGATCCCCCACTTGTAGTGGAGTGGTGGAAAGAACTTTGGGTTTCCTTGGAGACCCGGGTTCGATCCCCACCCGTTGCATTTGGGGGTAAATGACCCCAACCTTGGTTGAGTGGTCATGGCAATGATGGATAAGAGCCTTGTGTGCGTAATAGCCCGGGTTCGAGTCTTGAGCCGCACACGAGTTTTCTATTACAGTGCGGTTACTCCGGCTCTTGAGTGCGGAGGCTGCAACGGCAGTCAAGTGGCTGTCGGCTGGAAATTTTCTCGTGGAGCGCCTATGGTCAACCTCGGATGCCTCGTCCGAGGGGGACTAGGGACCCATGCAATGTGGGTGTGATCCTCTCGCCTGTTGGAGTCAATCGCCGTTAAAAAAAAACAATAAAATCTCAAGAATAGTATGAGAACAGATCAAAGATGATCGTAACAAACCCTAACAAGATATGGGAGTAACAAAGGAGAACAACCCAAAGACTAATAACTTAACAACTCAACAATGAACCCTAACTTCACTTATATACCGGCATCTTTCATATTTACATCCAGCCCCTCTAACTCTTCCCCCAAATGAACACAGTCCACTCACTTTCTTCATTTGTTCACAAATAGTCCCACAACATACATAACCTGCACATCCTTGAACCAATGTTAAAAAACATTGCCAATACAACATATTAACGTGTTATAACTCATATAGCATATGAATTAACTTAATATTTTCAACACTTAGTATACATACAAATAAAATAATAAACACGAACAAAATTTGATACTCGTATAAATACAAATAAAATATTAATTGAACAGTGTTCTGGTTTACACATCACAAGAAATTTTTAATGTTCACGAACATAAATTAATACTCAAAAATGAAATTATACAAGGATATGTGAGATGAACACTGTTACTTTCATTACACATAATTAGTTTCCTATTTTTCCAAAACTAATATATTGTAGTGTAAGACATCCATACAAATTCAGATTTACATATATTCTAAAAGATATAATATAATATGATAAGGGAGAGAAAAAGTGTAAAATTCCCAAGAGTCCAACACCCCTTTTACTATTATCCAAAGTGCTTTTCATTTTTGAGCATATATAAAGCCTCAATAACATGCCTTAACATTTCAAATCATAAATCACCACACACTTAAATCTTCAACAATTTTGTGTTTTAGCCCTAACAAAATGGACCTAAAACACACAACCACCACCACAACCACCACAACCACCAACACCACCGCCGATAGCCCGGACACCGACGGCGAAACCCCTCTTCATTCCCAACTAAT
The DNA here is from genome assembly GCA_030545235.1 of Helianthus tuberosus. Taxonomy (NCBI): domain Eukaryota; kingdom Viridiplantae; phylum Streptophyta; class Magnoliopsida; order Asterales; family Asteraceae; genus Helianthus; species Helianthus tuberosus. Next base: position 205,379,700 of record CM060441.1, read on the forward strand.
CAAACCCTTTTCTTCCTTTCCCAACGGAAAAAACCACCACCACCACCGCCACCAACAACCACCACCACAGTCTCCAATAGTTTCCTACAAAGAATGCCTTAAGAACCATGCTGCCACCATCGGCAGCCACGCCTTGGACGGTTGTGGTGAGTTCATGCCGTCGTTAACCACCGCCCCACATGAACCCACCTCTCTAAAATGCGCTGCCTGTGGCTGCCACCGTAACTTCCACCGTCGTGAACATATTAACGACATGTACACATATGCACCACATGTGTTGCTGTCTTTTAACTCACCTGATCAAACCCAGATGGTGGTGACTCCGGGGACACCGGCGGAGATCAAGATTGAAAACCCTAATGGGAGAAAGAGATTCCGGACAAAGTTCAGTCAAGATCAGAAGGATAAAATGTATCTTTTTGCAGAGAAAGTTGGGTGGAAGATGCAAAGATGTGATGATAAAGTGGTGGCAGATTTCTGCAATGAAGTTGGGATTAAAAGAGGGATTTTTAAAGTTTGGATGCATAATAATAAGAATACTTTTGGGAAGAAAGATAAAGAGACAAGTTCTCCGGCCACCGCCACCGTTGCCACCACGGTCACCACCGCGGGTGGTACCGATAAAAGCATTGAAATTTATAACAATAGTAGAATAGATAATGTTAGTGGAGGTGATGACATGAGTGATAGTGATCAAGAAAAAGGTGGTGGTAGTGGTGGTGGTGGTGATGTTCATTTGCAAGCTTCTAATAATGGGTCTTCTTGTTCATGTTAGTTTTGATATTGGTGGTGTTATGAGAGTAATGTGTATTCAAAGGGAGACAGTTGTTAACTTGTAATCTTCCTTTTTGTCTTCATAACCCTAATTAAGAACTTTAGAGTAAGGTTAATAAAAAACTAAAGTTTTTTATATCCAATTAGGAAGAAATTGTTGTTACCCATTAATTAATTGTTTCCTTACTAATGCATTTTGTTTTTGGATGAATGTATTTGCACTGGCTCAAAATGTTGTTTGGTTCTTTTTGTTGCTAATTTATTAGCTTCACATTTTGCATAATTGGATTAACTTTGCATTGGCCTAAAAGGGTTTTAATATTTAATCTTCATCCATGCAAACATAAATCTTGATGCCTATTGTAATTAGAATATGCAATCATTATGTCGATTTAAAATAATAAATGTTACGATATTGTTATAATAATTTTTGTGGTTAAATTACAAGAAAACAACGATGTTGGGTCATGTTGTTAACAAATAAAATTTGGTCAAATGGACATCGACCCCTCTAGTTTCGCCTATAGATATGGAATAAGCATTGTTAATGAGTTTTGTAAGATGAAGTTTTTAATAAGTAGACCAAGTCTTAAAGCTATGTTTAAGAAACCAAAATGAAGTGAATTAACCAATTTCTATCTTGATTCCTTGATGGAGACTTTGGTCCTTTTTTTTGCAGTGAATTTATTTGCATGTCAGGGCAGCACACAGCACACACTTGCCTTGCTACCAAATTAAATGCGGTGGTTGGCATTTACACCTTTGAATTTTGATTGAAGCAAACCCCACAACCCTAATCGATTTTTGTAGTCTTATTCTTAATCATTACATCTTGTTACCCATTTTCAACAAACAAATCTAACATAATTGTCTTCAAAATACTTAAAACATAGAATAGATCAACTAGTCTCACTAGCCATTTAGGACATTTTGGCCATGTGTTTTGTTGGTTTAAACTCCTTAGGATTATTTCTCTCCCAACGTTCTAGTAAAATACCCACTATGCCCTTGTTGGTGCTTGGTGACTTGGTTGTTGAGAATATATGTGGTCTTTTCACACTTGTTTCAACGTCAAAATTTTAGGGGTAGTTTAGGTAGTTTGTATTCACAACTTTTGAATTTGGATTGAAGCAACCCCTCAACCCTACATTTTTATTCTAATCCTTCTTTCCATCATTGTTTTTCATTAACTTGAAACTTAAGTGGTTGATTCTTATATAATTGGGAACACCCAAGGGAAATACCCATTTGACCTTGTTAATGTATGTTGTTGAGGGGTTCCAAAGTCATATTCTTGGGGATAGTTTGGGCAATTGGACCTTAATAACTGTATAATTGAAGTAGACATCTCAACACTATTATATCTTAATTCTCCTCCAAATCATTGTTTCGGCAGGTTTGATCATTCTACATCACATAATCACTTTAGGAAAGGAAAAATTTTGCATGAAAATCAAAGGGTGGGAAAGTTTACAAAGTGATAAATTAAAAGGGAAATTTTATAGGTTTGCAATTAGACCCTCTATGTTATACGGAACAGATTGTTGGGCCATCAAGAAAATTCATGCACGAAAGCTAGAGGTAGCAGAGATGAGGATACTTAGATGGATGTGTGGGCACACTAGGTTGGACAAGATAAGAAATGAGGTTTTTAGGGAAAGATTAGGAGTTGCTAGTATTTCAGACAAGATAAGGGAGGGGAGACTGAGATGGTTTGGGCATGTCAGGAGGAGGCAGACGACAGACCCGGTTAGAATAGTTGAAACACTCGCGGTAGATGGAAGGAGGAGTAGAGGCAGACCGAAAATGACGTGGGATGAGCGGATTAGGCAAGATTTGCTAGATTTGCACCTCTTTGAGGACATGGTCGAGGACAGAACTTCGTGGAGACGTAGGATTAAGGTTAAAGATTTTTAGGAGTTTGGCTTGGTTTTTAGCTTAGGTTCCTGTCTTATGAGTTTATTTTTTCAGTTTCTATGAGGTGTGATATAGTTTATATATATATATATATAGGTTTTCACCTATTCTCGGTGTCGTAGTTTTACTAACAAACACTTACTTATTTATGTGTTTATTATTATTTTTATTTCTATCTTTTGTAGTAGCGGCGTGCTTATATATGTTTTTTTAGAAGCTTATGTCTTGGTTATGGTTTTTGGAGCTGGGGGTCTCACTGGAAGCAGCCTCTCTATCCCCTGGGATAGAGGTAAGGCGTGCCTACATCCTACCCTCCCCGGACCCTATCAATAGCTTCGCTATAGGTGGGATTATACTGGGTATGGTTGTATTTGGATTGCTGGTCAAGATTTCATAAGACTCGTCTTAATAACATCTTAGTCAAGTACCAATTTGCCTTTGGTTAATGACGAGCATTTAAACCTTTTTAGTTCTTATCTAAATCCTAATAATTTTTAATGAGTTAAAAAAGTCTATATGTGCAAACAGACATATAAAAGATTAACATTCATACTTAAAATCATAAAACTTTGCCACCTAAGTGGCTGTTTGGCAACTTCTAAACCAGTAAGAGGTCTGAGCCATTAAGTGATGAACCAGTAAGAGGGTCTGAACCATTAAGAGCCAGTATAATGCTTAACCATTCAGAGGCAAATGTCTGACTAATTCAGATTAGAGTTCTTAACCATTCAGAGGCAAATGTCTGAACCATTCAGACATCTGTTCACGAAACAAACAGTCTGAACCATTAAGTGCTGAACCAGTAAGAGATCTGAACCATTAAGAGTTTTATTAAGAGGTAAACAAACAGATCCTAATATATATATTCTCCCTTTATTTCATTATATATGAAAATATATATAATAATTTATATCGAGATAGTTGGTAAACGGGCAACAAGCTACGCCGCTACCCCTTTTTGAATAGCAAAACTAAGCTTTTTAAAAACTACATCCATAGATCTCGGGGTCATAACATTACTATGCACTTAGTTTCTCCTTTCAGTGGCATATGTCACACATTCATTTAAGTGTTTTTGGTCTATACTTGTAATTTTGCACTTAGTTTGTGAACTAAGGTTGAAAGGTTTTTGCCTTTTTGGTCCTCTTCAGTCTTCAAACTCGCTACAAATTAAGATCAAAGTTTGAAGGGTATAAATGGTATTTCAAGGGGAAGGCATGTGATAGGAGTGAATATTTGAAAATATATTTATCTGTACTTTTAAGAGTAAGTAGAGTGAGTGAATGAGTACTTGTGATCTTCTCTTGTATGGCTAATTATAATATTAGCCTCGAAAATTGTAATCTTTGACACCTTTTTTTCATTTGATTGGATGTAGATGGAGGCATTTTTTGTTTCTTTCACTAATATATTTCATTGAACAGTATATGCCTAAATTTCAGTATCAACTATTTTAACATGTGAATTATTAGATGTCACGACTATCCTTTAATTAATTATTTAATTTAACAAATTTAAAGGGAATGAACTTTTACAACACCCTTTTTATTAATATGGTGTGTGTAGTGTTTGTTTTGCGATTTGTTGAAGGGAGTCCTGAGGGTGTTATATGTGGATTGGGTTGGAATTGGATCTATCCCTAAATTAACTAACATGCATTTTTCAATTAACAAGTAGGTTTTGCATTTCCAAATGATAAGGGTTTAATCCCATAACAATAATGAAAAATGTGTAGTTTTGTAGTAGACTTAGAGAATGTATGAGTTGTCGTTCTAAAAAAATAACTAGGCGGTTGAATATACTTAAAAAGACAATGATGAGTGCCGAACTCAAAGAAATTAATAACTACCTAATTGTAGAATATTACTTCAAGATTAAGTAATGTATTTACTTAGGTCATTTAGTCTTGACTTTGGGATGATAATTGAATAAAAATGGATTGTAAATATGTTGAATAGGGGATCATAGCTTGATCTTGGACTTGTTTAGGTCATTCAACCCAATTATCATTAGTGAGTTTGGTGTCGAATTCTCCTTTATGATCCATCAAAAATTAAGTTTGATCAAGCTTGATCTATATGGACTAATTAAGTCAAGTAAAGTATTAGAAGATTATGATGGGGGTCTTAACCTTCCCAACCTTATTAAATACAAATTAAACTTAATTCACTATAATATCACTTGAGAGTTTTCTTTTATAAAAATTTAGAGTAAATTGCAAAAGTCATCCATGAGGTTTGGGCATATTTTGCCAATTTCATCCAAAATGATTTTTTTTGTGTCATACTACCCTTCATTTTTGTCATTTTTTGTCATATCCATCCAAACGTCTAACCTGGTTAAAAAGTGTCGTTTAATGCGGTTTTTTTTAAACGTCCACATTCTTAAGTGGGGGTATTTTTGTCTAACTCAGTTAAGAATCATCAACACGTACGCAACATCATTGAAATTGCATAACAACATAGTATATACTTTCCCCCTTCTACAAAATTCCCTTTTATCCTTCCAAACACAAACAATATTCATCATAAAATCTTCCATTTTGCATAACCCTTTTACCATTTCAAACATATGGAGCTCGTTCAAGAGTTAGTTTTTACAATCTCATTTTCTATCATAGTGTCTCTGTTAATCGACTACTTGTTTTCAGTTGGGTCTAGTGTGAATTCAAGGGTTTCGAATAGGGTTGAAGAAAAGATTGAAAAAGAGGGAAACTTTGAGAAGTTTGATGATCCGGTAAAGGGTTGTGAAGAGGGTTGTTGTGGGTGTTTTGAGGGTGATTTGGGAAGTGGGTTTGTGGCTCATGGTGGTGAAAGTGGTTGTGGTGATGTTGCTTTGGTGGAAAGTGATGAGGGGAATGTGGTAAATGTTACTTGATTATTAGTACAAGAAGATTATGTGAAGTTTGTTGAAAAGAAGGTGATATCTCTCATTGATGAAACTGGCAAACATGCCTAAACCTTTGGGACGATTTTGGCAATTTACTCGTAAATTTATTATGTGAGTATTTAATACAAATGATTATCCAAACTTTTAAAACACTTTCTCCATATTGTGATTAAATCATGTAACATTTGTAAACGTTAACATGAGAAAGCGCACCACAAAACCTAGATGATCGCTATTTGTATATATGATCCACAACAATACTAATAACATATACATGTACTTTTTAGTTGACTTAATCTCTCAAGGTAGAGACAGTTCCTATTGTACTGAATGGACATTTTTAAATTGGTAATATCAATCTAAACGAGGTCATCCATAGAGATTACAAGCACTTTGCATGGAGGTTTTTACAAACTATTCAGTCTCTTAATTACCAAGGGCTTCCATTTTGAAATTCATTTGTATGCACTAACATTCAATTTATTTGCATATGCATTGATATCTTCAAGTGTAGTAGAAAATGACGTACAAGAATAGTAATGCATTGTCGTATTCGCAATCAGCTCATCGCTTATCGTAAGCATTAGTATCCTATTCATCAAATTTCATCATGTTGTCGAATTTAGGGATAACCTTGTTACCATGGTAAGACTATTGTAAAAAGTTTAGATTTAAGTCATAAATAGTAATGCATTGTCGTATTCGCAATCAGCTCATCGCTTATCGTAAGCATTAGTATCCTATTTATCAAATTTCATCAGGTTGTCGAATTTAGGGATAACCTTGCTACCATGGTAAGACTATTGTAAAAAGTTTAGATTTAAGTCATGATGAGGTCATTTTTATAATTCCTTAAAATCTCATGCTTTATGTTGATACTCAAACATGCATTATGAATGAATGTGATGATGTTATTCCTCAAAATTCTCTTAGCTAAATGAGGAAAGTCTTGCATTAGAATATTTAGTGACCAAGTCATTTCGTCAAGTGTTAAGTCGATTAGAAGTTAGACTAACCAATCCTTGGCTTTAATAGATACTGAAAATGTGAGTATGTAAAGTTAGATTACTTAATTGGGGACATGATTTACTCTAAAGTGTGGTACAAATATCAGGGAAGACCCAACCATCTTTAGTCGGGTCATAAGCCCTTACTGAAGGTATAATCCCTTACACATACCTGGTGCAGGTCAAAACGTTGTCCTGTTATAAATACCTTGCAATTCCTTATTACTAATTTTTGGCAATGCAAGCTCATATACTATGCTTACCTGTAAGCATAAGACATAACAAGACAGCATAATCAAATGGTGACATCACCATTTGACCCAGTTGTTCGTTTGACCTGTTCATAGCTTACCACTTTATCGTTTCAACTAACCATGTATTTTTTTATGGACAAAGGTACATACTTACCATCTTACCCATTTGAGTTGGGTCCTATTTCAAAATTTCATTGGTTTTTTCACCAAATCATGGTTACTTATCGTATTACTTGTTCGACCCGTTTTGGTTCGTGCCTAGCAAACATCTTTACTAAAAGCTTCCCATATCTCCTTTTTAACACTTTGAGCCAAGCATCATGTTGGTCCGTCACCTATTCGCTAAGATCTCTTTCCGAATCTCTATGTGTTGGAATCACTTAAAAGATGTCGGGTGTCGGATAGGCTGGACATTGACAGGGGTGTCTTGAACACCTTTAACTAGAAGTGGAACAGAAAAAAATATAGGGGATGCAGCTCTTGCTGAGCTAGAGGATCTGGTGGATATGCTGAGGCATTATAACTTTTTAGTGGGAAACGACAAGTAGGAGTAGGGTAAGAAGTCAAACGTTGGGTTTTCGGTTAGTGCAACCCGTCTTTTGCTGCTTTTGAAAATCCCAGAAGTGGAGCAGACGAAAAATTTCAAATGGGTCAGATGGGTGCCGTCCAACGTCACTTGCTTCAACTGGAGGCTCAGTTTAAACAGAGTTCCTGTTTGTTCGAATCTGGTCAGAAGGGGCATCCCCATCTCAGGTACTCGATGCACCCGATGCAGAATGGAGGAAGAAAATGCCGATCACGTGTTCGTGAAGTGCCCATTTGCAGTGGAAGTATGGAATCGGATATCTTGGTGGAGTGGGGTTAGATGGTATACGATTGCCAATGTTGTTGAACTTTTCAATCTTCTGAATAACCCAGGCGACACTAAGAACCGGCTTAAGTTGAAAGTGACTATCCTTTATTCTGTGGTGTGGTTTCTATGGAAGGCGCAGAACAATTGGGCGTTTCGTAAGCAAAATACCTCCCTTGATTCTTTTGTTGAAGACTGCACTTCTCAGCTCTTCTTTTGGATTACCAGCAGATCAAGTTATAGTGGGGTTAGCTTGGAAAAATGGTGTTGGTCTCCCATGTCTTGTTTTTCTTAATGTTCTGTTTTGTTTGGGTTTTTTGTTCTCTTTCAGCTTCGCACTGTCTTCTTAGTAGAATTTGCCTTAAAAAAAAAACCTATTCGCTAAGAACATCCACAACGATGAGTTGTTCCAAAATCTAGACTTGCCACATTAGCATACATCATTACAAATCTCACTTTTTCCTCCAACACTAAACTCCTCCAAACTTTCACCACATTATCCATCTTATCAACTACTTTTCCTTTTATTTAAATTATATCTATTTTTTATAATTTATTTAATTAATAATTTTAATTATTTTTTATTAAAATATTAAAAATATGAAAAAATAAAATTCATAACAAGATAATTAATTTATTATATATTTTTTATTTCGTTATTTAGTATATTAATTAATAAAATCAGATAACTATTAAAAAGGGATATTTAGTTTTTACAATGGCTCTTTTTTCAAACGGCTACTTTTATAACGACTCTTTTTCAAAAGACTACTTTCGCAACGACTATTTTTTTCAAACACTCGCTTTTGCAACGGTGCACCAGACCTCCTCACCTCCAGGCCACCTACATCACCCACCTCCAACGTTGAAGGCGTATGTTTTACTTCGTCCGGATTCCAAACCAACAAATCAGACTTTGTGGATGCTCTAAGTGAAAGGTGTTTAGAGATAAAAAAAAAATTAGACAAAAAAGAATATTATAGATTATCTAGTTTTTTTGTTATTTATGTTTATCCTAATCTAGTTTGTTACTCACGTTTATCCTCTAAATTATGATGCATTTATATTTTTTAATAAACACTATGTTTATTATCTAAAAAGTCATGTTATATATATTTTATATAAATAACATACTAATTTCGCTTATTCTTCTTTATATATAAAATGACTAGGTTAGAATCTCGTGTAATACACAGGTTGAATAAATATAATTTTAAATACCAAATAATAAAACAATATCTTTAAAAATCTCATTTATTACATAGGTTGAATAAATGTAATTTTATATATTAAATAATAAAAAATTACATCTTTAAGAACCTCGTGTATTGTACGGGTTGAGTAAATTTAATTTTATTAAATAACGAAAAAAGTTACATTTTTAAGGCTGGAGGGTGTGGGGGCGCCACCCAAGCCAGTTGGGCTTCTATAGCGCCCCACGGCGCTATCAGACCACACCCACGGCGCTATGCCGGGGCGCCATACAAGTCTCGCCAACATGATAACGGGCTGGAAACGCGTGGAACGAGGAGGAATGGTCAAAATATGACCGTTGTCAAACGGTCCAATATTAAAAAAATAAAAAATAAAAAAAAAACCTTTTTCTTATTTTATTATATATATTAACCTATCCTAAACTCACCAATCACAACCAAAACACACACCAATCACAACTAAAAAATGTCTTCTTCGAGCTCCTCATCCGACGGTGTTCTTGACGATATGGTTATCGCCATGACACAGGAGGCGATTAATTATTTGCGAGAAGAAGCCGAATTCTCTGCATCGCGTACCAGACAACCGCCTATTGAACGGAATCGGTTAGCTGCTCATGAACGTCTAGTGCAAGATTATTTTTTTGAAACTCCTTTGTACGATGATGTTCAGTTTAAGCGTAGGTTTCGTATGAGCCGACGACTATTCGTTAAAATTTCCAATGATCTTGCGGGCGAATCCCCTTTTTTCATGCAAAGGGTAAGTGCAAGTCGCAAAGTTGGTTTCTCTGGACTACAAAAGTGTACCGCAGCAATTAGGCAACTAGCCTACGGCACATCGAGTGATGCGTGGGATGAGTATTTAAGGATGTCGTCAAGAATGTGTTGTGAGTCTCTTGAAAATTTTTGTGAAGGTAATTTTTATTAACAGTAGTACTTATTATTTTTATTTACGTCGTTATTATTTTTTAATTAGCAATAATTTATTAGGTGTAATCTCTCTGTACGGGAGACGATATTTGAGGATGCCAACCACAGCCGACATTCCACTTCTATACGAGGCCCATCAGCGCTTACATGGGTTTCCTGGAATGTTGGGAAGTCTTGATTGCATGCACTGGGAATGGGCGGCATGCCCAACCGCTTGGAAAGGGCAACATCATCCTGGTGACCACGATGGTCCTACCCTAATATTACAAGAAAAGATGGTCTATCATCGCCCAACCGTCGAGGATACTTGAAAAAGGTAAAATGAGAAACGTCATGTATACGTGTATCATTTTGCATAACATGATATTGGAGGACTCGGGTAGAGCGTTTTGTGAAGAAAGCTATGATGAAAGTATCCAACCGACGAACCCAATACTAACATACGCTGAGAAAGAAGATATCCGAGCGAAGATACGGGCTAGGCACACACACCATAACCTTCGAGCCGATCTGACAGAGCACCTATGGTTTTATTGTGAACAAGGAGGATAGAGAAGAAAAAACTAAAAAACAGATGGCTCCAATGAATGACATATGTTCCCTTGTTGGTTTCTTTTATTATATAGTTTAGATTTCTAATATCTATTTAACTAATGATAATAGCATTTATTAATTGAAGAGTACCAGCCAAAATAGTCTCTAAGGTTTGGTCACTTTTGCCACTTTAGTCCAAAACTCAAACATTTTAAATCTAGTTCCATGCGGTTTTAATTTTATTGCCATTTTCATCCAAAATCGAAACTTGGTCAGATTTTTCAGTTAACATCCAGTTTTTTTTCCCTTTTAATAAATGGCAAAATGGTCTTTTAACATTTTATAATAACAAACTAAAAAATCTGACCATTTTGCCGTTAATTAAAAGGGAGGAAAAACATAAAAAAGCTGGATGTTAACTGAAAAATTTGACTAGATTTTGCTTTTGGATGAAAATGGAAACAAAATTGAAACCATAGGGACCCAGATTAAAAATGTTTGAGTTTTGGATTAAAGTGGCAAAAGTGACCAAATCTCAGGGACCATTTTGACATTTTACTCTTAATTGAAACTAGTTTGGACTTGCAAACATTTAAAGTCAGTGTTTGACCGATAATTAAGTAGATTAATGGGAACCATCTTTTCTAATAACCAAGTTTTTTTAAACGGCCGATGAATACTATAGAAGCCCGGCCAACCGGGTAAACCTATTGGCGAAAGACCACCAACGCTTTGCAAACACAGATAACGTTGTTGACCAGGCCTGCCCACCAATACACGGGAAACTCACCGACTGAAGGCACACTTTGATAAAACCTCTTGCTCACCTTCTGGAAAACATAACCACCGACTCATTGACCAATAACCAAGTTAATCAAATCATTTATAACTGAGATTGATCGGTTATAAAAAGGTTATGGAAACTAAACATCAGTTATAGTTTTGATTTTAACGCATACGTGAATTGAACTGATACATACGCACCCCTAATTTTCACCGCGATCATATGCATGTTCTTTTTAACCTTAAGGGATATGTTTCTAAGGATAATTTCTTAAATGTTACTTATAAAAATATAATCCGAAAATATAACAAAGACCCAATAAAATGCAATTTGTCCCAACTTTTATTATGACTAGCTTCAAAAGTCATACGTTAAAAAGCTTACAATTAGCAACAAAGAGCGTCGCCTCATATGTTTGCCTAGTTGGAAGTAGTGTGCGCTGGGGTTGGAAATGGGAAAAGAATCCTCAAAGTATTAGTGAGTGGGAACATCTAAGTGACTTGATGAGATTGTTGCAGCAGAAAAACATTAATAAGTGTAGGGACAGGTGGTTTTGGGATAATGACCAAGGGGTTGATTATTCGGTGAAAAGCATCAGGAAGCAAATCGACATGTTGGGAGTACAAAACCAGCAACACACTCCTTTCTATTGGAACTCTTGGGCAACGTCTAAGAGTAATTTCTTAGCATGGAGAGCCAGCCTTGGGAAAGTGCCTACTAAAAAAGAATTAAGCAATAGAGGTGTGAATTTGCCTAATCTTAATTGTGAAAGATGCGGGTACGGGATCGAGGACGCAAACCATTGCTTTGTCAATTGTCTCTTAGCTAGAGGAGTCTGGTGGAACTTCTTTGCTTGGATCCGGGTACCTATGCCGAACAACTTGTCGACGGTTTCGGATATTATCGAAGAGCTGAATAAAGCGCCAGGGTCCAAGGTCTGGAAGAAACTCGTGAACACTGCTATGTTGGCCACATTTTGGAGAATCTGGTACGCCCGGAATGCGAAAGTGTTTGAAGATAAATTTATTTCGGTTCAGGAGATTGTGCAGCGAATTAAGGAAGATTCTATGGTTTGGGTTAATTATAGATCCAAACGCCCAGCTACGTCTTGGGAATGTTGGTCTGATTTTAATGTTTTGAATTTGTTGTAATTGGTCAGCCGTTTGGCTCGTGTTGTTTGCTTTCCAGCGGCTTGCTGGCTCTATTTATATAGATAAATAGTGGTTTGCCGTTAAAAAAAAAAAAAAAAAAGCAACAAAGAGAATCAATTCAAGGATACGATGATTCGTTTATTTGAAGACATTGTTATTTGTTATGATCAATCGCTTTCTCTAGTCCCACGTGGATGGTGACAACTCGATTGGAGAGGATTACGAGATGTACCATGACAAATAATCAAGTTAAATTGTTGGGTCTATTTACATTATTTACTTTACATCATTAACAATTCCATTTTAAAAGAAACACAAATTATTCTTAACAATTCCATTTTAAAAGAAACACAAACTATTCTTTCTTTTCTTTATTGTCAAAGGGGGCTTTTATTGTTAATGGCTTATGTCGGTATTTAAAATCTGGATCTTTTACTGTTTTTCATCATGTGGGAATTATAATTAATTTCAGTTTATCTACTTCTATCCATGTGGGGAGGAAAGAAACGCCGCTACTCAACCTCAAAATTTATTTTGTACACGACAGAGGGTTCCATTTTTCTCTTGCCGGTATTTAAAATCTAAAAATCATGTCGTGAAAGAGACTATCACACGATATTAGTTATCGGTCTCATTGGAAACGATATATTCTATTAAGAATCTTCTTACATCCATCAATAAATCAATTAGCGGTCTAAGCGAGCTGATTCGCTTCTATATTTACTAGAGACTGACCTGTTAAAACCTTGAATTTAATAGAGCTTAAAAGAGTCCAAACTTAATTGGAGTTTATTTAGTAAACGAGCCTTATGTACCGAGTTTGTTTATTCTCATGAGCATAAAGAAATTCTTTTATTTATATTAACATAATAGTTTTTTTAAATGTCATAAATAATTACATAATAAAGAAAGATCTACGTCGACGGTCCCTCTGGTATACTTGTTTTACTAATTTGGTTTCTAAGTATGGGAAATTACAATTTTGGTCCCCTACTATAACACAGATGGTTCTTGGAATGAATGTTCGCTTGTACTTATAGCTATACTTTATAAATTGACAAATAGACCTATGTAAACTAAAAAAAACTTAAACCCCCAACCCTAAGGGCACGGGGAGTTATCTCATTCATTCTTGTTACCACCACATGTTTGTCTCCCCCGCCGTTGCTTGTGACATTGCTTGAAACCCACACACCTTCCGTCATCAATGGTAAAACGTTTTACAATAGAAAAAAATTCCCTTTTATAATTCGATTTTGGCTTTCACATGTGGCTTTCGATATATAACAAGAACAAGAGGGACTGTTGAGTAGGCACGCCTAACTCGCCACCCATATTTGGTCAAAACAGGATGATAAAAATCCTCAACGGTAACGGTTACGAAACAAACAGAGGGAAATGAAACAAACCCGTTGACATTTCCTTCTTGATTGATTCTAGCTCGAATTCCCCTGATAAAATTTGTTCTTTCCCTTTGGTTTTAACATGTTAACATCAACAATTCTAGGTAGCCCTGATTAATATGAATATGAATTTAAATTTCCATGTTTTTAATGTAATCTTGGATTTGTAAATTTGTTCTTTCCCTTTAGTTCTAACATAATTTAGATAACCCTTTCAACATAAGCAATTCTAGGTGGCCCTGATTGATATGAATTTAAATTCCCTGGTTAATGTATTCTTGAATGGGTATAAAGATTTGTTAGAGAGGAAGATGATAATGTTATTTCATAATTACTCTATAATCTTGGGTTATAATACAAACTACGATTGATGGGTATCGGATCTAGTTTTGTTGGCGATAGTGATTGATATCGTAGTATTTCACATTAAAATAAACAAAAAAGTTAGCTCCAGATAGTGAAAATGATTCTTATTATCCGTTAGTAAACTATAAGGACCAAAGTTGTAATTTCTAATGCCTAAATATAGAATCCGTAAAACAAGCACACCACATGAATCCGTGTAACTCTTTCATAATCAATTTTTTAAATTAAACAAGAGAAGGTGATATACACACTCCAACGTCATGTCAAAAGAACCTACTCTCTCAAACTTCAATAAATCTTGCTTTAACTATGGATCGTATAGGGTTATACCATTTATAAATCTTGCTTTAATAAAGTCACACCCCAAAATCTTATTTTCACACTCTTATGACTTCGGTTCTTTTTTCCAACAAACAAAAATCACAAACCATCTCTAAACCACAACAACTCTTTCTTCTCGGTCCCCAAACCCTAAACTCATCTCCCTTCATTTTTCCTCACCTCACCCACCCTTTTCATCTAAATCTCAACCCTCACCTACTCCTCCTTCAACAGAACTAATCAACGACATCTCTCGTATCCTCAGCGACTACCATAGTCCCCGACACGAGCCCTCACTCCCTTCGCACCCGCCATAACCACCGATTATGTGTTGCAGAATCCATAATAGTTGATTTCATTAATGTTAACACTTATTATATATATCTGGAAGAAGTTTTATGACTCTTTTGAGTATATGAATATCTGGTGATTTTCTGGATGCTTGATTATCAATCTTTGGATGTTATCGCAAAGAAACCCAATGCACCGATAAGAATATACTGCAACACGGTAGAGAAAAATGAACCATTAATATGAAACAAGAGTTATATATGCCCCTTTATAATAGGCTTTTAGGTCATGATGATCGTAACATAGACAACATAAGGTAAAAACTTGCAAATGAACAATGTAAAACTGAATGATCCATCTGGTTTGTGGTTTGGAATTGTCAAAATTGGGGATTACAAATAGCACAAAGTATTTACAAGAGCCAACACTATATATCTTAGGTTCTATGCTGTAACTAGGGCTGTAAATGAACACTGAACAGCTCGTGAACTGTTTGGCGTGAAGTTCATTTGTGTTCATTTATTAAACAAAAAAACACAAACAAGAAATTTTGTTCGTTTAGTTAAATGAACGAACATGAACAGAGGTCGTGTTTGTTCATTTGTGTTCGATAGTTCATTAGTGTTTTTAGTTTTTATAATTTGTTTAAATACTTCAAAATTCCAACAAATAAAATATTTAATAAGTATTAGTGTGATATATATTCTGTACATGAATGCTTTATGTATTTGTTTGCTTCAATTTGTGTTCATGAACATTAGTTTGTGTTCATTTGCGTTCATTGCCTAAAATTAGCAAACAAACACGAACACGTCCATTTCCTTAACAAACGAACACGAACATAAAATATCATTCGATTAGTGTTCATGAACAATTCATGAATACATATATATCCTTAACAAACGAACACGAACAAGGTCTTTTTCGTGTTCGTTCGGTTCGTTTGCAGCAGCTCTACATGTAACAAAAGTTGTAGGACATGCATAAAGTGTCAAACAACAGATACACTTGTATTAGGGTGAGAGACAACTTTAAAAGAAGAATCAGCATGTGATGTGATTTTCGTTATACAACACATCGGTATATCCTTGAAATACGTCGATATCCATCTCTCGCTAATTTCGAACATATCACAAAGCCACTTGTTCTCGTCCAATTCATATTCAAACACGAGCTTATTCCACGGTTCCTCAAACTCGGTCACTGAATTAAGTAATTTACTCAAATTAGTGTTCACCAAGATATCTCGCATATCTACACAAAAAGTTAAAACAAAAACATATGAAAAGCGATTGACATGGTGTGTGCAACACTAAAGAGATACCTTAAGAGGCAACATGTCCATTATGTCCACATACAAAGACTATATAACGATGGGTAACCTCGCCTTTTTTCTTCTTCACTGTTGATAATTGTTAAAATATATATACCTTGTTTCAGTTTAATAGTTTATGGTTTATAATAGTTCTAATATTATTTGTTATTTTGTGTATGTTAGTCGTGGTCAACTGATGGAATTACACATAAGCATTGGGCTGGATGGCAAGTGGGCTTGTAGCAGGCTGGTGAACAAAAGACTTGAAGTTGGTTAAAGCCAGGTTATTGTAACAACTTATTAACAACCGGGTTGCCAATATAAATGTGGAACCCTGTCACGGTTCATTCATTCAGATATATTTTTCCATCTTGTTCTTTCGTTTCTCTCTGTAGAAGTTTCATTTAGGGTTTCAATATTGTTGCTCTGATTCATCTTGAATCAGAAGTTAGTAGTGAGATCTTGTGAGTGTTGTTGTTGATTATCGTGTTGATAATCATTGTAGATGAGAGTTGAGAGTTGTTGGCTATGATATTTTTTGGTTCGTTTGTATTTCTGGTTTCTCAGGAGTTATTGTTTGGTAATAAAATCTTTGGATTGAGATTTATCTTTTACAGTTCTTGATACTATAGTTTTTACATGGTATTAGAGCTCATCTGGTGAGCTCTTGGATTTAGTGTATTCCGCTGCTATTCTTGGGTCAGATCTGGTCGATTGGATATATCTGGAAAAGGTTTTGGTAGATTTCTGATTTGCCAACCTTAGATCTAGGGTTTCTTGGATTCTGTGTAAGGAGGAAAAAAGGATTTGGCTACTGTGCAAACCCTAGTTTTTGGGACTGAAGGGTTTGAAGAGGTTCTCTACGTTGAAGATTTGTGTTGGTCTTTGTAACCCTAGAAGGTTACAAAGCAAACCAACCGTGTTGCTGGTTCTTCTTGTCAAAGTTTGTAGCCCGAAGTGAAGGCTACAACCTGATACGCTTGGAGTTATACGCTCTTGGTGAGTTCGTTCCTTATTATTTCTTTCCGTTACACTTTATCACTTTATTGTGAGTCTAGGCATTGCTGTTGTTGGGTTAGTCAAACTGGTGTGATCGAGTCACTATGTTGCATTATTGGTGTTTCTGTTGTGCATCTTATCTGTTTTTTTGTTCTGTTTGTGTTTCGGTTGTGCATCTTATCTGTATTGTTATTATATTTGTTCCTGTTACAGTTGGTTAGGTTTGTGGCTCCCTTGACAAGGTTTGCGGTGGCACCTATGAGTGATGAACCACTGATCTGACCCTCTGTCTTGGTTTCGCCTAGTGGTGATTTTCTGATTTGTTGTTGTGTTTAAGAGATTGTTGGTACTTGTTGGTTTTTTGTGTTATCTGTGATTTAATCTATAATGGTAGATGGTCCTATTGTCACAGGTGGTGGACCTGGTCCTAGTGATCCACCACCTGAGACACTTGTGAGTAAATTGGATGCAAGTGATCCATTATACTTACATCCATCTGATTCAAGTAACTTGAGAATTGTTTCTGTTAATCTAAAAGGGCCTGAAAGCTACACTGTTTGGTCTAATGCGATGCAACTTCTTTGCAAGTTAAAAATAAATGGGGATTTATAGATAAGAGTTGTGTTAAATCTAAAAAATGATGTTTTGTCTAGGCAATGGGATAGATGCAATTCAATAGTGTTAACTTGGATCTTGAACTCTACTAGTGAGGATTTGTGTATGGGATATGTGTTTTCTAAACTTGCTTGTGATGTCTGGACTGATTTGAAAGAAACCTATAATAAAATTGATGGATCTGTTGTGTTTGATTTGTATCAAAAGATTAATTTGTTTAGTCAAAATGGGTCTAGTGTTTCTGAGTATTATCATAATTTGAACATAATATGGAGACAATTAGATCACATACTGCAATTGCTTGCCTGTACTTGTGATGCTGCTAAAGATTTTAATGGTTTTAATCATACGATCAAATTAATGCAGTTCCTAATGGGTTTAGATGGTGTGTACCAAGGAGTTAGGACTAATCTTCTTATGTAAGAAACTTTACCTACTGTAAAAGAAGCACTTGCTATAGTTTCTAGAGAAGAATCTCATAGAAACTATAGCAGTGGTAGTAAAAAGAATCAAAATATGGCTTTTGTTTCTAAAGTAAGTCAGCCTGTTGAGTTTAAGAAAACTAACAAAATTTCTAATCAAAACCTTAAATGTACTCATTTTTACAAGATAGGACATTCCATTGATAAACATTTTGAAATTATTTGATATCCTTCTTGGATGAAACCAAGAGGCAGTCAAGGAAAATAGGCAATTGCAAGTAATAACAATATTGTTGATAGTTGTGAGGCTTCAGTTAATACATTATCTAGTGATCAAATTACTAGGTTCTTAAGTTTGCTGAATGACAAGTGTAATGAAAGTCATCAAAGCTGCAATGTTTCAGGTTATTGTCATACTGTGTTTTGTTTTGCTAATAATTTAGATGATCAGAATAAAACTGGTTAGATAGTGGGCTCAGGAGTTAATCAGCATATGGTCAAAGATGAAACTGGTTTAACAAATGTTATTATTGTTTCTAAGTTTGGTATTAAAATAAAACATCCAAATGGAACTAGTGCATTAGTTACTAAGATTGGAAACTTAAAATTGGCTGATAAAGTTTTTTTAAAGAATGTCTTTGTTGTTCCTGAGTACAACATTAACCTAATTTTTGTTCATAAGTTGGCTAAAGATAATAAGATACATGTAGGGTTTGATGAACACACTTGTTTTGTACAGGACTTGTTAACCAGGAAAATCCTAGTGACTGGTAGTCAAGTGGATGGGTTGTATTTTTGTGGTAGTCCGTATGTGTCTAATATGGTGTGTTACAATAGTGATAGTGTGTCCAATCTTTGGCATGCAAGGTTTGGTCATCCATCTGATGATGCTTTAAATGTTTTGAGTAAAATGCACGGATGGTCCCTGTGGTTTGGTGAAATTTCACCTTTAGTCCTCAACTTTTCAAAATTACACTCTTAGTCCCTGTCGTTTGACAAGTTGTTACTCGGATAGTCCCCAAAGCAGATGGAGGTTAGTTTTTCTGGTTAAGTGGGTGTGAAATGACAAGGACTATCCGAGTAACAACTTGTCAAACCACAGGGACTATCTGAGTAACCTTCATCCGCTTTAGGGACTATCCGAGTAACAACTTGTCAAAGCACAGGGACTAAGAGTGTAATTCTGAAAAGTTAGGGACTAAAGGTGAAATTTCACCAAACCACAGGGACTATCCGTGCATTTTACTCAAATGTTTTTAAACAAAAGTTAAATATTAAAGTTGATGTTACCAAACCTTGTGAAACTTATCAAAGGGCTAAGAAACATCGTGAACCTTTCCCTTTGAGTAATCATTCAACTACAGAACTGGGGGAGCTTGTACATCTTGATGTATGGGGTCCTTACAAGGTTCATAGTAAAGAAGGATTCAAGTACTTCTTAACTATTGTTGATGACTACTCAAGGGTTGTATGGGTGTGTCTTATGAAGTCTAAACAAGAGGTTCTTGAAAATGTGGTTGACTTTGTTAATATAATTAAAACTCAGTTTAAAAGGATGTTAAATGTTTAAGAAGCGATAATGGAACTGAGTTCATTAATCATCAAATGAGTAGCTTTTGTAAAGGAAAAGGCATTTTACATCAAACTTCGTGTACGTATACCCCACAACAGAATGGGGTATTTGAATGTAAACATAAGCATTTGTTGAATGTTGCTAGGGCATTACTGTTTCAAAGTTGCTTTCCTGTTAGTTTTTGGTCAGATTGTGTGTTAACGACTGCTTATTTGATTAATAGGACTCCCTCATCGGTGATAGGTGGTAGAACTCCATATGAACTCTTGTATAGGTTTGAACCTTTTTTTTTTTTTTTTGAATCTTTTGAAAGTGTTTGGCTGTCTGGGGTTTTGTACGGTTTTGTACAGTTTTGAATGAACATGATAAACTCAGCAGTAGAGCTGAGAAGTGTGTCTTTTTAGGGTATTCAAATGAGAAATGGGCTAAAAAATGTTTAGTCTCGATAATAAAACTGAATTTTTTCAAGAGATGTTAAATTTTTTGAGTCAATTTTTCCATTCAAAGACAAATAAATTTTGAGTTCAATTAATGAAAATAGTAACATAGATGTCACAAGTTTAAATTTTTTTTAACATGTATGAAATCCCAGAAAGTCAAACTTTAGAAGCTACTAATAATAAATAAATCAAGACCAAAATAGGTTAGGGACACAAAGGTCTCAGAGGTCCGTGTTAGGAAGTACTGATATTGTAGGCGAGGCTTAAGTTGAGCAGCCTCGTATAGGTAGTACCAACGTAGATCAGGCTGAGCATGGATGACTGACAGTGCTGAGGGTCAAAATCTTGAGGGAATTAATACTGGTCAAGTAGAAGTTCAGGCTACACCTAGGAGATCAACTTGGAGTTCTACTTTACCTAGAAACCTTTAGTGACTATATTGTTGAGGGGAAAGTGAAGTATGGTTTAGAGAAGGTGATTAATTACTCGAATTTGTCACCGCGGTATAAGTGTTTTGCGACTATACTTGATAAAACTTGTGAACCTAAAGGTTTTAATGAGGCTTATAATGATCCCAATTGGGTATCAGCAATGAATGAAGAGATGGAAGCTCTTCATAGGAATGATACCTGGGATCTAGTTGATTTGCCTACTGGTAGAAGTGTTGTAGGTTGTAAGTGAATTTATAAAATTAAATATAAATCCACTATGGAGATAGAAAGGTTTAAGGCCAGGCTTGTTGCTAAGGGTTATAGCCAAAAGCAAGGTGTTGACTATGATGAAACCTTTTCTCATGTAGTGAAACTTGTAACTGTTAGATGCATTATATCTATTGATGTTCAAAATGATTGGAAATTATTTCAGTTAGATGTTAATAATGCTTTCTTATATGGTAACTTGAATGAAGATGTGTATATGTCTTTGCCTGATGGGTATTTCTCTAAAGAAGAGAAACGTGTTTGTAAATTGAAAAAATCATTGTATGGATTAAAACATGCTCCAAGGATGTGGAATGCAAAACTGGTTACTGTGCTATGTGACTTAGGATTTAGTCAAAGTAAATGTGATCATTCTTTGTTTTATAAAATTAACAAAGATGTTACTTTATATTTACTTGTCTATGTTGATGACATAGTAATTACTGGTAATTCGGTTTTAGAAATTGAATCCATAAAAGAACATCTTAGATCTAATTTTTTAATAAAAGATCTAGGAGAGTTAAAGTATTTTCTTAGGATAGAAGTCATTAGGTCCAAAACGGGTGTGTGTTTGTCCCAACGAAAATACTGCTTGGAGTTGCTAACAGAGTATGGCATAAGCGGGTGCAAACCTATTAGTAACCCTATAGAACAGAACCGTGTAGTTACATCTTTGTTTAAAGAAAATGTTGATATAGTTGATAACGTTACTGGATATCAACAACTAGTTGGTAAGTTAATCTATCTTGCCCACACTAGACCGGATATATCATACACAGTGCATTACTTGAGTCATTTTATGCATAATCCTACTAATGGTCATCTTAAAATTGTTTTCCGACTGCTAAGATATTTGAAAAATGCTCCTGGTAAAGGGTGTTATTCAGTAAAGGGTCGGAGTTTTCTCTTAATGCTTATGCAGACTCGGATTGGGCAAAGTGTCTACATACTAGAAAGTTAGTAACTGGGTTCTGTGTTTTTTTGGGAAACTCTTTAGTGTCATGAAAGAGTAAAAAACAAGCTACTGTGTCGAGATCTTCAGCGGAAGCTGAATATTGATCGATATGTGCAGCAGCTTGTGAAGTAATTTGGCTAAAAATGTGTTGCAAGAGTTGGGTATTGTTGTGAATGTACCGATCAAGTTGTTTTGCGATAATACTGCTGCTCTATCTATTACAACAAATCCTGTCTTTGCTAATCCAGGAACCGACGAGTTTGACGGAGCCTCGGTCCCAATATGATCGATTCGGTGACAAGAAATGAGTAGAAGATAGAAATGACACCGACCAATCACTTACAATCTGTTCTCTATTCATATCTTGATAAGTTACAGCACCATGAGACCAGTTGGACAGCATGTCCCCTCTGGGAACCAAAAGCTTGTCCAAATGGGAACCCCACATCCCTATTTATAGGCAACAACCTACACATGTCCGAATGAGCTAATGTCCATCCGTCTGGATGGACTTTACAATGTTAAACCTATACATTCGGATGGGGTATGGACTAGAATGATGTCCATCCGTCCGGATGGACCTTTACAATATCAACACCGTGTCCAACTGATCATATTCTATACAATATTCAACACATGCTCTATCTAACTATTCGCACCGTGGCAGACGTACGAAATATGCACCAACAGATTCCCCCTCGGCTGTCACTGTCGAATCGTTACTACCACGTTAAGAACCTCGAGCTGTGTTTGAATATTCTGAAATCTTCAACTATTCTGCAACTTCAATCAGGCATCTTGAAATCTTCAACAGATTCCCCCTCGATTGATGATTCGGGTTTGCTTTTGACAATATAAAGCACCAATTCCCCCTGAAATGAATCTTCAGGTCTTTTGCACAGTTCACGACTCTCCTCTGATTTGCTAGACTGCAACCTTCACGAACAATCACCAATTTGAAAGTAGTCAATGCAGCATCTTTCGTTTCAGCTTTAACCACATCCGAGCTCAGTTTTTGATATGACATGTAAGCACCACAATCTCGCATTCCGCTTGCTTGATCTAAGAATGTACAAAAACTCAACCGGCAATTGATTGAAACTTCAAACACCCCACTGATTAACTTCAAATCCGTGATTCCCCCTGAAGATCTGATATCCCGTTTACCGTGATCACCGTTAACGCACAGTAAGAATAACAGATCCGTGTAAACGGTATTCTCCACAATCAGCAAATATTCATCAGAAAACAAATCATCTGGTAATGTATTCCGATCTCTGAAGCATTCGTCCACAATCAGATTCATTTCCTCGGATAATCTAGATCTCAGAAGCTATCATCCATGATTACTCTCAGATCTCCGATGCTTTCGTCCACGATCAGATATCAACACCTCGGATCATCTTGATCTTGGAAGCTTTCACCCATGATCAGATTCACATTCCCCCTAACAATCTGAAGTCGAAAACCTCTCGAATACTGTTGCAGTGTCACGAATTTCAAAAATGCCGGAATTTCAACATATGACATTGAAAATTTCCCCCCCTCATTTTTGAAAATTTAGACATCTCTATCACTGAATTCCCCCTCAAATTGAGCAATTCAGTCCTCTTTTATCTGTGAAAAACTCGACTATGCCGAAAATATGACAATTTTCCTCAAAACGTCAGTTTTTCATCATTGCGGATTTTACGTTTTGGCCCATAAATAGTCAGATAATCTGAATGATAAACTTTTTGCACCAATATCATGACTACCCCACTAATTTCCACAATCCATGATCGCATCATCAAATATGTTCACTGAAGCCCCAGACGGTGTCCCCGAACAACCCAACTTGGTCGTTAAAAACTCGAAAAAAAATTCAATCACCAATTTTTTTCTGGAGACTCTCCTCGTTGTTGCGATAAAAAAAATGCCTTTTTTAGGCATTTGTTCATCCGATCGAATGACTATATGGTCCGAATGACTATATGGTCCGAATGACCATTCGCCCGGATGATCATCCGATCGAGTGGCAAAATGAACAAGATTGTGTTGTGGCTCGGATGGTCATCCGATCGAATGATCATTCGAGTGAAAAGTGTCTGATCATTCAAGCACCCAATAATGACATGGTTTGGATGATCATCCGTTCGGATGGTCATCCGAGTGATTATGTTCTAACAGCTCAAGAATACTGCAAATCACGTTTTTTCGATCCAGAATCTTTATTTGTGTGAATTTCATGATGAAACTTCACAGGATTGTGCGCGAATCAATTTCGAACAGATTGATGTCTTCAATTTTAAAATCCATCAGTGAATTGACCTTTATTTTGATGATTTTCTCTATTTTAACGTCAAAACTCCCGTTTAACCCAAAATTGATGAGCTTTGGGTGATTAAACCGACTGTTAGATCGATTAAATCGGTACCGTAGCTCTGATACTATTGCTAATCTAGGAACCGGCGAGTTTGACGGAGCCTCGGCCCCGATATGATCGATTCGGTGACAAGAAATGAGTAGAAGATAGAAATGACACCGAGCAATCACTTACAATCTGGTCTCTATTCATATCTTGACAACTTACAGCACCATAAGACCAGTTGGACAGCATGTCCCCTCTGGGAACCAAAAGCTTGTCCAAATGGGAACTCCACATCCCTATTTATAGGCAACAGCCTACACATGTCCGAATGAGCTAGTGTCCATCCGTCCGGATGGTCATTCGTCCGGATGGACTTTATAATGTTAAACCTATACATTCGGATGGGGTATGGACTAGAATGATGTCCATCCGTTCGGATGGACTTGTCCATCCGTCCGGATGGATCTTTACAGTATCAACACCGTGTCCAACTGATCCTATTCTATACAATATTCAACACATGCTCTATCTAACTATTCGCACAGTGGCAGACGTACGAAATATGCACCAACAGTCTTTCACGACAAGACTAAACATTTCGAAATAGACTTGTTTTTCTTAAGAGATTTAATCTCTAAAGGAATTATAATACCAGTTGGTGTTGGTTCAAAAGATCAGCTGGCAGATTTAATGACTAAAGGGTTGTTAATAGGTCAGCAAATTGATTTGTGTTCTAAAATATACATGTATGATGTGTTTGGGTATTAAACTGAGGGGGAGTGTTAAAATATATATACCTTGTTTCAATTTAATAGTTTATGGTTTATGATAGTTCTAATATTATTTGTTCTTTTGTGTATGTTGGTCGTGGTCAACTGATGGAATTACACATAAGCATTGGGTTGGATGGCAAATGGGCTTGTAGTAGGCTGGTGAACAGAAGACTTGAAGTTAGTTAAAGCCGGGTTGTTGTAACAACTTATTAACAACTCGGGTAAGGCGGTTTTGGTTATAATATCCGGGTTGCCTATATAAATGTGAAACCCTATTGTCACACCCCGACCGCGTTAAAACAACAAACCGTGGCGGAAACATCGGGGAGTGTCGTAACAGAATCATTGTTTCACAACACATGGATTGAAGTTTCGTTTTATTGAATTAAGTTTATTACATTGTCTCGAAAATTAAATACAAAACATGAACATTTTGTCATTCATTGTTATTAAGTCACTAAGGCCTCGTCCATCCCTATGTGAGCATGCATCACAATCATCATCAATTATGGTACCTGAAACATATATGAAAGTACGTCAGCATAAAAATGCCGGCGAGTACAAAGGTTTTGTGAGTGTGTTAGATTCATGGCCTTGAGTTCATATTGCAACACCTCGTCCAACTACGAGAGTTGTCAAGTGTATACCTTGAAAACAAAAGAGTTTGATATTGCAGTATGTTTCTGTCAACTTTTACAAGTTGATATATGTATAAACCAACACCATTGTAGTCATGAATCTTAACTGAAAACATTTATCTTTGTAAACCAAGTTGTAAATCGTTCTCGTATTAAAAACTCGTATGGTTTATATCGTTAGGAAAACCTCGTATTGTAACTTCATTTTGAAAACATTCGTCCAAGTGATCAAGATAACGTAAACCAAATGAGTATTGGAACTCATGTGATATGGTTTAACGAATCCTACATTCTAAATCGGAATCTATCCTATGTGCTTTCGACCCGTTATGACCCATTAAGGTAGCTTACGCTACTTTAACGCGTCGTTCGCGCGAATGCGCGTTCGAGACGCCTAACTAGTCCTATGACAAGTATTATATGCCCTAACATGTTTAAATATGTTGCAAAATCAGTTTAAGTGGCAAAAGTTAAGTTACATATGCTTAAATACCAATTATGCATGAAAAGGGCATTTTGGTCATTTACCTAAGGCATATAAACTACCTATCATACAACTAATTAAACTAAGTGGCCATAAGGTATAACCTCGAAATGTTATTCCCTCTACAACTATGGTCACAATATATGCTTGGTCGGATCCTAATGATCGACCAAACGGGTCGGGTTCGAAAGTCTAAGCGGTTGTCAAGACCGCTTGACTTACGACCCTAAACAAGCACTAGACTCAAAGTGACGAGTTAAACATGTTAAAACATGTTTAACTAAGTTAGAAAATAGGTTTGATAACAAAACTAGGTGTTTTGATACCCAAAAATAGCTTCGTTGCAAAATACGCATAAACACGTATTTTGACCGAAACTTTGACTCGTCATTTCGACTAATCAACGTGGAAATCAGTAGGTATAGTCACATGGGACTATAACCATCGTGATTATGCTCACGTTGCAAAGTTCAAACGAACTTTGTGTTGACCATAAACTGGTCAAAGCAGAAAGTCAAACACTGTTTGACTTTCATGCTTGAAATGCATAAAAAGTATGAAAGAAGCTTACAAAAGGTCCAAGCAATGAAGAATTTGATCCAAAATACTCAGGTATGAAGTTTTTAACTTCAACTTAGAGCAAATTCAGATCAAATGTGTAAGAAATGAATGAAGAACAAGTGGGTATTTATAGGAAGTCATGAGTTTACAAGATCTTGACATGTGTTTTTGCAAGAATCAAAGCTCAATCTCAACCCTCCACTTGTGGGACATAGTTTTAAATACAATGGGAGTCCAAAACCAGCTCTAGGTATTGAGAAAATTACATAATTAACCCTGGAATTGAAGCTGGTTGCTGAAAACTGAATGCTGATTTTTGGTCCCTGTCACGTGGCACGCCAGGTACCCCTGGTCTTGGCACATGGCGCGGGGGAGCTCAGTTCTAAGTTTCAAATTTTGGCGAAACAGGTCCCTGCATGCTTAAAACTTGATTTTCGGCACATTTGAGCCCCGTTAACCCCATTTCAAGGCTCTAAAATGAAGTTAAAGTATAGGGAACATGAAATATGCTTGAAAACATCTCGGATGTCGGTTCGTTTGGTCGTACGGTCGCGTTATTCGGTTAATTACGATGAAAACTCGAACGGACGCGAAAACGATCCAAATTATGCGACGAGTGGTATTTTTGCATTCCAATCACTAAAATAAAATATTTTAATGATTACAAAAGTTTTTGGGTGTCCGGATATGTTCAGAACGTAAGATATGCGCGAAAATGCAAACTCATGCATTTTTTTGACGCTTTTAGTCCCTGTTTGATCAAAAAGTTTATTTTCGCATACCAAACCCCTAAAAGCCTATTTCTAAGCTATGTAAAGGACATTTAGGGTATGTTTAACTTATGATCAAGTTTTGGAATGTTCGTTACTATACAAATCGGCATAGTTTCGCAGTTTGACGCAAATAGTCCCTGCGATCGAATAAACTTGTTTTCGACATACCAACCCCTCCAAAAATTATTTCTAAGTTATGTAAGGGTTATTTAAGGTATGTTAAGCCTATGTCACTATTATGGAGTGTTTTTCGTGTTAAACTGATTACGTTTACGTATCAGTTCACGTATAACTTTCCAGAAAGCGATTTAAAGCTCGAAATTGAACAAGAATTGATATGTGCAAATGATACACGTATTTATACAAATCCCAAGTATGAAACACAAGATTTCATTGGTTTTGTATTTTTATGATGGTCGTAGAGGCACAGATGTCACAGTCTCACCTACTTTAGGAAATTTCGTCCCGAAATTTATTCGTAGGAATCTGTTTATAACGTTGTGCTAAACATTTGTCTTGCATGGAATCTAGGGTGTTATCTATTTGCGTAGAGTAACCTATCAAAGATTTCCATGCAAGGCATAACCTTGTCATTCCCTAGTGGATATATTTTGAAGCGAAAATGAATGGATGATTCATTTTCTCCAATGGATTCTTCGTCAAATGTGGAAATGAAAGATGAATAGGTTATTCGTTTCCAATGGATAATTATTTAAAAGCAGAAAATGAATGGGTAATTCATTTTATCAAATGGATACTTTTATCAGAACGGAAATGAAGGAATGGATAAGCTGTTCGTTTGTTAATGGTTACTTCTTCAGAAGCGAAAACGAATGGATGATTCATTTTCCGCAGTGGATTGCTTTGTCAGAAGTAGAAATGAAGGATTACAGAATAAGATATTCATTTCCCCGATGGATATTTCTTCAGAAGCGAAAATGAATGGATGATTCATTTTCCTCAATGGGTACTTCATCAGAAGTGAAAATGAAAGAATCGATACATGATTACTCATTCCCTAATGGATTTTTCTTTAGAAGTGAAAATGAATGGATAATTCATTTTCCTCAGTGGATACTTCATCAGAAGTGGAATGGATTTATTTATTTTCCTCAGTGGATATTTCTTCAGAAGTGAAAATGAACGGATGGTTCATGTTCCTCAGTGGGTACTTCATTAGAAACGAAGATGACAAAATTTATGCAAGATTATTCATTCCCTCAGTGGGTATTTCTTTAGAAGTGAAAATGAATGAACAATTCATTTTCCTCAATGGGTACTTCGTCAGAAATGGAATGAATTTATTCATTTTCCTCAGTGGGTATTTCTTCAGAAGTGAAAATGAATGGATGGTTCACTTTCCTCAGTGGGTACTTTATCAGAAATGAAAATGAATTTGTTCATTTTTCCTCAGTGGATATTTCTCAGAAGTGAAAATGAATGGATAGTTCATTTTCCTCAGGGGTACTTCATAAGAAATGAAAATGAACATGGTTCATGAATAAATTATTCATTTCCCTCAGCGGATATTTCTTTCAGAAGCGAAAAATGAATAGCTAGTTCATTTTTCCTCAGCGGGTACTTCATCAGAAATGGAAATGAATATAGTTAACTTTTGTTTCTTGATTAGATTGATACATAACAAAACTTGATGTGGTTTCTGTGCACTGGATTTCGTAATTATGTATGCATCCATAATTACGTAATTCCTTGCACAGTCCGCACAGTTAATTTTATAATGTGTAGGGATAGGATCGGTCGAACACATAACACGTAAGCACATAATAGTCACACAATTATCCACTTGGTTATCAATTCCTTATCAGTTTGTTATTAACTTGTCATCAATTTGTACACGTCTATTCAAAGTACACCAGGAATCCGATCAATGGACTACCACCAGTGCTTTAAACATCCTCAAGAATCTATCTATAAAGATAGGATGATCTTATAAGGATTCGATTTCGTTCACAATGAATTGTAACATTCGTATTAAAGCACATAAAGAATCCAATTAAGGACTTTGGTTTTGCGCTTTAAACATCCACAAGGATCTAATTATGAAGAAGATCCTATAAGGATTTGGAATTTGCAGCGGATAATGTTTAGGAACTTTGTACTAGATATGCTATACAAAGTATAGTGTTTCTGAAATCAATGTGCTGGATATGCTAAGACAACATAGGAAGCAGATGGGTCCTTGAAGTTTTTGTGCTAAGCATGCTAAGCTAGCATCCAAAGCAGGGTGTTCTTGAAAATTGCGTACCACGTATGCTAATACAACATACGGGCTGTTTGTTTTTGAAAGTTATGCATGGAATCGTTAAAAATATGTTTTTGAAAACCTTTTGTAATGTTTTTGAAATCATGTACTAAGTATATTAGGTAAACTCTTTTATGAAATGTTCTAAAACTTTATGAGATGATTTTGAAAACATGTATGAGGTTTTTTTGAAAACATGCATAATCTTTTGAAGTCATATGCTGTGTAAAATATCGTGAAATCAGAAGACATGATGCGTATATCGCGTAAGACCAATTAAGGACTCACAGAAGTACCCTTAGGTGTCCAAATAAGGACTTAAAGCGGTACTTTGGGTATTCGTTCCAAGTCGTAACTTGTACCTTGCACTTCGTTTTGTAAAAGAAACGAGTCCTTAGGATTTTTCGTTGGTGATCGCAAGCGATCACAAAATGGAAGAATTTCGAGGGTAGTTTGTTTGGAAAGGAACACGGTTCCTTGGTATCGGTATTGTAGGAATATGTCGTTCATACATGTAACCACACTTGTTTTCGTACATCGTAATACAAATAAATGTTTATTTATAAACCAAAATATTTGTTTCATTGTTCTAGGATTACAAAAGGAAAATAATACATAAAGTCCGATCGTTTCAAAACAGCGTCGTCTTCCAGTTAGTCGAATGCTCAACCACGTGCTGGATTTGCATTAGCAAGTTTTGGGCAATTATTTCTTAAATGGCCCATCTCGCCACAGTTGTAGCAAGAACCTGGTGGAAAACGAGCTTAAGCATGATTGTTGTCAGCTTGATTTGGTGCAGCTGCAGCTCGGCAAACCCTAGCTGTATAACCAGCAAGTCCATAGTTTAGGCATTTGCGGCATTTCACACTAGCATGATGATGAAGGTTACATTGGTTACACAACGGTGCAGTCCTGTTGTATGGCTTCTTAGCAGGGGGTTGACCTGGTTGGTTAGGGACAACTTGATCGTTTTGAGCAACCACGGCGAAGTTCTGAGAAGTCTTACGCTTCTTTGACTTCTTGGAGGATTCAGTCTGCTTATCCTTTGGTTTCGTTTCATCGGTTGATTTCTTGTCGCCTTTTCGGAAAAGTTTACCCTTCCTGATCTGTGATTCAGTCAGGGTAGCGGATAGCTCAATGGCCTGTCTAACTATGGTAGGGTTGCTACCAGTAACAATGTCTTGAACGGAGTCAGGGAGGCCATCGATGTACTTTTCAATTGCCTTATCCAAAGGCGTAACCATGGTTGGGCATAACAGACTTAGCTCCTCATATCGGTCCGTGTAGGCTCGATGCTCACCACTATCTTGTTTAAGATCACCGAATTCCCTAGTGCCCTGATTTCATGACGAGGACATAATTCCTTCAGCATTAGAGCTCGAAGCTCTTCCCAGGTTTGAGCCAGTGCCACATCGGCACCCCTATCCCTCATCACACCATTCTACCATGTTAAGGCTCGTTTCTCAAAGACACTAGATGCGAATTCAACCTTTCGCTCATTTGGACGCTGAACATGTCTGAATGTGCTTTCCAGACTCTTGAACCATTGTAGGAGCTCAGTTGCTCCTTGAGACCCAGAAAATTTCGATGGTTTAGCTGAATTGAATGTTTTGAAATCACACGGAGCATTGTTATTATTGTTATTGTTATTCGCTTGGTTTATCTGGGTAATGAGGTTCGGAATCACAGCAGTCATCTGTTGAACGATTGTGGCTGCGAGGGCAGCATTCTCAGTTTGATAGCGTCTAGGAGGCATTTTCTAAAAAGAACAAGAAAACATGAGAAACGAGTGAGATTGACAATTGGATAAACAAAAGAGGTATCGAAGATATCGACGAAACATAAAGAAGGCGATCGTTTGTTTGAACAAACAATCGACGCACAAGGGCTGGACAAAGTAAATAGGTCCTTATAATGTATCGCGAAGACATGCTTTAGCCTATAAGTGGACACTCATCCCAAGAGTTCCCAGGTAAGAGTGACTGGTCCGATTATGTGGATTTTTACGAACACTCTAGCCTTAGACAGAAAACTCGGGATACAGGCACCCACCCTTCCAGATTGCACGTGTTCACATTAATAAGACCCAAACTTTGACGATATTTTGAAAACTTTGAAGGTTCAAAACCTTATAATAAATCATCTAAGAAGAGATGATTGGTTTTCAAATCGGATTTGTAATTTGTGTTCTTGTTGTGGTTGTCACCTAAAGATAGGCAACGGTATTGTTTTAAAACTAAACACAAGATAACTTGTGTTAGGGTCCTAGGAAGGTTATAGTCTAGGTCAAAGCATTACTAATAACCAAATTCCCTATAACCATGAGCTCTGATACCAACTTTTCTGTCACACCCCGACCGCGTTAAAACAACAAACCGCGGCGGAAACGTCGGGGAGTGTCGTAACAGAATCATTGTTTCACAACACATGGATTGAAGTTTCATTTTATTGAATTAAGTTTATTACATTGTCTCGAAAATTAAATACAAAACATGAACATATTGTCCTTCATTGTTATTAAGTCACTAAGGCCTCGTCCATCCCTATGTGAGCATGCATCACAATCATCATCAAACATCATCAATTATGGTACCTGAAACATATGTGAAAGTACGTCAGCATAAAAATGCCGGCGAGTACATAGGTTTTGTGAGTGTGTTAGATTCATGGACTTGAGTTCATATTGCAATACCTTGTCCAACTACGAGAGTTGTCGAGTGTATACCTTGAAAACAAAAGAGTTTGATATTGCAGTATGTTTCTATCAACTTTTACAAGTTGATATATGTATAAACCAACACCATTGTAGTCATGAATCTTAACTGAAAACATTTGTATTTGTAAACCAAGTTGTAAATTGTTCTCGTATTAAAAACTCGTATGGTTTATATCGTTAGGAAAACCTCGTATTGTAACTTCGTTTTGAAAATATTCGTCCAAGTGATCTAGATAACGCAACGACATGTAACGTGTTAAAATCACTTATATATAGGAAGTACCAGCGGCATATCCACCATGCCTTTATCACATTACACCCGCCTCGTTACCTAATCACTTACCATAACCCAATCGTTCAATAGTTCAAATAGTTCCAATCGTTCAAATAGTTCACATAGATCAATTAGTTCCAATGGTTCAATAGATCATATCGTTTACAAGGTTTCAGATAGTTCCAGTGGTTCAAATAGTTTACATAGATCAGATAGTTCCAGTGGTTCAAATAGTTCAACTAGTTCACATGGATCAAATCGTTCCAGTGGTTCAAATAGTTCAACTAGTTCACATAGATCAAATAGTTCCAGTGGTTCAAATAGTTCAAATAGTTCCAGTGGTTCAAATAGTTCAACTAGTTCACATGGATCAAATAGTTCTAGTGGTTCAAATAGTTCAACTAGCTCACATAGTTCAATAGTTCCAGTGGTTCGTGTCTAAATTGTGAAAACTAACTTTTGGTCATTTTATTGAATACATTCAAACCTGTGTGACTCGTCCTACTCGTTAACTCGTATTAACAAACCACCAAAGGGTAAGTTAACAATCATCAGGTTCTGTCATTACCCACATTACCCCCATAACCATGGTGAAAGTCCGATAACCGGATTTGTCAGATCCTATGGTATCATAATACCCTATGGTACCATAACGTACTACTGGTGTCACACCCCTTTCTAAGGCGGAAGCACGAGGTGTGATCATGAAAGGTTTTCATTGCATACGATTGGTAAACATACTACATGCTCATAAAATAACTTCAAATGCCAAACATTACATAACTGAAATCATAGTTTAGGTGTTTACATCACGAGACAGCATATTGTCTGAAAAGTTTACAACTTTATTCAACGATAAACATAAACGACATCCAAGAGCATGAGTAAGACCGCGCGCATATCCACTTTAGTTACCTGAAATACATGTGAGTTCTTGGAAAAACGTCAACATAATGTTGGTGTGAATTCATGCAGTTCTTGTATTGAACGTTTGTATACTTTGTATGAAAACATAGTATGTATCTTGTATAAATCAAGTATTTATGTATGTATCTTGTATAAATCAAGTATTTCTGTATGTATCATGTATAAATCAAGTATTTCTGTATGTATCTTGTTGTTAATGGGTTGCAAGGCCATTAACATGTGACACGACATAGGAAGCAACCAAACCATAGGCATTTTTTTTCTAGTTGTCGATTCACGACGGAGACACAAAAGCACTGCTCGGTACTAGTTTTCACCAAGAGTGTGGTTGCCCGAAAACCCATTAGATCTAACCTTTTGTTCTGCGGTCTTAGTATATACACGATTAATGGTGCTTATGGTACCCTATTCGTGACACGATTTCTCGTATCAATCCTTAAAACGCATCATACTTGGTACTAGTTATCACCAAGAGTGCTTCTTGTTTTTGTATCCATCATACCATTTATAAACATTGTAACATTTGTAACATGTATTTCACCCCTGAAGTTATAAAACTGAAAACAGTTAAAAGAAAAGGGGGAGCATGAACTCACAACTTTGCGTTCCTTGCGCCGTAAACTTCACCGGTTTTTGCTTATCTAGCGTCGTGACCTAAACGTGTTTTATTAACGTTAGTCACTAGACTTGTATCGCACAAGTACAAGTCACTATCTTTTGTATATGTGTTCTTGTGTTAAAAATAATTTATATTTTTAACTACGTGTCTTACTTATATTATTTTCTCAAAAATAAATATAAGTATCTTGTATTTTTCACCCGAGTTATGTATTTTTGTCCAAAACTTCCTTTCATGTTCATAACTTGTCCAAGCTATTTATTCTATGATGAAATATATTTTCATAAATATATTCTCTTGTATTTGTCTAAGCATGTTGTATGTGTATTTTTGTATTTTCACTCCTTAGGAGTATTTAGTGTATTTTCAAGTCCTAATACACTATTACATGTAATACATACTACATACACTTAGCACAAAATTTGATGATCAATAAATATATATATTTTTCTCAAAAATATACATACTTAATATCAATTTTAATCTTGAAGAAATCATCATTTCTTAACACAAAAATTAGGGAAACCTTGGTAAATATTTTAGATACATTTTTAGGGAATAAGTTTCTCAAAAACTTATATTTTTCCTAAGTGTCAAAATTATAAATTTTGACATAGTTTCCCCTAAAAATTGAGGTTTCCCATGTTTTCAAAACATGTGTTTATTTTCTTTTAAATCATCATCAACATCAACAACACGATCAAGACTTACCACAAGCCAAGATTATGTAAATCACACTATGTCATGAACTTGAAGTTTTTGTAAAAACTTGTAGTAACTTGGTAATGTGTTTAGTAGTCTTAGTTACCCTCCAAAATATATTTACTTCTTGGTAAACTTCATTCTTGGAAATTTTAGATGTTTACAACTTGTAAACACATTTCACAAAAATGTTTACTTATTGGATCTTCTTGTTTCAAAAGCATTTCTACACTTATTTTGTCACTAAAAATAGTGTAGGTTTAACAAAAATCATGATCTTTCAAAAATCATCTTTTTAAACTTGGTTTTCTTGGAAAATTATTCATAAATCTTGGATCTACAAGTTTACTAGTTCACTTTGTTTATTACTTTTCAAGAAATCATTTTGTTATCAAGTTCATGTCTATGTATGAGGATGATCTTCTTGTGTTAACACATAATCATCCTCTAACTTGCTAGATCATGTGTTCAATCACAATCTAGCAAGCTCCATGTAGTGATCAACACCAATATCTCTAGTAATCAACAAGCAAATATCATTCATGCGTTAAACAACATCATTTCAACAAGACTTCATCATATGTAAAGCTTTATGTTCATGTTTCATATGTATGTCTTTTAATGTTCTAGTGATTCTCAACATAATATGTCTTTTACCCAAGCAAAAATGGAAGTAAACAAGAGTGTTCAAAAATCTTACAACTAGCTTAAAGTTAGGGAAGAACAATGGCGAAAATGTGGTGGATAAAAGCAAACAAATGAGGTCCTTCAAGTTCCGTGAGCACCGAGCCTCGTTAGTGACCTTCTTACACCTTTTAGTGCACTTGGAATGCTTGTATGATGGATGAATAATGGTGATGGTGGTGGGGTGACTTACGGCCGAAGGTGGGGGAAGAGGGAGGAGTTTGGTTGGTGTTGTGAAGTGTTGGTGATTCAAGTCCCCTTATATCCACAATCTCTAATATCCAAGAGTTAATATGTTACCAAAGTACAAGGCATATCAAGGATTATAATCTTTAGAGATCTTCATAGGATTTAAGCAAGATTTGGTGGATCAATGGAGATTTAAAGTGGGGTCCCCATGACCGTCCACTTTACATGGGGGGGGGGGGGGGGTAAAGTGTAAATTCCAATGGTAGTTAAATTAATTAGTGGAGGTGTTAAGTGTAAGTCTAGTGTTTAATGTGTAGGATGCATTCTATAATATGTTAGGGTGTTCGGGAACCATAACTAGCTCAGAAGAAGTAAAACAATGCTTCTAGCAATATTTTAGTGTTCCGGTTAATGTCCGGTTGTTCGGTTAAATACCGGTTCGTTAAAGTGCTAAATTGCACCGTTTAGTGTCTTTTATGTAACTTTTTGTGACACTTTTAATTCCCGACACTTAGGAAAGTATTCTGGACCAACTAGTCATATTTTTACATGTTATAAACTTGTCACAATGCTGAATTTTGCTGAAATGTGTAATATTCAGCATTTAAACTGTGCTTCGGGTGCTTTTTAGTGCATTTTCTAGCTTCCGGAATGTCTATATGTTAACCCTTGTATGTACTCTTGGGTTTTAATGTATTCTTATCGTTGGACGTACATCTAGGCCCCAGTTCTATTGAATAACTGCTTTCTGCAGAATTGTTGACACAATGTGTCTTACCGGTGAGTTTACTAGTATTTCTGACGCAACACTGTTCATTAATTCATAAAGCAATATCTTGTAGTATAAAACGTGCATGAATTCACTTGTATAGTATGTAATCAGACAATGTTGACATTTAAGCACATAATTGCAGTCATTAAATAATAATTAAAGTGTACGGAAATTACCGGTTTGGTGCCAGTTGTCACAACTGGTCGGCTTAAATAGTTAATGAATGTCATTCAATTGTCTTTCGACCAACGCCCCAACAAGTTTGTTTATATAATTAAAATCATTGTGTTCAACATAAACCATAGTACTTGTTTTAGAAAACTCGAATTCGTTTAGCACATATGAATCACCCCAAAACAATTAAAAACGGTAAAAGAGGGGAACTATTTACTCACATTGAATTGCAAGTATCCTCGATCTAATGAACTTAACAAAGCTCGGCAAATCAAGGAAATCAAGTAGTACCAAGTAATCGGATCGCTAAGTTAATAAATCGACACCTAAATCGGAAGATAGGTAGAATGAGGTCTCGTAAACCAAATGAGTATTGGAACTCATGTGATATGGTTTAACGAATCCTACATTCTAAATCGGAATCTATCCTAAGTGCTTTCGACCCGTTATGACCCATTAAGGTAGCTTACGCTACTTTAACGCGTCGTTCGCGCGAATGCACGTTCGAGACGCCTAACTAGTCCTATGACAAGTATTATATGCCCTAACATGTTTAAATATGTTGCATAATCAGTTTAAGTGGCAAAAGTTAAGTTACATATGCTTAAATACCAATTATGCATGAAAAGGGCATTTTGGTCATTTACCTAAGGCATATAAACTACCTATCATACAACTAATTAAACTAAGTGGCCATAAGGTATAACCTCGAAAGGTTATTCCCTCTACAACTATGGTCACAATATATGCTTGGTCGGATCCTAATGATCGACCAAACGGGTCGGGTTCGAAAGTCTAAGCGGTTGTCAAGACCGCTTGACTTACGACCCTAAACAAGCACTAGACTCAAAGTGACGAGTTAAACATGTTAAAACATGTTTAACTAAGTTAGAAAACAGGTTTGATATCAAAACTAGGTGTTTTGATACCCAAAAATAGCTTCGTTGCAAAATACGCATAAACACGTATTTTGACCGAAACTTTGACTCGTCATTTCGACTAATCAACGTGGAAATCAGTAGGTATAGTCACATGGGACTATAACCATCGTGATTACGCTCACGTTGCAAAGTTCAAACGAACTTTGTGTTGACCATAAACTGGTCAAAGCAGAAAGTCAAACACTGTTTGACTTTCATGCTTGAAATGTATAAAAAGTATGAAAGAAACTTACAAAAGGTCCAAGCAATGAAGAATTTGATCCAAAATACTCAGGTATGAAGTTTTTAACTTCAACTTAGAGCAAATTCAGATCAAATGTGTAAGAAATGAATGAAGAACAAGTGGGTATTTATAGGAAGTCATGAGTTTACAAGATCTTGACATGTGTTTTTGCAAGAATCAAAGCTCAATCTCAACCCTCCACTTGTGGGACATAGTTTTAAATACAATGGGAGTCCAAAACCAGCTCTAGGTATTGAGAAAATTACATAATTAACCCTGGAATTGAAGCTGGTTGCTGAAAACTGAATGCTGATTTTTGGTCCCTGTCACGTGGCACGCCAGGTACCCCTGGTCTTGGCGCATGGCGCGGGGGAGCTCAGTTCTAAGTTTCAAATTTTGGCGAAACAGGTCCCTGCATGCTTAAAACTTGATTTTCGGCACATTTGAGCCCCGTTAACCCCATTTCAAGGCTCTAAAATGAAGTTAAAGTATAGGGAACATGAAATATGCTTGAAAACGTCTCGGATGTCGGTTCGTTTGGTCGTACGGTCGCGTTATTCGGTTAATTACGACGAAAACTCGAACGGACGCGAAAACGAACCAAATTACGCGACGAGTGGTATTTTTGCATTCCAATCACTAAAATAAAATATTTTAACGATTACAAAAATTTTTGGATCTCCGGATATGTTCAGAACGTAAGATATGCGCGAAAATGCAAACTTATGCATTTTTTGACGCTTTTAGTCCCTGTTTGATCAAAAAGTTTATTTTCGCATACCAAACCCCTCAAAGCCTATTTCTAAGCTATGTAAAGGACATTTAGGGTATGTTTAACTTATGATCAAGTTCCGGAATGTTCGTTACTATACAAATCGGCATAGTTTCGCAGTTTGACGCAAATAGTCCCTGCGATCGAATAAACTTATTTTCGACATACCAAACCATCCAAAACTTATTTCTAAGTTATGTAAAGGTTATTTAAGGTATGTTAAGCCTATGTCACTATTCCGGAGTGTTTTTCGCGTTAAACTGATTACGTTTACGTATCAGTTCGCGTATAACTTTCCAGAAAGCGATTTAAAGCTCGAAATTGAACAAGAATTGATATGTGCAAATGATACACGTATTTATACAAATCCCAAGTGTGAAACACAAGATTTCATTGGTTTTGTATTTGTATGATGGTCGTAGAGGCAAAGATGTCACACCTGTCACACTTCATTCATTCAGAGATATTTTTCCTTCTTTTTCTCTCCTTTCTCTCTCTAGAAGTTTCATTTAGGGTTTCAATATTGTTGCTCTGATTCATAATCAGAAGTTAGTAGTGAGATCTTGTGAGTGTTGTTGATGATTGCCGTGTTGAAAATTATAGTAGATGAGAGTTGTGAGTTGTTGGTTGTGATATTCTTTGTTTCGTTTGTATTTCTGGTTTCTTGGGAGTTATTGTTTGGTAATAAAATCTTTGGGTTGAGATTTATCTTTTACAGTTCTTGACACTATAGTTTTTACAATAATCTAGTAGCAAATCTAGCCTTGTCCCTCATACATCTTTTTTGCATCTTCGGATGGGACGAACACGATGCCCTTTGCGGGCTTCTCGTCACTAGGAACATTAGGAATCCAATAGATTGTATTGTTGCAATGTGGATTAGCACCTGCATCATTGGCAACAACTTCATTGGATTCATGATATAACTCTGCCTTTGCTGATAGTTAGATTGACGGATTATGACATTATAGTACTAACAAAACAACGTTGAAGAAAATTAACTCAAGGAAGAGTGTATATAGTACAAACCAAACTCAATATGGAAATGAACGAATGCAATAGATCCTAGAGGTAACCGTTTAAGGTAACGGTTTAATAACTGCTGGGCCCGTTACCATTTTAGCTATATCCGCAATTCTCATGTGGGTTATGCAGTTCCCAACTCTGTTAGGCAACATGTTTCTAGTTGTATATGAAATGTATCACGTAAGAATATGCGATTTACATGTTCTTGTTGCATTTTATTTGCTTCACAATAGGGCTGCTTAACGAGCAAGTAGACATAAAAAAACAAAAATATATATGTATTTAAGATAAACAGAAAAGCAAATAATTCAAATCCTTAATTATTATTCATACTATTAGAGATAAACATTAGACGCATGATATCATGAACATGAACCACAATATGAAAAAAAGTGGCATGCAATGGAAGTGATGAAACATCTATTCAGCCAAGCACGTTTCTTGCATAATAATACTATTTAAGTGCACAATGCCACAAAATCTAATCATAGCACGGACAACCAGATTCCTTATGTGATTGCTACGTATAAAATTAGATTTCCAATAATTCATTCAGATGTGGACAAAACACCTACTTGCCTCATGCCTAGCATCTTAATTGGGCTTTATTAGAAATAATCACTTGGGCTAGTGTTTAAATAATTTAGGTTAATTAATAGTAGAAAAAGATATAAAGTTATCATTATGAAAAAAATGATAGTTGGGCCTTTGATAAAACTTTACCAGGCTTTAGACAAATAATCATGCTAATGTTAATGTTAATGTCATCACAACCAATCATTTTTACTTTTGAATTTAATTTCATAGGTAGAGTTTTTGTAAAAATATCCATGTGATAAACGCCCCAATGTGGTCACATCGGCCAAAAAAGGGCAGCAGTAGCATTGGCGACATAGGCATTAGAGCATACGTAGTGGGGCTTTATGCCCGGCGCCATGACCGGAAAACGCCCCAGAACACCAAAACGCCGGGCGCCATGTTTCAAAAAATGGTGGGCAGCGCTATAATTATCGCGGGGGAGTGGGGGCGGTATGGAGATGCTTTTCAAAATTGGACCAATCAGAAACAAGCAAACTTTTTTATAAATAATTAATAAAACTGAAAATTATTAAATAGGTAATGATGGGTAGGGGCTTTATGACTACGGGCTTAAATGCATAAGGCCCCATAACGCCCACACGCTGACGTGGCGCGCCACGTGTCGCATAACGCCCACAAAGGGGCGTTATGACTACGGATGGCCTTAGGCACCAACAATGGTTTATGACACGGCCCAATATTTTGAGGCCTTAAGTCAAATCTAAAGTTAAACAATTCACGATCGAAGAACACTCACTAGTGGTGCACAAAAAAACCCAAATCCGGACCCGAAAAAAAAAACCTGGAACTGGGTATTTTAAAACTCGGGTTTTGTATATCCAAACCCAACCTTACCCATAGGGTAGGGATCAGGTATTCATTTCTGATCTAAAACCCGAACCCAGAACCGAGTTTTTTTATACCTGGTTTATACCCGGTTTTTTGAAGTACCCGGTTTTATAAATACCCGGAACCTGGTTTTATAATTACAAATAGCAGTGACAAAGAGCCTGCACATGCATCTTTTATTTGTTGATGTTACTATACAAAATAACTCATTTATCTTTTCTTGAGGAACAATTACATGGGGCCTGCACGTAGTATGTTATATAACAGTTTTGAATCTAAGTTTAACAAATTTATTATGATTATGTTGAATACTCGGTCGGGTTTTTTAATACCCGGTGTGGGTTTTTTTCCAACCCGATGCATACCCGAACCCGGAAATAGGGTATTATAATACCCGGGTTTTAGAAAACCCGACCCGGACCCTACCCAAACCCGGGTATATAGGGTATACATTTTTTGTATAAAACCCAGACCCGAACCCGACCCAGTTTTTCAAAAAACTCGATTTTGTAAAACCCGATCCTACCCTAATCTGGTTCATACCCGGAACCGGTTTTTCAAAAAACCCGATTTGTGCACCACTAACACTCACAAGTCACAATGAGACCCCCATTCCATTCCCAATACCAAAATTGTTAGAACAATATGTGGTTTTGTTAATTATAACTTCTACATTGAATTCCCTATCCTAAAACCTTTTCCTTCATATTATATGGGCAATTAAAGTAAGCCTCAAATTTGGGGCTCCCTTTCATTCCCTATCAAAGGTTGTGAGTGGAAAATTGTATTAGTTAATTAATAAGAAAAATATATGGAGAATATGTGAGGATTTATTTGAAAGTGAACAAACTTTATGGATAAATGTTGTTTTAGTTAAATTATATGAATGGGGATAAGGGTTCCGTTGTAAATGCTTAACATGTGAAAAATTGGATAACAACCTCTTTTTTAAAGAGATTTTAAGCAGATAAAAGTAAATTAAAACTTTATAGTTTACGTTTTTTAAAATTATATTCTATAATTATAATTTATATGTATAAATAAACTAGGTTAAAAACCTATATATTACACGAGATTATATCATAGACACATTGTATTATAGGAAAAAAACACAATAATGTGTAAAAAATCACAAATAAATAATGTGTATGATACAAATTATATATATATATATATATAGTGGAGAGTTCAAATGAGAAGAAATTTTTTGTCAGAATAAAAAAGAAGAATTTTCAACCAATAAGAATCCTTCATTTT
This sequence comes from Helianthus tuberosus, assembly GCA_030545235.1. NCBI lineage: Eukaryota > Viridiplantae > Streptophyta > Magnoliopsida > Asterales > Asteraceae > Helianthus > Helianthus tuberosus. Next base: position 205,421,948 of record CM060441.1, read on the forward strand.
ACTTCATTTAATTTTTGTATTTAATATTAGTGTAAGGGTATATTGGTAAACTTAAATATATCATTAATTGGTAGTCTTCCTTTTTAATAGCTAACTATATTAAATTTGTAACTTATTTTCAAAAATTATATTTTTTCAAAGAAGAAAAATAATAATTTAAAGTGTAGGATGAATTTCGAGGTGTGTAGGATGAATTATGAGATGTGTAAGATAAAATTCAATATGTGTAGGATAAATTTCAAAACATGTAGGATAAGTTTTGATGTATGTAGGTAAAAAATTTAGTGTGGAGGATGATAGTCTTTATGACTAATTAATTACTCAAAGATAATAATAATAAATGAAATGAGAGAAAAACTATTTAATATTTTACAATTGTACCCTTTGTTCTTTTTCTTCTCAATTTAATTTTCTTCTCAAATGAACCTCCCCCTATATATATATATGTGTGTGTGTGTGTGTGATTTTGATGATGTTTTGGTTATGTAAATACTAATAGCTAACGAAAACATATAAAAAGTGATGGACTTCAAATCCCAAAAATCACAAAAAATTGTTGCGATAATAAAACATGTCATATCAATTATCTAAATTAAATAAAAATTAAAATTTAGTTAAACTCAAAAACTTCCATGTAAGAAAATTGTTATATACAATGAAACTTAAAAGGATTATATAAATTAATTTGCCTAAAAAAATAGAAGAGATTTTACGCCTTTACAGAAATGCACTTCGTCAGATCATTAATTAGTGTACAACACATCTAGTGATGCTTGGGATGAGTATTTGAAGATGTCAAAAAAACATCATTGGGAAGTATTTATGTATTTTCTAAAGGTGTCATCCAACTAAACAACAAGAAGTAAGTGCATAAACCTACATTACATGCCATCCACAATTGTATGAAAACATGGCTTCCCGGGAATGCTAAGCAGCTCGATTGTACTTATTGGTCGTGGAAATATTGTCCTAATGGATGGTGTGGTTAATTTACGGGGTGATCACGGATATGCTTCACTAGTGCTAGAAGTTGTGGCATCACAAGATCTTTGGATTTGGCATACCATCTTTGGTGTTGCTAGTTTCAGTAACGAGTTAAACATTCTCGGTTAGTAAGAGGTTTTTCAAATGACCTCCTAAATGGAGTGGCAACTGATTCTTCGTTTATGGTTTTAGGATTCTGATGAAATATACCCCGAGTACACAACAAATGTCAAATCTTTCACATTTCTAGAAAGATGGAAAACGAAAGAAATTTAAGAAATGATAGAAATCGGCAAGAAAGGATATCAAATCTTTCACATTTCTAGAAGAAGAATGAAGCAGAGCAGAATCAAAGAAAACAAGAATAATATTCTCAAAGGAAAATTCTTAAATTTCTAAATACAATAACCATTATATGTGGTACCTCTTTACAGACGGTTTTTAAATTTGGTAGATTTGCTAAATTTTCAAAATTACAATAATAAAAAAAGATACTGAAATTAAGAGTATGAATTGATTCAATCAAAGATTCACGCATTTTAGACTAACGTGACGAAATTAGTGAAATCAAAGCCTTAAATCAAGGAATTCGAGGCTAACAGTTGTACAAAACCACTCACGTAGCCCAATTTCGTCGGAATAAAGTTCATGCCCATTCTGCCTAGTTTCCCTTAATCAAATTGGCCTGAATAATCTGTCAACTTATGGACCCATTCCTCGTCAAAGATAGTGTGGTGGGATGTTTATGCTTTGATAATTTTTTATGAATAAATGGATGTTTTGGTAATATTAGACCTTCTTTGGTTTTTGTATTTGTTTTTTTTTAACGGCCAACAAACTCAATCCCGAGCACTTTCGGGGCACCCACTGGACAAACGGAGTACTCCGAGAGTAACCCGAGTCCACCACCAATTCCGGGGAAAACCCGGTAACCCACCCGCCCGTAGGCACGACGCTGAAATTACCGGTAAAACCAGTGTTGCAAAAATCACGATTAGTCGGCGATTAACTAGTCGCTAGTCGGCCTTCTACTGAGTAATTTTTCACTAATCAGTCAAAAAATCGCTAGTCGGTCAAAGCCGGTCCAAGCCGCCCTAGTCGGCCCATTTGAAATCCTTACAAAACAGGCCCAAGATTACAACTTTAGCCCATTTTCCTGATCCCTTACCCTAATATGACGAAGATTTTGAGTCGGAGAAAGAGGATGAAGTAGACGAGAAGATTGAATACGAGTCGGGTGGTGTCGAAATCATTGAACACCACGGGGATGACGATCACATTTGAGCTATTTGTTAATGTTTGAATTTTAAGTACTGAGACTTGTTATGTTATGACTTATATGTAAGTTTAGTTTGTATTTTGAACTACTTTTACCTTTTTAAGTATTATTTTGATATGAATGTGTGAGTATATATATACATATTTATAAAAATAATGAAATTTACATATAAAATTTCCGATCCGATTAATCCCGAGTAATCCCGAATAATCCCGAGTAGTCGCTAGTCGCCACCTCACCGGCCAACTAGCGATTAGCGAGTTCTCCAACCTTGGGTAAAACCCGTTTGGCTCAAGGATCCAATCCAGGTTTCCCTGGGTCTTCTATCATTGCCCACCAGTGCCTCACTCTGCACCAAGTGAGAGTCGAACCTGCATCTCTCAAGAGATATGCAAACCCTCCACCACTTGATCTAGAGATCATTGGCGGTTTTTGTATTTGTTAATCTCTCAAGAGAAATGCAAACTCTCCACCACTTGATCTAAAGATCATTGGCGGTTTTTGTATTTGTTAAACAGGGTGATTCTATTTGCACCCACTTTTTAACTATTTGTATCAAATAATGTGACCCTAGTTTATTTTTATTTTTGTTTTTCTTTTATGATTTTAACATATAATGGTTTATATGAAAACATATTTTTGTTTTTCTTTTATGATCTTTACATATAAAGGTTTATATAAAAACGAATATGGTGTTACAATATGGTTGTTTTTTCTACTTTTGATATAAATTTTATAAAAATTCAAATCATATCAAACATGAATTTTTATAATTCATCATAAAACATTATACGTGATATGGCTCCGTTGTTTTATCAAATTTATACTGATACTTGGATAAAAAACAAACACATTGCAACGTCATATACGTGTTTCTATAAAACATTATACATTTCAAGTTATTAAAGAGAAACAAAATAACGAATAAGCTTGTGTCATATCATTTGCTATAAATAGTATAACCTTTTGAAGATGACTAAAATGGTAATTTTGAAACATTAACATCTAGAACTAAAGTCTAGTCATATAAAGACGATTAGTGTTCAACTTAAACGAATGGTAGGGACTATTCTAACATACCACATCAATAATTGTCACAATTTACTATTAATAAAATGAGGGAGAGATGACATATTTGGACCAGCTGAATTTAAGGAAGAGGTAGAAAGTGGGTTGAGCAAAATACTATACTTTTTTTAAATCTATGTCTAATAATATGATTTTGATAATTCTCAACTTAGAACTGATTTTTAGGTGAATGTTAAACAAGAGCACCGGAGAAAAGGGGGATAAGAGGTCTCAACACGACATGCTCATTGTGTGGATCGGGGGTAGAGGATTTGGAACACATTCTGATAAAATGTCAAGCAGCAGATGAGGTATGGAAACAGATTTTGTGGTGGCTTAAATTACCTTTAAGTCAACAGATTTACACTGTGAAATATCTTCTGTAAACCTTTGGCGAACTGGGTCTTTCGAAAAAACGGGCAGAGGTTATTCATGCAATTTTTTCACAAACAATGTGGAGCCCCTTTGGAACGCTAGAAACCGGAAAGTTTTCTAAGGAAAAATGGATGTGCACTTACAAAGTCGTGGAGGAAATAAAAGAAAGTTCATTCGAGTGGATCACAAACAGATCAAAGTTGTTGAACGTTACATGGAGCGATTGGAGAAGATTTAATATAAATGTTTGACTGTAATTTGGTTTATTGTTTCTGAATCGTTCCTTTCTTTTGTTTTTTTGTCCTGCCTAGCTTTTTGCTGGGCCGGAACTGTTTTGTGCTTTTTATAAAAGTGTTTCGTTGCCTGTCAAAAAAAAAAAAAAAAAAAGTTAGAATGTTAAACAAACCAAATATGTTTCTCGAACCACTATGTTTTTTTTTTAACCGTACGAGTTACGGTGCGTCAATGAGGTTGCTATTTCCAACGAAATGGTCAGCCGTTGACCAAGCCAAATACACGTGTTGACTAAGTTAGGTAAGGAAAATTGAACTTTAGACCATGGGGTATGGTGGGGCGGGGGTTGGGCTTGGGCTTGGGCTTGGGTTGGGGCATTAGTTGACACGTGGCTTTGGTGGCAGACATGGGCTAAACCCACATTCAACACGGTATGGTGGGGCGGGGGTTTGGGGCGTGGGTTTGGTGGGCTTCGCTGGGCTGACCCGCTGGGCTATTTGAATATTATTTAAAACAACAAATTTAATTTTTTTAATATTTTTAAATAAAGAAAATTAAAAAAAAAATTCCTAACTTTTATATTTGTTTTTTATCTCTTCTCTCAACGCCAATACTAGTTGTAACTCGTCACCCTGTAGGTGATCAATGGGCTGGGATAGAAATTTCAAATCATCCCGTTTTTGTTTCTGGGCATCTCTAGCGGCATCTCTAGCTTCTTTGCTCCTTCGTATTTCGGCCCTTTGTTGTTGGAATACGTTGAATGTATCCAACTTGCATGAAATGTTATCCAGCTGCTCGCTGTATATTCCCCTACTTGAGCCCGAACTCCCAGCTGAAGGCGATGCCGTACCAGATCTTGATTTTTGAGCACGCCTTCTTGATGCATTTCTCCCATACTCAGGCCGGTTTGGGCTTGGCGAATCATCCAAAAGGTCCTCAAACTCTTGATCTCGTGCATCAGAATGGGCTTGGGACGAGGCTCTTGACCTTTTGGAAGACGAGTTAGTTTCGCTACCAATGGGGATATTCGCCCACTTTGGATGAAACTTACAAATCTCCCAACAATGCATGAAACGGAAGTCGGTCCCCACATTTGATTTGAATGTGCACACTGCATTTGTCAAAATGTCGGCTTCGGTTTCACCACTTTTTGGGTTTTGTTTTGCTTTATTTAAAAAACCACTATATTTTGTAAGTTGGGTGCTTATCTCGCTCCACTTTGAGGATAAGCTATCGTTTTCACGATAAGCCTCCCTTCTCATTTCTTCATGGAATAGTCTACTAACTGATTCCCACAGGGCGGTTCGATGTTGCGAATTTCCTATTTTAATAAAACCAAAATTTAATATATTACAAAGTTATATAAAAAATAACCATTAATAAAAACAAAGGTTAAGAATACCTAAAGTTGAATGTTGAGATTGTTCACACCAAGCCCTCGCCAATGCAACGACCCATTTTTGTTGTTTTCGTTTGACGGTTTCAACTACTTTATCCGCCTCGGTTTTTTTCTTATGACTTCTCTTTTTGATGGGTTTCGATGCGGAATGACCATCATTGGGTGGTTGAGTTTCGGGAACGGTTTCGTTTTGTGAAAGGTCGATGGAGGTAGGTGAAAGGTTGATGGGCGATTGTGTAAACGGGGTAGGTATCGAATCATCGGAGTGTGGGAAGTTAGTAAACAAACGATTCCCAAGAAGCGATGTGTAACTCGCTTCATGGGGCAAAGAAGAGTGTATGAAAAATGGACGAGGCATTGGACGATTGGGTGGTGGGCTAAGATTATTTTCTTGTAATGCATACGGGTTGTTCGGGTCAAAAGGACGGTTATAAGGATGCATTCTTTCGTTTTGTAGAAGGAGAATTGAAGATGATTTTATAGAAGATGTGGTTGAATGTGGTAAAAAATGAAAGAAAAATGTGAGTTTTATAGTGAAAATTAATTTTTTTTTAACATAGCCGTTGGCCAACGGCTATTTTCTTTTGGCCATACACAGCCCGCCATGTCAGCTCGCTTCCCCCGCCCCACGCCCGGTTTGAAACCCAAGCCCCAAGGGCCACGCCCCAACCCAAGCCCACCCGGGATGGTGCCTTAAGCGTTTTCCCCCAACTCACCCCCAACCCCGCCCCATACCCCATGGCCTTAAAAAGTGGTGTGTTCATCAAACGCAAATGATCAATTTGATAAAGTGGCCAAACACAATGGGAATTATGAATACTTTTATGATTCTTTTTCCTTTAGCTTTTAATGTTTTTAAAAACATCTAAAAAAACTTTTAAAAGTGTTGGTGGAGTATACTTTATTAATCACAATAATTGTATTGATTTTTATAATTGTTGGGTAAAATTAACAAAAGAAATACAAAAATATTTGGTATGAAAAAGATATTTTAAAGAATATAAAAGTAGTAATTATTAGAGCATCCAAAGGGATACAAGGACTCGTGATTTACCACCAATCAGGCCCAGAGTAAAATCAGAAAATGACATAAAATTGGGAATGCTTGTCACAGTCTGAATCTGACCCCCCAAAAAATTTCGATTACGTGGTAAAAAGGGAAATTCATCAATATAAACTAGTAAAATGTAGCAAAATAAATTGAATTTTGCTTTTTTTTTTTACTAATCAACAATAACAAGAGGGACCGTTTGAAAAACGACACATGGATTCTTTGGATATCGAATGCACTATATGAAACTCATGTGGACAACCTGAAAACATGCCACTTAAATACTAGGGAGTAATCAGTAATGTGTTAAAAAAACCTAGTGCGTATTACACCGGCATTTTGTGCCAAAGATATTACGTGGCATGTTTTTAGGTTGTCCAGGTGACACACATATGGTGCACACGGCGCCTAAAGACACCCTCTTGTTTTCTCAGTCATTCATTTATCAATGTGTATTAGTGAAAGTTAAAAAGTCAATGCTTATTTTGGTATTTTTGCCTAGCCCTATGTTGATTATGATATGTTTGTCCACTCTCATTTCATACAATCTAAACTATCGATCATCCCAGGGAAACCATATGTCGCTCTTTATGAGACTCCAAAAGTTGTTGTATGTCGCTAAACGTAGGTTTTATCAAATATATATATATATATATATATATATATATAGGGGAAGGTTCTATGCAGAACACTAAATATTGCGAGAACATGAAGAACAAAATGAATCACTCATTTTTTCAATCCTCAAATTCTAAAAAGTAAATGAAAATGTTATAAATGTAAGATTTATTGTTTCTCAAACTAGAATTGAAAACAAAATATGAAAAATCTTCAGTTTTTAAATAACCTACACACATGTAGGTTATGTGTAGGCTAAATTACCTACATGTATGTAGACTATGTTTAGGGAAAAATATATGATTTTTTATGTATATATAATACACATATGAATGTAAGAAACATAAAATTTAAGAAATATGAACCTTAAATCCCAAAATTTAGTGATTTAGAGTTGTTCTTTTTGTTCTCGCAATAATTAGTGTTCTGTAATGATTTTTATCCTATATATATATATATATAGGGTAGGGATCCTAAGAGAAGTCCACCCTATTTGAGAAGCAATCTGGACCACACATTTTCCCTAAGTAAAAAATGCAAAAAAAAATGTGAAAAAAAAGCAATTTTTTTTTTTTTTTTTAAATCGCAGGTTTTTCTTTAAGGATTAAAAAAAAAAAATTGGATTTATACACATGTGTATATTGTTAATCTTTTAACTATACATATATGTATATTGTCAATTATACATATATGTATATACATGTTTAAAATTGAAAAAATGTGTATATTGTTAATCTTAAACCATAAACACTAAAGCTAAACCTTAATGCTAAACCCTAAACTCTAAACCCTAAAGCTAAACCCTAAAGCTAAACCCTAATTCTAAACCCTAAAGCTAAACCCTAATGCTAAACCCAAAAGCTAAAACTAAACACTAAAGCTAAACCCTTAATGCTAAACCCTAATACAAACCCTAAAGATAAAGCTAAACCCAAAAGTTAAAGCTAAACTCAAAAGCTAAACTCTAATGCTAAACCCAAAAGCTAAACCCTAATGCTAAACCCTAAATACTATTGCTAAACCCTAATGCTAAACCCTAATGTTAAACCCTAAAGCTAAACCCTAAACCATAAAGCTAAACCCTAAACCCTAATGCTAAACCCTAAATACTAATGCTAAACCCTAAATAACACTTATTTTTCAATTTTAAACATGTATATACATATATGTATAATTGACAACATACATATATGTATAGTTAAAAGATTAGCAATATACACATGTGTATAAATCAAAAAAAAAAATTTATTTCTTAAAGAAAAAGCTGCGATTTTTCCCCAAAAAAAAAAAAATTTGCATTTTTTCACCTTTTTTTTGCATTTTTTTGCTTAGGGAAAATGTGTGGTCCAGAATGCTTCTCAAGTTTCTCATTTAGCCTACTACTTCTCACATGATCCTTATCCTATATATATATTTTAAATAGTTCAGTAACATACTCACAAAAATAATGGAGGCTTTCCCTCACGGTTCGTTCCGACATTTTTATATATCCATCCATAATGTTGGATGTCGTCCCGTCCCATAAGCCAATTGTCTAAGCGCTGCCATGACTTTTTGCATCGTGCTAAATCGTTTGATATTCTAAGAAATAAATCACGGCTCATACGAAAACGACACCGAAAAGTACTATCATCATACATCAGGTTAGGTGAAAAATAATCACTTGCCAGTAAATCATGTGCGGTGATTCAATCGCGTACTATGTATTTACTCCTATTGGGTTCTGGGGAGCATCCTTCGTCTTCCAATATAGTTTCCACCACTTTTTGAACCGTTGTAATTAAGAGAGCCGGTCCCTCGTCATCTGACGAGAATAAAAGATACTTCTCAAGCTCAGATGGCGACGAAGATGATGAAGATGACGAACTTGACCCTTCAACTTTTTTTTAAATTATGTTAAAATATGGGAAAGAATATATAATTGAGTATAGAGAAATGGTTGGATTTGTTGTGGTTTTTGTTGAAAAATTGAATAAAATGATGTGAATTTTGAGGGGGGTTTTTTTTTTTTTCTAAATAGTTATTTTAAATCAAACTAGCCGTTCAACGGCTAGTTAGACCACATCAATAAGATTCGGCCACGTCACCCCCACCATTTCCCTCAACGCTGGTCGAAAACTGTTGGGAAAATTTGTGAATGGATATTTAGTTAATTTATAATTTAGTGAAATTATAATTACTAATTAAACTCCTTCATATGGTGAAACTCTTGAGTAGAGTTTTATATCACTTGATTAGCTTTTATTAGAGTTTTTATGGCTCTAATTAAATCACTAATTAAGTGAAACTTTTATTAGAGTTTTATGTCTCTAATAAAATCACCACTTAAGAGAAACTCTTCATAACACACAACTCTTGTAAAAAATGGGAGGCCATGTGACTCATTGGAATTATGAGAAAACTACAAGAGAAAGATAATATGTATGAAGAATTCTTGGAGAAGTGGTGAAGACTTGAACATCCATATGTTGGGAATTATAGAGAGATAAGTTTTCTCTACTCGATTCCATCACCTTCATATCATTATTTTCCACAAGTTCAAACACTATAATTCTATTCGGTGTAACCTCGGGCGTGTGGCCATTTCCGGCAGTACAGACTGCTTCGGCTGTTGTACCCTGGGAGACAGACGCGTCGTCTTTAGTAGAGGCGCGAAATCTGTTTTAAGGGAAGCGTGTTGAACACGTGCCTCAACCAAAATCGTCAACATTTTAGTGTTCTTTTTGTTGCAGTCAAGGAGTATTTTTCAAGACTCAAGATGATGAATACTCGAGTCTAGGATGCTATCAAGTGCGCGTGAAGGACCCACCAGAGATGCGGCTTGAATCAAGATTGGTATATATAATTATATTATATATTCTTTTTATTTAGTTATTGCAACCGATATTGTGCTATGATATTTCCTACGAATAACGAGAGTCTCGTTATTATATATTTTGTAATTATATTTTGCAAAAGGTGAACCTAATTCCTACAAAAACCTCAAGTCCTTTCCACAACGACGAAGACCACGTCGTTTGCGGAGTGGTGTACGCGGTGTGGACTGACTTCTACGGCAGTTTTCGACGACCACATTGTATAGTCTAATAAAAGCAAACTCATCAGGGACACATTTCATCCACTGGATTCATCATTATTATATCATTAATCAAATGAATATGAAATTAATTGTTAATTTTTTAAATAAACCTATATTTTTTTACTTAAAAGCTCTTCAAGTTCAAAGTTATGTTGATTAAAATACTAAAAAATGAAGAATAATTATGATGCTAGTTTTTACGAGTGGCTTCTCAAAATTTTCAAATATTTAATGTGGTTAGATGGTAAAAATCGTGAAAATTCAATATATTAAATAATACAAAAAATAGACGGTATTAAAAAGTCAAAGTTAATATTCTGTTGAAATAATAATGTTTAAAAAGTTAACTTAACAAAATTTATAACTGACACGTCATTGTTTATATTTTCTAAATACATATCTTGACGACTGTATATGTTAACAAATTATATGATATATTGTATTCAATTGTTATTTAACTGTGCGATGCATATGTTTTTTAAAAGAGAACTTTTTTATTATTAATATATATGACCTTACATCCCCTGTAATTCACAAAATTGTAACCTAGTCTTATAGCATATTCAAAAGATAAAGAAGAAACTTCTACAAAGTTGTAACAAAATCTATACATATAATAAAAGAAACCAATGGAAGGACACTTGTCATTATTCTAGATCATCCTTAATTGTAGATAATTATTATTGAATTTAAATAATAAAATATTAATTAAATTAATATAAATCTTATCAACTTATTATTATTTTAGACCATCCTTAATTGTAGATAATTATTATATAAAATTATATTTACTCAACACGTGTAAAAAACGAGATTTTTAAAAATATATTGTTTTTTATTTAATATATAAAATAAAATAGCATATGACGACCTTAACTGAAAGAATATGATTAAAATATCGATTGGTATGAATTTAACAATGTGTAGGATTGACAAAAAAATATGCTAAGGTCTTCTCAGACTAAAGGGTATGGCCAGGGCTGGCAATTGGGTACCTGTTAAGACACGATTAGACCTGTTTGACTGAAAAATACACCCTTTGACTTTTTTAATTTTTAAAATAATTAAAATTACAATGTTAGGATCTATCATTTATTCATCTTTGTACATAAAACATAAAACTGTTTTATAAACATGAGGTAGAAAGTAGTTAAACGAGTCGTAATCATGTTTGACACTTATGTTGTGCGCGTCGTCAGAAACCTGTTAAACCTGTTAAGACACGATTTGCCAGCCTTAGGTATGGGGGCCGGCTAGGCCCAGCTAGGACCGGCGCCGGTCCCCCACACCGCCCCCTGAGGGTCGGCTCGGCCCAAACGACTCCCCACAGCCGAATGAGACGGGGCCCCACTTTGAATATTATATTTCCTTTTTCAATTTAAATACCCTCTCTCTCATCATTTTTCAGTTTAAATACCCTCTATCTCATCCATTTTCAATTTAAACACTTAGAAAATTATAAAATAATGAGGTGGGGTAGCCCCATCCTCCATCCCCCTCAAATGTGAAGGAGGCCCATCCCCTACGAGCCGCCTACGTGGCGGCTCATCCCCTCCAAGCCCATCCTCTCCATACCCTTTAGTCTCAAAGTAATTCTCCTACCTTTTATTTTGAACCTATCTTCTATCTTTTAGTATGTATATAATAATTTCGTAATAATTTATATACAACTAGGTTGAGATTTTTAAAAATATATTGTTTTTTATTTAATATATAAAATAAAATAGCATATGACGACCTTAACTAAAAGAATATGATTAAAATATCGATTGGTATGAATTTAACAATGTGTAGGATTGACAAAAAAATATGCTAAGGTCTTCTCAAAGTAATTCTCCTACCTTTTATTTTGAACCTTTTTCTTTATCTTCTATCTTTTAGTATGTATATAATAATTTCGTAATTTCTTTATCTTCTATCTTTTAGTATGTATATAATAATTTCGTAATAATTTATATACAACTAGGTTATAACCCCGTGTGTTACACGGGTTGAATAAATGAATTTTATATACTAAATAATAAATCAATATATATTTAAAAACCTCATTTATTTCACGGGTTGAATAAATGTAATTTTATATATTAAATAATAAAAAGTTATATCTATAAGAACCATATGTATTGTACGGGTTGAATAAATGTAATTATATATACTAAATAATAAAAATAGTTATATCTTTAAAACCATGTGTATTACATGGGTTGAATAAATGTAATATTGTTTACCAACTAATAAAGAAGTTATATCTTTAAAAACCCCCCGTGTATCACACGGGTTGAATAAATATGATTTTACATACCAAATAATAAGAAAAGTATATTTAAAAAAATTAATGGATATACCCGGTACATGATAGATATGGTGATTGCGGAAATGACTATTGAAAAGAAGATATAGTGGTCAAACATGTTATTTAAGAAGCAAATAAATAGCCATTTGAGTGATAAAATATAAATTATATTTAAAAAACCCGTAAAAAATCTAATTTTATATATAAAGTAATACTGAAAGTTATATACAATTTGTTTAAAAATTATGTAATAAAATTGTTATCATAATTTTTTAATAATGAAAATAAAAATAAATGATATATTAATATAAAGTTTGGTTTTGGTGATAAATAATTTGGTTATTTAAAATATTTTAAATTAAAATTTTAAAATTAAGGATAATATTTTATTAAAAAAATAGAAGTATTCTATTCAACATTTAAAGTAGGATAAGATTTAATATTTATTTAGTTAATATAAGATAGAAAAAAATATGATTGAATAGTTGGGAGTTTGTATGATAATAAATCGGTTAACTTTATTATAATGTCATATGTTTTTAGTTATATATTTTTTTGAATTATTTTTTAAAATAATTAAGACTTTGTTATTGTCAATAAAATCAATGATTTTATATTTGTAATATTATTTAGTAAAAGGATTATATATAAATAATAATTATTTATAGGACATAGTCTAATATGATGACAAGTGTCCCATTAATGGCTTCTTTTATTATATAGTATAGATACACGGGGTTGTTAAATATAAAACTTTCTTTTTTATTATTTAATATATAAAATTACATTTATTCAACTCGTGTTAAATGAGGTTTTTAAAGACATATATTATTTTATTATTTAGTATATATATACAATACAATACAATACAATACAATACAATACGGTTACATTTATTCAACCCGTGTAATACACGGGGTTCTAATCTAGTTATTAATAACATAATTCACCTCATTACTGGTATATTATTTTATATTTAAATTCTAACATAATTTTTTGTCATAGAATATACAAGAAGCCTGTAAAATGTTCGAATCCAGTCGCTTGAGGTGTTTAAGTTACTTTTAAAAATTGGTGTTTAATCAGAGGCGGATCCAGGGGTTGAATCCCTTCGGTTTGGAAAAAATAAAAAAATAATAAAAAATTAGTGAAAACCTTGTATGATTTGGAAAAAAAATAGTTAGAATTATTGACAATCTATCAAAAGGAACCCCATGGGAAAAAATCTTGGATCCGCCGGTTTAAGTCACTTGAGGTGTTCATACTTTTAATACAAAAATTTATATTTTCAGTTTTTTTCTTGTTTGTAAAACATTAAAAATAATATAGTGAAAAAAACCTTTTCTATGATAAATTAAAATCTTTTTAGTTAAAATGTATCCGGAGTGAATGACGGGTTTTAACCTACAAGACACGTAGTGTTGACACAATTCCCACTTCAAAAGACAAGTCGTGCTTCCAACACTTCACAAGCGACGAAAACAATTTTTTTTTTTTTTGAACGGCTAATAGAATCAACCCCGAGCACTCTCGGGGCACCCACTGGACCAAACGGAGTACTCCGAGAGTATCCGGGTCCACCACCAATTCCGGGGAAAACCCGGTAACCCACCCGCCCATAGGCACGACGATGAAGTTACCGGTAAAACCCGTTTGACTCAAGAATCCAACCCAGGTTTCCCTGGGTCTCCTATCATTGCCCACCAATACCTCACTCTGCACCAAGTGAGAATTGAACTTGCATCTCCCAAAAGTAATGCAAGTCTTCCACCACTTGATCTAGAGATCATTGGCAGCGACGAAAACAATTAAGTCAACCTTTTAAATATCTTCGATTATTAGATATATCGTATGATTATATATTCATTAAACTCTATCTTTAATTTAAAGGCAAAAAAAAAAAGTAAGAATAATAGAAGCCGAACAGATACGTAAACAATCATTGGAAATTTGTACTCATATAGTCACATAAAAGTATACACAAAAAAGGAAGGAACTTTAATTTAAAGGCAAAAAAAAAAGTAAGAATAATAGAAGCCGAACAGATACGTAAACAATCATTGGAAATTTGTACTCATATAGTCACATAAAAGTATACACAAAAAAGGAAGGAATAATATTATTGACACTCCGCGTGTGGTGAATAGGGATGAGCAAAGGGTATAAAATACCGTCCCGATCTCGTTCCCATCCCGATCCTGATTCCGAAATCCCGATCCCGATCCGTTTTCGGTACCGGAAACGGTATACACTTTTGTGATTTTTCGGTATCGGTAAAATACCGACTTTTACCCTTAAAATACCGATACCGTACCGATACTGTCCCGAACCGACGTATTTCGGTACCGGTATCGGTACCAAGTTTACACAAAATTCGGGATCGGTATTGGTCGGGATCGGGACGGTATCGGTATTTGCTCATCCCTAGTGGTGAAGCACAGGGGCTGCAAGGACCAGATTGCAAGTTAACCTTGGCTGGTGATGTGGCAGGCAGGCGTACGGGTACATGACCGGTTCATGGAGCATGATCAGGCTGGTCTGCGCGCACTGGCGCATGGACTTGGCACACCAAAGTGAGCCAATACGGCCCGACTGTGTGGCGTGATCGTATAGGTTCACCGGTGACGTGGCGCACGTGCGCATGAGTGGTGCAGACATGCACGCGCATGAAAGTAAGCCAAATTGACGCACGAGCGCATGAGTCTTGCAGACCTGCGCGCGTATTAAAGTGAGCCAAAGTGGCGCGCGCGCACCAGAGTGTCTATCTTGCGCGCGCGCAGAAGCTTCCAGACTTTAATGACAAAGCAGTTTCACTTCAGCATTTGAAACACACGAGTCAACGGCTTTGACTGAGAATCAAATGACGAATTAAAGTGCATTGAAAACGTTTAATGCAATTTAATTCTTTCATTTAATTCATTTTTCTGTTTCATCCAAACCCGTAGTATAAATAGGAGGGCAGCCTGCTGCAGAAAACACAACGAAATTTACCAACTTCTCCTCTGCAGAATCTTCTTTCTAATTCTTCTTGTTTCGAGGTACACCTTCGGGTTTTCGTCAACTTCGGCAGTGCAACTGCTTAGGCTATTGTATCTTGGAAAAAACAAACGAGTTCTCTTGAGAGACTTGAAATTTGTTTTAAGGGACCCGTGTCTAACACGAGCCGCAGCCAAAAAATTCTTTCTGTTTCGTAATTAGTTCTTGTTTTTCTTTTTGTTTCAGTTGTAACAGTATTGTAATTTACTGCTTTCGTATTTTCTATATTGTAATTCAAGTTAATAAAAAGTTTTATTTTATTTTATACGAACGGTTTCCTACGATAAATAAAAGGGAAAAAAAATAATGTGTGTCGTGTGTGCATGATTCCAAAAAAGGTGGTGGACCCACACTCTCATCCCCTCTTGAGTCCTACCCACAGAAAAGGGGCTTATTCCCACAATAACACCCACCTGTAATGGTGTGTGAAGAGTTAAAACGATGACATAACTTGGACGTTATTTGGCTACACATAGTCTATCAGATCAAAATCTTAAGGGGATTATAAGCAAAGGTGTTAGAAAGTATTGCAAATCCTAATGATGTTTGTGTACACATGTGCACATACAAAGAGGGTGCAAATGGATTAAAACATTATACTCGTGCATGCATGTGTATTGCAGACATGAATGTCCCATGGGATCTGTATTTATTTGTTTGTTTCTTATTTTTCTAACGACAATTCACGCATTTATCTAATCTACTTATAATTTTACTCAGCAGTTAGTAGTCCGTAACGGGACTCGAACTCTCGACCTCTAGGGAAGGAGACACCAACACTTCAATATAGCATTGGGCTAAATGCCCTTTAATTTGTTTCTTAATTTTATGACCTAATAGAAATCTTTTTGTTCTTTGTATTTGACATCTAACTTTTACCAATTCCATAATTGCATTTGGTTACTATGACTATTTTTTATTTTAATTTTTGACAACACCTATAACTGATTAAACTCGATTTATAGTCATCAGTGAGGAATTAAATTGAGTTCATTTTTGGACTATATATGAATGAGAGTCTCTACACCACACAAACCATAAAATAAACAAACTTTGCAATTTACTTTTTAATCGAGCTGGAAATGAGTGGATTAGCGCCGCTAGCTGTCACATGACATGACTTGACTTGCTCGTGAGTGTCTGTGCCTACATGTGTAGATTTGGGCTCCAATTTTTGAATTTCGAAAAAGTGAATTGGACAGTATAAGTAGGGGTTTAACCCTATGGTATAGAAACCTTTTTTTTTCAAAAATTTCAATCTTCGCATCTATTCCTCCTCCTTCAGTGGCCCCAAAAACCTCCGATCAATCCCTTTGTGATGATGCCCTGTATTTCAAATGGAACAAAACGTCGTTTGATTCTTTGCTGCATACATATTGCATTAGGTCGGAATGGCATCTTGTAATGCCGTCGGAGAAGGATACCGCCTTTCCCCTTCGAAATGGCCAGATTACCCTTTTTGCAGACTATTCTACCCTTCTTCAGATCTTCACAACTTGGATATCCTCTTAGATGTTTTCGCAGACTTGCCTTGGCAGTCTAATGATGAAACTCACCACTTTGAGGTCCAAGATAAAGTTTGAAGCTCTGTTTTCGTTCAAGCTTTTATAAAATACTTTTCTGTTTTGAAACTTTGTGAAAACTGGAACCTACCGAGCTCACAACTTAGACCATAGCTATGGGCTTGTGTTAAGGTTGAATTTCACCAACAAACGAGCTCGAAACAGTAAAATTTCGTGAAGAACTAGGTCCCAGTCGCACGAATTGATCCCATTCGCGCGACTGGAGCCCACTCGCACGAACGAGCTTGCTGTTGTTTTACTTTCCGTTCTTACAAACTTCAAGTGCTGAAACCATCCAGGATTCGCCATTTATCAGTATGGACGAACCTATGTATTGGTAAAGTGTGAACCATGGGAGCATTGGCTTTCCAAACTAGTTCTACTGCCCCACTTGTAACTCGTAATCAAATACCCAACAGTCTCCTAGAACCAGAATAAGTTAACCCCGCCTCGCCTCCAACACTTGCCAAGTTGGGAACAAGCCCGGGTTGTCCTTATTCGGCTGTTGGTATATGTGTATTTTTTCTGTTATATTCGTGACCAACCGGGTTTGTTAACGATGTAATAAGCTTTGTGCTTTGGTGAAACATATAATGAGGTGTTATACCTCCATACATGACTTCTATGAACTATCTGACTTACTGGGCTAATAACATAACATAACATAACATAACATAACATAACATAACATAACATAACATAACATAATATATAACACAACCGAAATCAGAACGTTAACCGGTTAATGATTAAAGTGTCTCGAACAGAACCCTTCGCACGAACAGGCCTTTCGCACGACGGGGATTTTTCCCACTCGCCCGAATCGTCCGTTGATTCTAATGGGCAAATCTGGACCCATGAAATCACAGAAACTTAGTGTCACAACGAGAGCTTAGACGAGATATACTTTCGTGTTTTTATAAATACTTATGTACTTTAATTCAAATCCGAATCCTCCGTTCAACTCCGACTAACTCACACCTTCGTCTCCCCATTCTCAACCACTCGTCAAATCGTGGATAACCGGAAAGCTTTGCAAAGACTGTGATACATGACCCTTTTTACTTTTTACACTTTTGGGTGCAATACGTTTATACTATTAAACACACACACAATCACATATACTTTATGCTTATTCACAAAAAAACAATCCAATATACATGCTTAATACGTTATGCTTTAATTCATATGTGTTGGAACATTCTTATGCTTTATACTTGTCATTAACTTCGTACAAGCCTCCCTTAACATGTATAGCGCTATAGGAATAACACATCGCCCGTATTCTTGAGGTCATGTTAAGTTAAACACATAACGGTCTTATCGTTGCTACGATAAGATTACGCTAGCGGTAAACGTTGGCTTGACATTTATAGTTGCATGCCAGTTATACGTTAATTCTTGATAACAATTATGCCATGTGGACTTGTTCAAACTTTTATACGTATGCTAGTACATAAACTTGTATACTCGCAAATACTTTTGTATTGAACTATACTTTGAAACGTGTTGAAGGAGTTTGATGACGACGATGATGATGAAAAGTAGTAGGATTGACTAGAAACGCACTTAAAGATTCAGTATTGTTTTCATGTCAATTGTTGTATTTGTTTCTTGTTGTTGTTCTACCTTGTTTCCAAGAAGTTGTACTTGAATATTTATCAATGAAATGAAATTCGGTTTTATTAAATATTGTCGCAAAAATAGTGTTATGAAGTCTCTAGCAATCTCGTTTTCGTCTCATTACGAAGTTTCCGCCATCGGTTGGGGTGTGACAAAGTGGGATGAGGTGCATCCTTCTTCTCTTAAAGAAACTTATGCAGCGCCATAGTCGACAAGGGTTCCTCACAAAATGCCAACCTTGTTGTAGAACACCAGATAACCTTTTGATATTTTTTCTAGCTGACTCTTGAACCTTTTTTAAAATAAGCTCTCACGTCGTCAATAGGATATATGAATGCTTTTACAATAAACGTGTATTTTGGATATATAGAAAGTATCCATGTGGACACTCACTTCCGGTAGCCCAAAAAGAAGAGAGTTACGTTACCTGCTATGTGATCCTCAATGATAGGTGACTACTCAAAGACGTTGATGCCATTGTTTGAACCAAGAACACCAATAAATGCATGTGAAATCCATAGATCATACAAAGCAACGGCTTGAAGGATGCGTGTTGGTCCTTTCCGAGACCCTGAGTATGTCCACCTCTCTAAGCCATTGGACAATTTTTCTAACCCCAGTGCATACAATAAATGGCACCAATCATGCCGGGTAAACCATGTTGATCCTCATGCACATCGTATATATGTTGTTGATCTTTCCATGTAGGCTTACGTAAATATCGTTCCTTGTATAGATCAATGACACCTTTTTTTAAATCACAACCGAATACAAATAGATACTATAACACAAATAATCTTATAAAAATATGAGTTATAAAAAATAGCAATTTACCTTGAGCAAAATATGCTAAAGCGTCTCTCGATGTTTTATTTACAATTTTTAGATACTCGTCCCATGCATCCGTTGTCGTACTGTATGCTAACACTCGAACAACGTATGCACATTTTTGTATTGCGGTGAATCCCATCTTTCCTCTTGCGTCCAGTCTTTGTTGGAAGTATTCATACTTGGCTTCCAAATCATTTGTAATACGTAAAAATAAGTGTTTACTCATTCTAAAACGAGACCTAAAGTCTCGAGGACCGTAGACGGGTTCGTCACAAAAATAATTCCGCATCAACAACTCGTTTGCAGTCTCACGATCTCGTTCGATTGGTTATCTTTTAAGAATCAGACGTTCAACCGGTTTGCTAACGTGTTGCATAAACTCTGCTACGAGTTTAACCGCACTTGTAATAGCCTCCGAGATCTCGTAAGAATTGGATGAGGTACAATCTTCACTACTAGAGGAAGACGAACAATAATTCATACTTTTAGAGTTTAGAGATAGAGATTGCTGGAATGATAATGGAATGATGTAGTTAAAATGTAAAGAGAATAAGGTTTATATATAGATTTTTGTTTTTGAGATAAAAAAAAAATAAAGGCCTAATGGCTAGCCACCTCAATTTTTGTGCGATGGTCATCGTCGTTCCAGCCACGAGACAACCCCAAAAGCACTCAACCACAAGCGCGCGCGCAGTGGGGTGTTCCCCTCGTGGTTGGTGCATGGTTCACCCACCCACCACACGACCATTACACATGTTCTCAAAGGGACTACTCCACTCCCAATGCCTCGATAATTACATTGGTGAGCGGTCATATTCCATCATACTAATTAAAATCACCATCTTGATAGTTCTATTACTTTTTGACTTACTTATTTGAGTTATTGTTAAAATTCCTTTACATGGGATTGAGTGCATAGATCTCAGGGGCGAAACTAGTGTATTAGAAGGGGTAGCACGGGCCACTCAACCCCCGCTACGTACCGTTTTACGTAGTGTAAAAAAATAAAAAAATTCCGGTATTATACAAAAGACACCCCTGATCCAAAAAAATTGGGATGCCCCTTAATTTTTGGGCTAGCTCCGCCACTGATAGATCTAGAAGCTGAAGACGACAAAGGAAATGCCATGGTTATTGAATTTATAACCAACAAACTACCACTTGTGTGTAACTGTGTAAGACTCACGTGAATTAATGATGTTTATTGTACTAGAAAGTAAGTTACGAAGGTATGTGACAAGAAAAATGTGAATTTGGTACTACCGAATACACCTTTTGACGAAGTATATGCACCATTTGTAGACTACAAGAATATAAGTTGAAACATAAAGACTTATTTTCCTCTCAAAATAACCACTTCACTCGTAGTGCCTCCATAATTACATTGGTAAGTAGTCACATTCCATAGTACCAATTCAATATTCACCACTCTTGTTAGTTTCTATTGCTTTTTGACTCAACTTATTTGAGTTATTTATAAAAGAAATTAATCCTTTTTCATGGGTTTGAGAGGGTAGATTTGTGAAGATGACAGATAAAAAGACATGGTTATTGAATTCGTAACCATAAAATGATCAAACTACCACTTATGTACAAGACTCATGTGAATTTATAATGTTTACTCTACTAGAAAGTTACAAAGGCATGTGACAAGAAAAATGTGATAATTTAATTCACCAGTCTTGGTAGTTCTGTTACGTTTGGACTTACTTATTTGAGATATTGTAAAAAATCATTTTCATGGGATTGAATTGTATAGATCTAGAAGATGAAGATAAAGAAGGAAATGACAACCATAAAATAATCAAACTACCATTTGTGTATAAGATTCATGTAAATTTATGATGTTTATTGTACTAGAAAGTTACAATGAGATGTGACAAAAAAATGTGAATTTGGTATTACCATATACCTATTCACCTTTTGACTAAGTATATGCAACATTTGTAGGCCAAAGTTAGTCAAC
Organism: Helianthus tuberosus; assembly: GCA_030545235.1. Taxonomy (NCBI): domain Eukaryota; kingdom Viridiplantae; phylum Streptophyta; class Magnoliopsida; order Asterales; family Asteraceae; genus Helianthus; species Helianthus tuberosus. The sequence continues at coordinate 205,443,346 of CM060441.1, forward strand.
AGAAGTCTAATTCTTATAGTTAATGGGGTTAGCACCCAACCCAATACATGATTCAAAACATTCACTTCAAAATGACATAATACATTTAACTTTTAAAAAGAAACCTAGCATGTATTTACTATATTTTTCCATACGAATGTTTGTGTTACTTTGATATTTATAGAGTATTTTGTAACCGTTATGTTTATTTGAATCTTTCACAAAATCCTTGAAATTATAAAATCCTATAAAACTATTTTTAAATTATTAACATTATAAAATCATGTAAAAACTACGTTTATTTAACTTTTAGTTTAATTAGTTAAAGCTTACAGCTTCTATAACTTTGTCTATTACATTATAACTAGAGATGACAATAGGTAGGGACCGCAGGGTGTGAGTGAGACGCGTATTAGTAATTCTAGTCCCATATCCACTTATAAAAGTGTGTTCCACACCCAACCCAATACCCTCAGTATATACCGAGTAATTACTCGTCAGCTATTGGGTATATCTGTTAATTTGTTTAAAATACCCGTTGGAATTTCTAAATACATTTTTTTTGTACCATTCAGTTTTTGTATAATCTTTTGTTTTTAACGATTGCAACAAATTAAAATATGATAAATGATACACATATTATCACCTCTATTGTTTTTAACTATTACAATTGATGAAAATATGATAAATTACACACATATTATCACCTCTATAAAAAGTCTAAAATATTTAAATTATGTATAGATTGATATGATATCAATCTCAAATATATATTCATGTTTTATAGCACAAAAAATACAGATGTCCGTTCTTAACATAATAAAACTAGTAGAATGAGCTGTTACTAGACTAGGGTAGATGTAAACTACACTAAAACTATTTTGAGTATGAGATTAGATGATACCCGACCTGATTTATTAGGGTATCATCTAATCTCATACTCAAAATACCTTTTAAAACCAATTCCATATCCGCTTCCATACCATATACCCCCCGACTTCGATTGTCATCCATAAATATTACTTATTATAATTAATCATTTAAGATGATATTTTTCTAATTTTAAAACTAGTAAAATAATCAAATACAAATGGGTTAACATACAAAATGATTTTCACATGAAAAGTTAAGTAAGCTTTTTTTTTTTTTTTTGATTTTTTTTACCATATGCTTAAGTGTGATGTTTAATTGCAAAATGTAAAAAAAATCGTGATTTTATACTAATAGAATTACTCTACTAGTGTACAAGCACGACATTTTTTAAAATTTTGTGACTAAAATGCGAAGCTAATAAGATTGAAAAATAAAATTCATTCATTTCTTTTCTTAGGCCATCCGTAGTCATAAAACCCCTTGTGGGGCGTTATGCGACACGTGTCGTGCCACGTCACACAAGGGCTTTATGGGGCGTTATAACACTAGAGCCCGTAGTCATAAAGCCCCTACCCATCATTACCTAATTATTAATTTTCGTTTTTATTAATTAATTATAAAAAACCATCCTTTATTTTGATTGGTCAAAGGTTTGAAAACCTTCCCCATACCGCCGTGAAATATCTCGCGCCCTCCCCCCATTTCTCCTTGATAGCGCCCCAAGTATTGGTGTTCCGGGCGTTTTCGAGGCGCCATGCTCGGCCAAAGCGCCCCACTACGCATCACCTTATGTAAAACCAATTTTATATTAACACCCATTTATCACGTAAAACCAATTTTTATATTTACACCCGTTTATACGGTACCTTTTAACTTTTCGAAACTAAAGAGTCAAAGAGAATCCGAATATATCTTTTGATTATTTCATTGAATAAATTAAATGCGGAAATCCACGTAGATACATAAACGTGTTTGTTTAAAAAAAATTAATGTACCATCGTAGTACAGAATAACGTGGAGGCAATAATGTCAAAGCAATTGAAAAACAAAATAAAAAGTTAAAATTGCAAATAATGATCTACCATCCTATAAAAAGATGTTCTACCGACATTAAAATCGCAAATAATGATTTTACCATCCTATAGAAAGATGTTCTACCGACAAAAACAATAAGGGGCTTATTGGCAATATCTGAACCAATAAGTGCGGAATAAATAAGAGGTCTGAATGGGTAAGAGGGTCTGAATGGGTAAGTGCTGAACCAGTAAAGTGCTGTTTGGTTCCATATCTGAATGACAGTGTAAAATGACATTTTTACCCCTCCCCACAAAATAAACCTTTTATAGATTTTTTTTCTATAAAACCCAATCATCATCATCATTCATCAGTATTCATCATCCCCCCACCCCCACCCCCTTCCCCTTTCTCTCCATACCTGCAACACCGCCCCTTATTCTCTACACACACACATACACTGAATTTAGAGAGAGAATCGGAGAGAGATAGAGAGAACCAGAGATAGAGAGAGCCGGAGAGGAGGAGGAGGCCGGCCTGGTGGCGCGACACGGCGGCGCACGGAGGTCCGACAGCCGCACCCGATGATGATGATGATCGATGAAGATGAAGATGTTGATGAGATGATGATGATCGATGAAGATGACGACGATGATGTTCGATGATGGGATCGATTAGGGTTTGATTTGGGGGTTTCGGAGATGGTGGAGGTGCAGGTGGCGGAGATGGTGGAGGTGTTGGCGGAGATGGTGGAGGTGGTGGCGTCGGTGACGATGATGATGATGATGATGGAGATGGTGTCGGAGGTGGTGGAGGTGGTGTCGGAGGTGGAGGTGGTGGCTGTGGAGAACTCGTGAAGAAGAAGGAGCAAAGGGCATACAAGTCCAATTTTCATTCAGAGATGAGAAGTAGCTGAACCATTCAGAGCTGAATGGTTCAGTTCAGAGGTGAAGTTTTTGTGAACCAAACAAGGATACCTCTGTCCGATTCAGAGGTTTACCTCTGAATGAAGCCATTCAGAGGCAACCAAACAGGCCCTAAGATAATAATCCCTTCAAAAAGTGGGGAACGACCTAAACTCGCCTAGTGTTAATAAAGTCAAATGTGGAATCGACTTCGTTAACAATTCAATTAAGCGGCTATTTTACCTTTTAATGAGTCTCTTAATAGTTCAGACCTCTTACTGGTTCAACACTTAATGGTTCAGATTGTTTGTTTAGCAAGCAGATGTCTGAATGGTTCAGACATTTGCCTCCGAATGGTTAAGCATTATACAGAGTCTGAATGGTTAATACCTCTAATCTGAATGGGTCAGACGTTTGCCTCTAAACGGTTAAGCATTATACTGGCTCTTTATGGTTCAGGCCTCTTACTGATTCAACACTTAACCATTCAGAAGTTGTCAAACAGCCCCTAACTCGATTAAATGAACGAATTTTCGATTCAATCAGGTCAATTTAGCGAACATTTATTCCTCTTTTAGTGTCGCTCATAGAGCCGAAAAATATTGAACGACCACGATATGAGCCAACAACTATCTTATACAACCCTTTAGGGTTAGCTCGAAGGAGGGGTAGGTGGGCGACCACCTAGGATCCGCTGTCCCAGGGGCTAAAAAATTCCTTTTGTTAAAATTTTATTTTATGGCCCATTTTTTTCTACTCGTCCCTGACTCCTAAATATTCAGGGATTCTCAGGGACGGCCTTCTAACTATTGCTCTTGAAGTATCTAGTTTATCTTTTAATAATAACAAACCTAGTTGTTATTTTTATAACATAATTTTAATGGTACAAAATAACATGGAGATCAAAGAGAGGACTTGTGAATATGTATTTGTTGTTTATAGAAGAATAATTCAATAGAAAACACCTACTGTCTAAAATGATGAACGATCGTTTTCGATTTTATATGAAAATTAAATACTATGAAAATATATAGACTCAAAGAGCCCACTCACCGACCTAACCAAGAAACCTTTACTCAGAAAGTACTTCTCCTATATGTTTTTAATCCAATTAAGCCACACACACACGACAGGGCCATTGGTACAATTATATACCCGTTTGTAATTTTTTTATTGTTATACACCACTATAAATTGATACTTTTCTTAAAAACATCAAAAAAAAAAAAAAGAAGGTTTTAGTGGTTTTAACCACTTGAATCCAAAATCAAAATGTTTAACGCCCTGAGTCACTAACCGCTCATTTTATAACGTTTTGAGTCCAAGTTTTTTAACACTTATATTTTGATTTTGGACTCAAATGGTTAAAACCACTAAAACACGGGGACTCAAAACATTATAAAATGAGCGGTTAAGGACTCGAAGCTATAAAATTAACATTGAATTACGGATGCTACTATTTTCTTCTTAAAGTTTTTCTAAGGCTATAGGGTGTGGTCATGACCACCATAACCCTCAACGTCAGTATCATGTCATCCACCTCTAATCCACCATCCAAAACAGTGTGGTGGTCATGACCCAAACCACTATCCCTTTATTTATTATAATTTATTTTTTTCTAAAGAAAAAGGAAAGTAAATATTGGAAAATGGAAAAGAGGATCATGGTTGCCATAGTTTAATCAATGCGAACTATGGTGGATAAGTCAAAGGGGTGATGTAGCCTTCCATTTATGTTCCTACATGGTGAATCATGTCTCAATCATGACCCCTGATTCCATTCATACTAACATAATACAGTGTAAATAACTTGCATAAACACACAATCATCTTTATACAATTTTCCAAAGATGTATTTCAGAGTAACTGCCTAAGAAAGAAAAAAAAAGAAATTAACATGACCAAGTTTCATCCACTATTACCTTACTTTTAAAAGTAGTTAAAATCTTTCATCCAATCCACTATGACCAAATTTTGTTGTTCAATTACTATAACTATAATATCTATACCTAATATAATTGCTAACACAATGTGTTATAATTTTGTGATTTTTTTACCCATTTGTATTCTATTTATTTATCAGGGGTGTAAACGGAGCGGAGCAGCTTGAGAGCTACTCGGGATCGAATCACTAAAAAGCTTGAACTAGCCAAGCCTTAACGAGCTCGGGCATGATATATGACTCTTTCAGGAGCTCAAGCCTGATATATGACTCGTTTAGTTATCAAGCCCGAGCTCAAACTTTACATACAAAGTTCGTTTAGGCCCGCAAGCCTAAACAAGCTCAAACAAATTTTATATCATTTTTTATATATAATTTACCTGTTATTTAACATTGACGACCCCAACTCTAGCCGAACTTTGGCTCATCTAGGTTATCGAAGCGGGCTTGAGCTGAGCTTTTAGCTTGTTTATAATTGTTCTCAAATTATATTGAGTCGAACTGAACTCGAGCTCTTGAGTTTTACTTTCGAGCCGTGCTCGATCTCAAAATAGTAGGTTTGAACCGATCTCAAAATAGTAGTCTCATGCTTCATAAAAGCATGACGAGCCGAGCTCGGGCTCGGCTCGAATCGTTTACAACTTATACAGTGTTATACGTAATTTCAATAATATCATATCTCAAAGTATCGTTTTATAATTCTTAAATCTCCATTAACTGCTATCTAATATTTGATTGATTTAACCCCGTATCTTACACAAGTTTTCAACCTAGCCTTTAACCAAGTATTAAAATTATTTCTTTCGAACTATAAACTAACCTACACCTTGTAACAAAAAGACACGTTACCACCACACCACCATACCATTGTTCAAATTTAACCCGAAAATTTTACTTAGATTACTAAGGGTCTGTTTGGTATGTGGTAATGGAATAGATGGTGGAATGGAATGGACGAGGTAATGGGACGGATGAGGTAATGGAATTGATCATTACCTTTCCATGTCTTGTTTGGTTACCATGTGAGAATGGAATGAACCATTACTTTTTGTTGTTTGGTATGCAAGAAAAGACGAAGGAATAAAATTGAATAGCGGTGGTCGGTGATGGTGGGTGGTGATAGGTGGCAGTTGTAGCGGCGGCGGTTGGCGGTAGTGGTAGGTGGAGATGGCGGCGGGTGGTGACAGCAGTGGTGGTGGGTGACGGCAGAGGTGGGTGGCGGCGGTGATGATCGGAGGTGGTAGCGACGGCGACGGTGGTCGCAGGTGGTAGCGACGGTGAGTGGTGGCGGTTGATAGCGGCGGTGGGTGGTGGCGGTTGATAGCGATGGCGGAGGTGGGAGGAGACGGTGGCGGTGATCGGAGGTGCCAGCAACGATGGTGGCAACGGTGGCGGCGATGATCGAAGGTGGGTGGTGGCGGTGATCGGAGGTGCCCGCGGCGATGGTGGGTGGCAGCGACGGAGGTGGTGGGTGGCGACGGAGGTGGGTGACGATGGCGGATGATGGTGGTGATGGGTGGTGGCAACGGTGCTCGGTTGTGGTGTTGTTAATGAAGGGTGAAGAGGGAATGAAATGGAAAAAAAACAGGGGGACGGATGGAATGATTTTGAAGGAATGGAATGCATTTTGGAATGGGCGATTCCATTCTATCGACCAACCAAACACTCTTTTCTTCATTCCCTCGTAATGGTCTATTCCATTCCACCTCTCATTCCTACATATCAAACGCTACCTAAGTGGTTAGGAAAACTTTTATATAATAAAAAAAAAGTTATAAAATTCAAATACTTTTCAAAACCTTGATTATTATTTCATAACATTCCTTACGCGATTAACGGCCACCTACAATGTTTGTGTATTTCTCAATAAATTCAATTCCGTTCAATACCTTTCCATCATCATCATATGCATATCTTCATCACCCCACAATCCCCGCCAACATATTACACCCAACACAATTCTTCTTCTTCTTCTTCACTCTCAATTCTATTTCTCCCTGATTCAACACTCTTTTCACCACCCCTTTAACCTTTACTTCAAGAATGAGAAACATTACACTATAAATTCCTCTTCATATGTTGCTTTCCTTCAAATCCCACTTTAGTTTCATTGGCCAAATGTTTCCAGCTGATTTGGTTCAGCGAAATATGATGAAAGTTTGCTACTTTATATGGGTTTTGGTTGTCAGCTCATTCAGGCATTTGATCAAACACCTGGTGGGGTAAGATAAAGTTTCAATTTTGAGGATTTTTGTTATGTTTTTGTTATATTTCCTGTTAAATTTGTTGAGTTTGGATTAATTGGGTATTTGGGTGGGTTTCTTTTGGTTTGTAGGACACAGATGGATGATGATCATGTGGGAATTTCGGGTACAAATGTCGGTTTCATTGATCAAAAAGAGAGGATTGATCAAAGTTCAAGCGCGTCGAATTCTTCGACATTTGATAGGTTTGCTGGAGAGGAGAAATCTGAATTTGCTTTCGGGTTTCGGTTTCAGATGAAGGAAGAAGATTTGATTGGTTATAGAGGTATCCCTGAGGGAAAACTAGAGAAAACAGAGGATGTTTTCATGGAGAATGGGTTGTCGAGTAACACGAGTATGACGACTGCAAGTAAGTACCAATTCGTGTCGGTTCAAGATTTCGGTGGGTTTGTTGCAGAACCCGAATCTGCTAGCTTTACTGTACATGAAATGTTTGTAGAACCTCCAATTGAAGATACTTTCATCATTAAAAATAATGGGACAATTCAAGATTTAGAAAAAGTTATTGATTTCATGAAAGATGAACAAAAAGAAATGAATAAAAATTCAAATCTTTCACCATATGAAAAAGTTGATGACTTTATGGAATCAGAGGTTTCTTTAGATCAAATCCCACAAAGGGTTGATCTTTTTGCTAAAGATTCAATCATTTCCAAAGAAAAAACCAATGAATCTGTTACAGATGCTTCGTGTTGCGACGAAGTCCAAGATTTACCGGAGAAAAGTGAGTTAAATTTGGGTAAAAATGAAGTCTCGAAGACTGATCAGGTTAATAATTGGTTGGGAGACTTTTTCATGAGAAATGATAGTTCCGGTTATGAATTCGATTCTTTTGATCATCATCAGCTGGAATCCGATGATTCCGCTGATCGATCTTTAGCAGTTAGTCCTCACGACGTCGATTCTGTCATCGATCCGTTTGAACAAGAGTCTGAAAGTTCATCCCCATCTGTTACAGAAGAGATTATTGATGCCTGCATTGAACCGGAACCCGATCTTGAGGAAGAGCAACATAATTCTGAATCTGATGACGAGAACGCATTGGAATCAGAAACTGAACTGATGAAAGGTACCGAATATGAGGAAGAAAGTTATATAAACTCATGGGAATATGATACGGACGACGAAGAAGAAGATGATGATATTTTGTTAGAGCATCAAGAGTTAATCGGTCAAATGAAAATGGAGCTAAAGAACACGAGAACCGGAGGTCTTCCCACTATTCTTGAAGAAGATGAAACCCCAAGAATGAAAGAAGACTATAAACCCTTGGAAATCAATGAAAAGTTGGAGCATAGAGATCAAATGGCTGAAATTCAGAAGTTCTACAAAAGCTACAACGAGAAAATGCGAAAATTAGACGTCTTAAATTACCAAACATTGCAGGCCATTAGTAAGTTCTATGATCCTATTTCCATTTTCATTAAGACCAGGTCTAGAATTTTAATTCCATTATCAAATGAATCCACAATATGAAAACTTGAAAAGCGTTTGGATTCGTCAAAGTTCACATTTTCGGGTTTAAAACTTGACTAAAACCCAACTTTTGGTAAAACAAGCGAAAACACGTGTATTAGATTTTTTTTAAAGTTAAATTGTTAAATTTTGATTTTTTAATATGTACATAGATTCTGTTTGTACAAATTTATCCTGTGTGGGATCTTTTTGTTGGAAGAATTATTCATAAGTGGGTCACCATATTTTTATACTACTAATAATTGGTAGCAAGATCCTTATTCTATGCAAATTGCATATAGCATATATCATATTGCATATTACAAATTACAAATTCTCTAATGATTATTCTTAGCATGCAGCCTCATTATAGTCACCCCAATACTTGATTTGGTGAACAGTTATCTTCATGTCAATCGCAAATTTAGGGCTGGCAATAGATATCTGTATAAGACACGATTAGACCTGTTTACTTAAAAACTACACAACATGATTTTTTACTTTTTTTAAAATAAATAAAATTATGAGGTTAGGATCCATCATTTCTTCTTCTTGGTACATAAAACATAAAACTGTGTTATGAACATGAGATATAAAGTAGTTAAACGAGTTGTATTCATGTTTAATACTTGTGTTAGACGCGTAGTCAGAGACCTGTTAAACCCAATAAGACACGAGATGCCAGCCCTACGCAAATTTACAATTAATATATGCTTTCTATAGTATTCCACACTTTTTTAACTTCTTACGCGGATTGCTCACTTTTGTTGTAAACTATTGCAAGATCGGTTTTTTACTGGTTTTTATAGCATGGTTTGGGTGAATAATTTAAATGAAATTTACATTACTCGTATAGAGGGTTGGTCATTTAATACATTGCTAAATTTAAATGCAAAACTACGAGAATCACATGAAAACCTGTACATATTGCTTTAACTGTGATCCATAAATTTCCCCCTCCTATTATAACTCGTCAATTCTATGTAAAAGTGTGTATGCGATTCTCGCGGTTCTCAATTTAAAATTGGTTCGGAACTGAAGGCACCCATGTATAACCCTTATAAAGTAATAGAACTATTTGTTACGGGTGTCGTTTTCGAGAAAACTTATACAAGCATATAAGTTGATGTGCATTGTTGGGTGATCACTTTCTCCATACCGTAAATGGTGATGAGAAAAGGACTGTTATACCTACAACAGTTATATTATAAAAATGCAAAAATAACTTAACTTTTATTGGTTTTTATAGATTTTCTAAGGATGAAACACCCAGAGCAGTTAAACACAGGAGAAAATGCGTCACTTTCAGCGATTAAATCCGTTGTATTTCCAAGTTTATGGCCATGCAAATTAAGACGAATATATGCAGACCCGACGCTTAAATCCGTCACTGAATTGCATAAAGATTTGGAAATTGTATATGTTGGACAAGCTTGCCTTTCATGGGAGATTCTTCATTGGCAATACAAAAAAGCGAAAGAATTACAGCTTTATGACCCGCAAGGGTATCGATCTTATAACCAAACTGCCATTGAGTTTCAACAGTTTCATGTTCTGCTTAAAAGGTTCACTGAAGATGAACTGTTTCAAGGGCCGAGGGTTCAAAATTACACCAAGCAACGATGTGCCGTTCGTGGTCTTCTTCAAGTTCCAGCTATCAAAGGTAAATTTGGAAGTCAAACATCATACATACAGCCGATTTGGTAAAATGTCAAAATGAGTTCATGTTAAAGTGACATAATTTGGGTAAAAAAAGGTGTTTTGTATCATACAAAACACCATTTACCCAAATTATAATTTATTAATTTGCCATGATTATAATTTTTTTCTTTTTAATTTGAATAAAATGATTTATAAGGTTTTATTTAATAATAACAACGATAATTATAAAGGAAAAAAACTACCAACTTAGTGGTATGCAAGGGACAAAACCAATGCAAAAAACAAGATAAATGCTATCTAAAAAATTTGCTCAAACCAGTTGTAGGTTAAAAATATATATGCTTGTGGAAGATTAAAAGTTCAATATACGAAACCACTATCCGAAAAAGGTTTTTACAGGTTACCCATCAAATAAGTGAAGCTAGGTTTGTTTTTTCGGACATCAACGCTATACGACTATAACTTTTTTCCCAGTTAATGATTTAAGGAAGTTTTGTGCATTAAAAATACACTTTGTACAACCATCGACCCATTTGACCTGTTTTTTTAAGTTACTTTTTTAAATACACGTTTGGCTTGTTATAAATAAAACATAACCGAATCAACCCGTTAGCTGTAAACCGATCAAAGTTTCCACCTCTAGTCAAACATATACAACCAAGTTGATATCTTTTGATTCGACAATTGGATCTTTAAAGTTCAAACAAGTGACATCAAATATGACTTTTTGAAAAAAGTTTGTTTCTTGTTTCTAATTATAGATGACAATTTGAAAGAAAAGAAGGCAAGGAAGCAACAAGAAGAAGATGCGGTTTCGATATCCGCAATGGCCAAAATAATCAAAGAATCGATGACGGTTTTCTGGGATTTTCTTCACACTGATAAAGATACTACCAATCTGTTCTTAACCATAATCCTTCAAGGCAGTAAAGCGAATCTCCAAGACCCTGCAGACGCTGACCTCTTTATGGAAATCAAAACAATTTATCAAAAGGTTTGATCTTTAGTTCTTTACATTGCTTGTACATCTGTACTCCGTGCAGTTATGTACTTGCGTTTGCGCATTCTAAAACTTTTGTTGGTGTTTTACAGAAGGAGAAGAAGCTTAAAGACATGCTAAGAACAGGAAACTGCATAGTGAAACGGTTTCAGAAGCAACAAGAAACAATATTGGATCAACACATGTTTGTTTCACAAGTTGAATTAAGGTTGATTTCGAGAGTTTTGAACTTGCCAAGGTTGACCAGAGATCAACTGCTTTGGTGTCATAGTAAGTTGAACAACATAATCTTTATCGATCGGAAAGTTCAAGTGGAAGATAGTCTGTTTCTGATTTTCCCATGTTGAAAAGTATATATTTGGTTCGAGTAATGACTAGAATCTGCGATAATCCCGCTTCTTTATCTTTGATCCATGGTTTTTTTTCAAAGGAAGATGGAGAAGGAGTGGATCCAGTAGTGAATATTAGTAAAAAGCAGAAATTTTGTAAAATTATTTTGAAGGGTTGAAGATGCATGTATGTTAGATATGGAATTTAAAATCTTCTTTAATGAAGCTTCATTGTAATGGTGTATTGATTTATTAAATAAATTCAACAATGTCCTTTATTATAAAAATCTAATAAATAATTTAAAGATTTTATATTAATTACTGTTTATAATTAAGAGCATTCGCATTTCATTCCTTATTTTTATTTTTTATAGTTTAACTAAAAGTCACTATTTCATAAATTTATCTCTCATTTTTTAAAACCTTCTTACATTCCATTCCATTAAGGGTTAAATAAGCTAAATATCAAATATTTATGAGTAGGTGTTGCAGTAAGACCTGCAAGAGGTGAGTAGCTGCCTGAATAACTCTCAGAATCATCATGCAAGCCTCTCAAAATGTTAGCCTAAGCCTACATAACAATCTTGCTTGATTGATTCGTCTTAACAATTCATCACCAACGGTCACATAGTTTACCTGTTTATACTCGACTGTGTAGCGATTCAGATGACTTTACAGCGAAACACAGTGTAAGTATGCAAAACACGATTTCTATTGCTTATGAGAGCATTACAAGGTAAACTTGAATGCTTTGGAGGTGGTTAGCTCAAACGACCAATCCCAATATTTACAAGTCTCTACACTAGTGGCCTAAAAAAAAGTTAGGAAATGCAAGTTGATCTCGCCATCAAACCACCAGGGACACAAATTACACTTTACTGTAATTTTTCGTAAGGCATCACCCAATCCCCTGACCCCACCTACCCCACCATCATCGTCCTTTTTTATCATATCATCGTTGAAATCTGAACTGTTGGTTTTACCCTAATGCGATGATCGAAAGGAGATAGTGGCACATTCTGAGCAGCCTTCTCTTTCAGCGTCTTCAAACCAATAGCATCATTAGTGGTGTCGTCGAGCTTGTTACCATATGCCGTTAACTCACTAGTCGTAAGAGAGAAATTGTGAAAGAAATCCTCATGTGTCTCTTTGAACAATACGATCTGGAATCTTACGACGTACCTTGAACTCGTCCATCAACTTCTGCACAAAGATTATATCCTTCTCATGTTGTTCAATAGACTTGACATATGTAAGCTTATTAAGCTTCTTTTTCTTGAGAGTCCTAACAGCATCCAAACAGTCCAACACAACACGATCTGTATCCTTTGATTCCGCAATCGTAACTTGGAAAGAAATATGCAAACACATGTATTCTCTATATTTACGATAATTCGATCCCAACATAAGAGTGGGCTCATTGGTAAAAGTAAAACATAAACTGTTTTCGCTGAGGATCGTGTTGAACACGGGTTCCTTAAAACAAATTTCAAGTCTTCCAGGAGAACTCTTTTGTTTCCCAGGGTACAACAGCCGGAGCAGTTGCTACTGTCGGAGAAGCCCTCTAAACCCGAAGGTATACCGTGTAAGGGAAGAAGAAAAGATACAGAGTTTTGCAGTGTATTCTGATGTTGTAGGTGTGTCTCAACTCTCAAACCAAGGCCTCACATTGGTTTTATAGCGTAAATTGAGTCGAAACAGTCCAGAGTTTGAAACTGACCTGCTGCTATACACTAGAGTCTGCTGATTAGCCACGCGTCCGCCCACGCATAAGCTGGCCTGCCAGCTTGCATGCCACGTAGTGGAGACCTGCTGCCCCGCATGCACCATGTCAAACGTAAGGCGTACACATGGATGCGCTGCACAAACAGGCCATGTGTAGCCAGCCTCACGCCACGTGCCGACGTATTGGATCCACCATGCAGACCAGGTCGCCACCTGGTCATGCGCAACTCGCACTCCATGGCATGTCACCCGCAGATCCACAAGTTGTGGTGGTGGTTAGGGAAAAATGAGGAAGGAAAGCTTCCACATATAAGTCATTCCTTTTTCTTTCCCTAGTATGTTATGTGGGACAAGTTCCACTTTTCCTTCAGCTTTTACTTAACTTTCCTTACTTCAGGTCTCAACTTTGAGCATTCATATCTCATTTATCCTAACTTTCATTTTGGATGCGGTTTGGCTTGTTGTAAAGCTCTTACAACATAGATAACAAACCCACAAAATAGTACTTATTTTAACCGAAGTATAATATAAATATATTTGTCTAAAGTTTGGGAAAAATACACATTTACAGCCATGTACATGTGATCATTAATGACACTATCACACATTGTAAAAATAGTATTGGGCCGATCATGGGGTATCTACGACTCTTCCACGTGAGATATAATGGTATGGACTATGACATCTTTTCTAAGCTATCCATGAACTATTGCTAGTATCGCACCTTATGTTGTGCTAGTTTCTAGTTGGTCCTCTAGTGTCTTGTTCGTGACTACGACCTTCTTGTTCGTAAATAACATACAACAACATGTAATATAAAAAATCTTCCATGTCAAATCAAATTGTTAAGAAGTATCAAAATCATCTGTGTGAAAAAAAAACTTCAACAAAACAGTCAACAAATAATACAAAACAAAATCATCCTGGTGAAAAGAGAAATAAACTTAAACAAAACAATCAAGAATAGATAAAAAACAAACAGGGAATGAACCAAAAAAAGAAACATTAAACAACTGAACAAAACAATAATATATAAAAGGTAAAGGGTGGAATTTAAAAAATTATAAAAAACGATATTTTTTGGAAAAGGAGGTATAATCAGTAAAAAAAGAGATGCATTTAGCTACACCCATATAGGGGCGTTTCAAGGATTCAGAATGCGACACTTTCGGCACATTGTTGTAAGCACACCCCTCATAATTCAAGGCCATGGAAACGAAACAAATCATTGTAATAGTTAGAAGCAATGTTGTAATTAGCTTAGACGGATTGTTGTAATAGATTTGTACTGATATAATATATTAAGGGGGTGTTTGGTGTTGCGTTTTCAAAATATATTATGCGTTTTCAAAATAGATTTTGCGTTTTCAAAACTGCGTTTTGAAAAAGCATATAGGTACATGCTTCTCCAAAACTGCGTTTTGGAGGCAGATAATCATTTTTTCATCCAAACACTTTTTTAGATTATTTATGTTTTACAAATGCAATAATCAAATAATCATTTCAAAACGTAATCCTAAACACCCTCTAATATGTAGAAAGTTGTAGAATAAAATACAACTAGTTGAATTTAATTATAAAATTTTAGGTCTGAGCAAAACTAAAGTAAAATTTTAAAACACACAAAGGCTTAGGATATTTAAAATTGTCTTTGGCTTAAAGTAGAATGGGTGTATTTTTGTGTGTAAGAGAAAGAGTGTTCAAGTAACTTGAACACTCTTTCTTGAACACTCTTTCTCTTACACACAAAAATACACCCATTCTACTCTAAGCCAAAGAATATTCCTAATGAATTAAAATCCAATCCTTTTAACTTCTCTCTCTAGAGCAACCAAAAGTCGCCGGTCCCCCAACAGTCGCCGGAGAGGCTCGACGATGAAGAACAACTCGGTATAGCGAGTGAGGTTTGTTCGGTTTGCTCTCTGGTAGTGATCCTTGAATTAACCTTCCTCCCTATTCTGGGTAATTTCCGACTCCATTCGCTTTTTTGGGCTGATTGGGCTCCGGGGGTTGTCTCTATGGAGCCAGAGGAAGAAGGAGGTCCGTGGGTGGATCCTAACCGCCGCAAAAAGGATAAGGGGAAGAACTCGAACGCTGCTGCAGGGGGAGGTTCAGGTAACTTCAACATCACAAAGTTTTTTGTGACTAATCTCCCACAGGGTTGCACTCCTTGGGAGGTTTCAAACTTCGTTGGGGTATTTAGGGAGGTCGCGGGAGTGTATATCGCGCGGAAAAAAGACAAAACAGGGAATAGGTTCGGCTTCATCAGTTTTAAGGACGTGAGAGACATTAAGGATATGGAGAGAGCTTTGAATGGGACCAATATGGGGGGTTACAAACTGAAAGCCAACGTTGCTAAGTTCGCTGCTGAGAATTGGAATCTATATGGAGATAAGAATCCGGTGAAAGAGTATAGAAAAGAAGCAGGTCTAGAAAGAGAGAAAATAAACATTCCTTTCAGAAGCCAAGCGTTTGTCTCTCAAGGGGGACGGAAGTCGTTTAGAGATTTATTCAATACGGAGGGGGATAACAATGCTGGGACTTTCCCGGTTAGACAGCACACAGGTATTTCAGTGGAGGTTCCGGCTGGGACCAAGGCGTTCAAAGATGTGGAAGGTAAAGCTTTAGTTGGTAGGTGTGTTGATTTGGCTACGCTCACCAGACTTAACGTTCTGTTGTCCGAATCCGGAGGGTGGCATATCAGGCTAAGTTATTTGGGGGGTCTGTTCTTGCTTCTCAAATTCGATGGTGAGGCTGAGTGCTCAGAATTTATCACCAACAACGGGCTGTGGCATAAATGGTTCTCTCCATTGGATGTATGGTCTGGCCAGTCTTTACCGTTTGAAAGGGTGGCATGGATTAAAATATTTGGTGTTCCTGTTCATTTGGCAGTGGATAGTGTTTACGACTCTATCGCTGCGAATTTTGGTAAGATAATCCATGCTTCCAATAAATCTTCGGAGGATCATGATCTATCTTTTATTTGTGTTGGGTTGCTGGTGGGGGATGGTAAGAGAATTGTGGAGCAAGTGGAGTTGAAGTGGGAGGATAAGACTTTCAGAATATGGGTGGAGGATGAGACAACGGAATGGGTGCCAGATTGTTTGGATGACGGTGAGTCGTCGGAACCGTCGGAGGAAGGTGAGTCATTAGAGCAGGTTTGCTTGGGTAATGACGTGGCTGTGGAAGAGGAAAAGTTGGAGCGGGAGTTTTTCGATGATGATGGGGTTCAAAGGAATGATAAAGAAATTAATAACGTGATGGAATATGTGCATTCTAGTTTGAATCCCAAGGCTGGTACTGGTTCTGATGAACCTAATGTGTCGGCTCATGATGACGCCCGTGACCTGGATAGGGGTACTGACAAGGGGTTCTATTCTTTTGGGTCAGTGGACAAATCGTCCAGGCCCAATAGAAGGGTTCGGCATCACAGGCCCAAAAAGAAAGATAAGGAGTCTTCTACGAGGACTAGCCCAGTTTCAGGTTCCAGACCAAAAAAAATAAGTAGGATGGTTGTTGAGGAGTCTGAGTCTTTCGAACATTTTGGGAACCTAGGTCCTAAGGATGCTTCTGATCAGAATGTGAATAAGAATACCGGTGGCGGAGCTTCCGTTTCTCATCATTCTAGTGCCTTCCGTCGTGTGGAAGAACCCAGCCGGCTCTTTGATCTCAATTGTCAAGCTCCGAAGGAAGGGGGAGGGGGTGTAGATGCGGACGTGTCTACCGTTGTCAGCAAGTGGAAGGATTGTGGTTTAGAGAGGGGTCCTCTCGTTAGTCCTATTGTTCAGGAGGTGGAAGAAACTCTTAGGATGGGGGCTCTTATTGGTGTCCAGCTTGATAATGACAGTGAGCTGGTGGAATCCATCATAAGGAAAGAAGGCAACAATGAAGGTAATCAATGAATATCCTTTCTTTAAATATTAGGGGTCTTTTCGGTGGGGACAAATCTTTTTGGGTTAAGGATTTGAAACAGAAAAATAAGGTTGGGGCTATTGCTCTTCAAGAGACAAAGAAAGAGAATTTGGAGGATTTGGTCGTTGCTAAATTTTGGGGAAATAAGAATTTTAAGATGGAGTTTGTGAGCTCGATTGGTCAATCCGGAGGTCTGGTCTGGATTTGGGATCCGAAAGTGCTGAACGTTGACAGTTGTGTGAAAAACATGAATTTCTTGATCATTAAAGGAACCTTGGTTGGGAGTGGAGACCGTATCTCTCTAATAAACGTTTATGCTCCTCAAAAAACTTTTGATAAAAGACGACTATGGGGAGATATTTCGAATCAGATTGATGCTTCTGGCGGGTTTTGGTTAATTTGTGGGTATTTCAACGCGGTCAGATCGCCGGACGAAAGAAAGAATTCCAAGTATAAATCGGTATGTGCTAGTAATTTTAACGATTTTATTTATGGTCTTGGCCTGTTGGAATACCCTGTGCATGGTAGGAAGTTTACATGTAGTAGGGAGAATGGAAAGAAGCTCAGTAAACTGGATCGGTTTTTGGTTTGCAATAATTTTTTTAACAAGTGGCTGAATGCCTGTGTCCGTGTTCTTCCTGGTTACTTATCCGACCATTATCCGATTCTGTTGTCGGTTGTGAACTTAAACTATGGCCCGAAACCGTTCCGATTTTTTAGTTCTTGGATTGGGAGACCAGGTTTGGAAGAGGCTGTTGATAAAGCCCTGGATGGGTTTGTATCGTCGGATCCCCCAGATGTTGTTTTGACAAAGAAATTTGCTAGAGTCAGGAGTTTTATCAAAAATTGGAGGGAAGACTTGAAAGTTAAAGAAAACGAACAGGTTAACACGGCTTTAAAAGAATTAGAACGGCTGGAAGAAGAAATGGAACATAGAGATTTAATCGAAGAAGAGGAGTGGGTCTTGGCCGAAAATAAAAAAACGCTGAAAGAGGTGGATTATAGAAAAACTCAGGATTTGAAACAAAGAGCAAAGATCAGGTGGGCCGTGGATGGGGACGAGAATTCGAAGTTCTTCCATGCTTTGATAAACTGCAGAAAGGTGGCCAATACTATTCACGGTCTTAATATTGATGGCGAGTGGTGTGTCAAGCCTGCTATGGTTAAAAAGCATGTTTTTTTCTTTTTTTCGAAATAAATTCGTGGAAGAGGTTCCGATCAGACCTGAGTTATCCAGTGATGGTTTCCGTCAAATTAGTGAAGCTGAGAAAAACTCTCTTGTTGTTCCCTTTTCTTGTGAGGAGATTAAAGAAGCGGTTTTTAGTTGTGGCGATGATAGAGCGGCAAGTCCGGACTGTCTCAACATGAAGTTTATTTAAGCTTTCTGGCCAAAGTTTAAAGATGATTTCGATAAGGTTTTTCAGCAGTTTTTTGAAGATGGGACTATAAATACAGGTAGTGGTTCTTCCTTCATTACTCTGGTTCCCAAAGTTTCGGACCCGGTTTCTCTCGACAAGTTCAGACCCATTAATTTGGTTGGAGTGATTAGCAAGGTGGTTTCCAAAGTGGTAGCTAATAGGATGCGGTTGGTATTAGACGGGGTCATTTCGGAATTTCAGTAGGCGTTTTTGAAAGGGAAAAGCATTCTAGATGGTCCTCTAATTTTAAACGAAATTTTGGGTTGGGTTAAAAAGAATAAGCCGAAAGCCTTTTTCTTCAAGATCGACTTCGACAAGGCTTATGATAACGTCAATTGGAGTTTTGTTGGGGCTGTTCTTCGGCATATGGGTTTCCCCGATAGATGGTGTATGTGGGTTTCGGGTATTCTTAGATCGGCTAGGTCTTCGGTGCTTGTTAATGGTTCGCCTACGTTTCAATTTCAGTGTGGGAAAGGGATGAGGCAAGGCGATCCCCTTTCTCCTTTCCTTTTCCTCACGGTTATGGAGGCCTTGTCTCGTATGTTAGAAAATACTCGGGCCGCGGGTGTTATTAAAGGTATCCATCTTCCGAATAATGGTCCGGTTATCACTCATTTACTGTATGCTGACGACGCTATGATTATGGGGGAATGGTCGAAAGATGAAATTGTGAACGTTCTCCGCATCCTAAGGTGTTTCCACATTATTTCAGGCCTAAAGATTAATGTGGAAAAATCGAATATTTACGGCTCGGGAGTTGAAGGGGAAGAGGTGGGCAACGTAGCTAATGAACTTGGTTGTAGGCCTGATACCATTCCATTTAAATATCTGGTGTGTTCAGGTGGGTGCTAATATGAACCGCGTCGGTAACTGGCAACCGATTGTTGAAGTTTTTCAAAAAAGATTGGCGACTTGGAAAGCCAATTGTATGTCGATTGGTGGTAGAGTTACTCTTATCAGGTCGGTATTAGAATGTCTTCCCTCGTATTATTTCTTGTTGTACAAAGCTCCAAAAAAAGTTATTGAGGATCTGGAGAGAATGATGAGAAAGTTTCTTTGGGGAGGAACTGATGAGGTGAGAAAAATGCACTGGGTGGCTTGGGTTGGACCCATGGCTTGTTCAGGAACCTCTGAAAAATAAGTTTCCTAACCTTTTCAGAATGGAGTCCTATAAGAGGTGTAAAGTCAAGGATAGGCTGGTTAGTCGAAGGAACGAGACGGATTTTGAGTGGGGATGGAAGGAGGTGTTAAGGGGCTCGGCTGTGGATGAGTTCCTCTCGTTGCAGACACGTTTGGGCGATGTTAGGTTGAGATCTTCTCCAGACCGTTGGTCGTGGATCGGAGGCTCGGATGGTCAGTTTTCGGTGAAGGCGGTTCGTTCTTTGCTATCGGCAGGTTCAGATTTTAGCAGCAGGTATGTTTTAAATTGGTGCAAGTGGATTCCGTTGAAGTGTAACATATTCGCTTGGAGATCGGAATTGAATAGGATCCCGATGGGAGTTGCTTTGAGGAACAGGAACATTCCGATTGATGATGTTTCTTGTCCTCTTTGTAATTATGGAGACGAATCAGTTGAGCATCTGTTTACGTCTTGCTTCGTGGCGGCTATGGTTTGGCAATTTGTCAGTTCGTGGTGTAAGGTTCATAGCTTTGTGAACTTTTCGATGCTGGATCTTTTGGAACAACATTCGTTGGTTTCGTCGGATATCAAGAAGGATGCTCTTCATGGAATTATCATCATAGGTTGTTGGTGTATTTGGAAGGCCAGGAATGAGCTTAAGTTTGAGTACAAAGAGGTTAAACTGGTGAATATCTTTAATGAGATTAAGGCTTATAGCTTTTTTGTGGTTTTCAAATAGATCTAAGTATAAAGAGATAGATTGGAATAGTTGGTGTAAATTTGAGATAATGTAATTTTGTAGTGTGTCCTGGTTGCCGGCCTGGTTTTTGGCCGGTCCGGTGAGTTCTAATGAAGTATACCTTTCAAAAAAAAGTTATATTCCTAGGGTTTACTGGTGAAATTCTTTTATTTTACTTTAATCATTGGAGATGGAAGGAATACTACCTTTTAAAATATATATTCTTCAGCCACTAAATAAGATATTTCCGTATAGGTTAAGTAAGGTGTGCATTTTGATTAGAACATCACAATCTAGCTAACTCAAATCCGGATGATATGGCATAATAATGTGGTACTATGATAATAGTTTGTGATTATCTAGTGATAAAAAGAGTTGGTTTTTTTTTTTTTTTAGGAGAGATAAAAATAATTACATAACGTATATTATTAAATTATAGTAAAATTCTAGAAGTTAATAATTATATATCAAAATAGTTCGTGTCAAATAAACAAATATATATCCTAAATCCATCATTTTCTAACTTAATAACTAAACATTATTTTCCCAGTGAATAGTATAGTAAGATTTACTACACTAGCATAGATACCAATAAACATCTTAGGTTAATTGAACATCTTTAGTTCTTTTCTTTATTCCCTAACTTATCAACTAAACAATCATATCTAGTGTAAGATTTGCGACATTAACTAAGGTATCAATTCCTAATAATGACAATTGATTAATATTGAATACGTGATATGAGAAGGAGCATGAGAAAACACGAGATTATGTTTTTTTTAACGGCAAACAATACTTTTATTCCACACCAAATTTTACATCAACAACATGTTCAAATGGTTAGTAAGAAACTAGCCAACCATCTGAAAAATCTATAACAATAAACTTAATTTGGAATAAAGGGTTGTTTGTTTATCTCTTAATAGTTCCATTAAGAGGCTACCTCTGAATTGGTCAAAGGTAAGTGTGTTTGTTCACTAAAACACAACCTCTTAATGGTTCCACAAAACTCTTAGCCATTCAGCACTAAAAAGATGTTGAATGAATAATAAGATCAGTTTGCGCTCTTAAACCATCGTCGACTACATCTCTCTGCTCTCCCTCGAACAATCGCCGACCCCCAACCCTCCCGGTCGTCCAACGACACCACCACTCTACTCTCTCGCGACCTAATTACCGCCCAATCACTCACCATCCTTCTCTAACTATCCATGCACACCACCACCAACTTGCTCAATATTTGTCTGATTTTACAAACAACTAGGTACGTCTCTTTCCCTACTTGATTTCTGCTTTTCTCTTCCCCTACCGTTATCAGTTTTTGCCCTTATGCTTTGATGTTAACTTGGATTGTGTCACGTTTTTCGACATTGAATTTGAGTTGGAACACATAAAAAAACTCAAGTCATTAACTTGTAACATGATAATGTGTGAAACATATATGACAAGTATATTTGGTTCACTCCATTGTAACATATCATGTTGGCTTGTTTGTGAGTGCAGTCGTGGGTTGGAATGAGAGAGGAAGTGAGAGTGATCATGAATCATGATAGGGCTAGACCGTTGTGTGCAGTAGGATTTGAACCTTTACTTGGGAGTTTTTCGGTAAAATAGTTCAGAGGGGTAAAATAGTTATTACATAGTCATTCAGAGGTCAAACAAACAACACTTTACTGGCTGAGCATTTACAAGTTCAGAGTCTCTTAAGCAGCCAGACCTCTTACTGGTGTAGAGGTTTCCAAACAACCCATAAACTAGATATCTTGCAAAGTTTAGAAAATTACAACATTAGATACCTGTATCAAGAAAGGTTCGACCGATCACTTCTCCCGCGCGTATATAGTATCTAGTTTGGTACCATTTTACACAGACTGTCAATTTGTTAAAATAGCTAAACTAATAAGTGTATAAAGTTAGTAGATATTTAGAATCATACATTTTCAATAGAGTAAACTTTGTTTTTGATCCCTGATATCGACACTTTTAATGCTTTTGCTCCAATAGTTGGAAAATGACCATTTTTCTCATGCGGTTACAACTTTTTCTCTAATATGCTCCCTAGGTCTAAGTCTATCCAACTCTTTGTAAGTAAGGGTATTCCGATAATTTTAAATGTTATGAGAAAGATATTATGATAACTTTACGGTCAAGGATTTAATTGTCTATAATTTGATACTCTCTTTCATCCTTTTCTCCTTCCGACTCTTCTCTACAATACATGTCGCCATCACCACCAACCACCATCAGCCACCACCAGCTATCACCACCAAATACCATTAGCCACCACCAACCATCACCACAAGCCACCACCAGTAGAGTTGTAAAAGAACCGAACAGAGCCTCGTTCATGTTTGTTCATTTAGCAATAAACTTGTTCATGACGGTTCACAAACACACATCGAACGAAAATTCCTGTTTATGTTTGTTCATTAAGGAATTGAACTTGTTCATGACCGGTTCACAAACACAAACGAACATATAGCATTTCTAAATTATAAGAAAAGAACATTCTTATTCTAGAATATTAGACATAATCACCTTGTTAAGCACTTGATATAATAATGATAAACATAATTATCCCTAAACAAAGGCACAAGTTAGACATAATAAGCATAAACATAATTATTCCAAAATTACGTTTCAAACACCTATATTTCTACTGACTGAACCCAAACGAAACGAAACAAGCGACCATGAACGGATGTAAACGATCATAATATTATTGAACATTCACGAGCGTGACTATTGTTCGTGTTCGTTCAATAGTTAATCGAACAAAATTCCTTGTTCACATTCATTCACTTATTAAATGAAAGAACATAAACGAATTTCCAATCAAACAGTTCACGAATGGTTCACTGAACATTCGGTTCGCTTATATCTCTAACCACCAGCCATCACCAACCACTACCACCACATCGCCACTGCAGTGAAGCACGAATCTCACATAGATGATGCATTGCTTGGCCTTGTCTGTGGGATGTGTTTGTTGTTGGCGTCCTTGGTGAACAATGGCTACGAACTTGTTGGGTAATATAAATTTGGTGATGATCTTGAAAATGTACTAAGGGGAGTGGGGGTGGTCACTAGTGATGAAATTCCATCACTCACAAACATCCAATCATGTTCCGCCATGTCAGCAACCACTATTCTATCACTCACAAGCATTCTTTAGTGGCGGTGGTCATCACTAGTGATGGGATTCCAATGTACAAGTATTAATACACAATGTACAAGTCATAAAATACATTCAACAATTCTTCAACGCGTGATAAACAGGGCCGGCCCTGAGAATTCATGTACCCTGTTCGAGCTCGAAAAACGTGCCCTTAGATTTTAACTAAATAAAAAATTTAAACTAGTTTTTTCATACAACTTTGAACCGTTGACAAAAATATAGCATTCGATAAACAATGCAATTAATAAAATACAAAATATAGTATTCGAATGAATGACATACCATAAAAACTAATAAGCCAATAGCTAACCAATGATTCGTGAAGCTCTCCTTGCATTCTTGATAGCAAATTGGTGAATTAACTCTTCACAGTTTATATCATCTAAGACTTCGTTCTCGATAGCAATCATCGCCAACCCACTAAGTCTTTCTTGGGACTTTGAAGATCGTAGGTAAGATTTCAATAACTTCAACTACGAAAAACTTCTTTCTGCGGATTAGGTGTCAAATTTTTTTGCATAGCACCCTTTTGTGACTTCACCAATTCATCTTGTCGTTTCCTCTTTTGACGTTTTTGCCATCCGGGGGGTTGTTTAGGAGCCATTAAGTCATTAACGCCTAAATAATGTTCGACAACAACATAAATGAACTGAAATCCGAAATCGACATAAGTTAACTAAATAAATGTTAAATGAATTCGACATATATAATTGAAATCGAAAAGATGAAAATCAATCCTGCTGTGAATAAATGAATAAATGAATTCGACATATAACTGAATAAATGAATTCCATATGTTCGACAATCGACAACAACATAAACGAAGGCTGTGCGTACTGCACTACTGCTGACCTGCTTGCTGTGACTGAAATCGAAGGCCTGCTGATGATGAATGATGATCGACTGTGCAACTGGCAACTGCGACGTTTCTGTTCTTCCTCAGTTCCGACGTTTCTGTTCCTGATTGCCGCCCACTCCCAGACTTTATTTTTTTAATTAGTTTTTAGAAAATATTTGGGTATTGGGCTCATTAACCTAATGGGCTAAATAGTTTAAACAATATGATTTTTTTAAGTGGGCCTATGTTAATATTTTTTTGGTTATACCCTATTAAATTTTTTTTTACATATATAATATCGGATTTTTAAAAAAAATTACGGGCCCTACGAAATCACGGACCCTGTTCGGTTGTCCTCCCCGCCCTCCTTAAGGGCCGGCTCTGGTGATAAAATCCACGCGTTATAACTATCACTCGTTATAAACTATGGTGGCGGCGGTGTTCGTGATAGTTTCACAAGTGATGGGCAGTCCATAACGAACCACCCCCACTCCCAAAGGAAGCTTGTGGGACAAAACTATTACTTGGAAAAAGTATCTAGATGTTGATTATGTGTTAAATGACCGACTAGACACGTTTGCAAGTGCTTTTATTCACTACAAATGCTCTAGTACAATAATAGGGTACTTGATAAGCTACAATTATTCTTAAAAATGTTTGTTTTTTTCCGACGCATGTCATATACATAAGCAAGGATCAATTATGCTATTCTTAAATAGATATACCGACCATGATTAGGCAAAAGAAGATCCATGTGATCCTTGCTTGGTTTGTCATCTCATAAAACGTTTTTGTAGCAAGTTGACAATTATAACGCCATGCAAGTTTGCGTCATATTCTTAGATACATAGTTGTATTATTAAAGCCACCACACATATATAGTACATGCATCATTATCAAACCAAAGGATGAAAGTCCCATGAAATAAGAAAAAAAAAAAACAAAGGATGAAAACCACACCTTTATTAGATCATATAAGTACCTAGATAGATAGGAACGGGTCACTTAGTACCCAATATAAACATGTTTTCGAGCCTTTTAAGGTATGAGAGAGCCCGGTACCGGCTCATAGCCTCATGACTAGTTATCAATACCTCTCACGGTATTGGTGACGAGCGTCATTAGGCTTAGCCACAAACGTAGGTCGCGCATATCGCCTCTGCGGTTCAAGTGGTTGTGCACGGTTAGACAACTCGTCAAGCACCCCTCTTCGCCTTGGATCCGCACGCGGTGAATAATACACCGAATCTTCCAATAAGCCCAAAGCTTCTTTGACATTATTAGTTGAGGTTGTGAGTGGATGATGGGTGGCTGGCGGGCCTGCAGTTTGCCAGGATTTGTTATGACCGGAAATGTTTCCGGTCTTAACATTCTTGAGACTTGTCAGGCCTGGTCCTGAGCCAATCCTGTTGGATTCTTCTGAAAAGTATCCACGGTTTGGGCTTGAAAAACCATGCTTATCTGGGCTTATGGTTGGGCTAGAGTTTTCGTAGTTTGTGCCATATTTGGGGCTAACCGAGGCGGATGGGGAATGAACGTATTCCTTCAAGAGCTCGCCTTTTGTAGGCGAACCAACTAAGTTGGTGTAGCCAGCAGCCGGGGCACGAACCCGGCCCATGGTCGTGGTCTCCACCGCATATGGGTTGAACGGGGGTTTAGGCTCGTGATCATAACCACCACGTTGAGCCGGAATATTGGTGTAGGTCGAGTAGCCTTTGGTCACATAAGTCTTCCCTGCCATTTTCGTATGAGTCAAGGATTTGTGTGTTTGTGAAATGATGACTGTGGTCTCTTATATAATACTTTAAAAGATACTTTTGAATGTGTTCCACACTTCACCGTTACGAGATTAAGATTCTTTTGGACGGTTTGAAAAAACAGTTTTTGATGGTAGATATTTTGATCATACAAAGCTGAATATATTCCTACTTACGAGGTCGTTATATATTCTATTACTCATGTTAAGATTGCCGTATACGTTAAGTAAGTTATTATGCGTTTTAGACCATCCGAAGTGGGCGGGTTTTTGGCGTTTTTTCCTCAAAAAACGCCCTTCCACGCTCCAATGACCGCCCCTGGGTGTTTTTTTCAAAAATTTGGCAAGAGCGTTTTGTTTAAACGCCAAAATTCGCACAACATTCAAAAAATGACCGTTGCTTTCAACGGTAACAAACAAAAGAATTTATTTTTTTTAACTTAATTCCATTTTTTAACCTACAAAATACCTCACTTTTCACTCATTTTTTTTTATAAATTTTACCCTCCTCTCTTCTATACTACTTCAAATTTTATAAAAAAAATTACATCATGAATCCCTTCCGACCCACTTCCGGTGTTCCGTCTAGATCCGGTAACCAAACTACACATTGCCTGAACACCACCCAACCGCAACCAAACTTCAATTTCCAAGAGATTGATCCGAGTATGTTGGCGTACGCACAAATACTAGGCATGGACGGTTCGAAACCGTTCTTTCACGGTCCACACGGCTTTGCATCCATGGGCGGTTCGCAACTGTCTCAAGAAGAAACCAAACCCGGCGTTGAAACGGTACCAGAGACACAACCCGAGCCCGTTGCCGATGCATCTCAACGTGGGAAAAGGTCTCATAAAAAAAGGACCCAAACGCAATGTAATTTTTTTATTTAATGAAATATTATTAGTTTTAATTTAAAAAAAAATAATAATTGGGTAATGATTGGTTAGGGCATTATTATACCACTACACCCGTTTTAAGATAATGCCCCATAATGCTCACATGCTGACTGGGCCGTCACATGGCACAAAATGCCTAACAGTGGGACATTATCTTCCCACTCCCACTATACATGGTCTTACACACTTTCGTCTAGTGATTCTTAATGTCTGGTCAGGTTGGATCGGTGACATGCTATTCGGGTTGATAATAATAACGATATGGCGAACTGAATTTTTCCAGAAATCCAAATAATGGCCCAGGGTTACTTTTAACGTTAGGGGACATACTGAGATAGCCTTTGGTAACGAAAGTGTAAATTAGGAATGTCACTATGCACCTTACGAGTATGGATTATCATCGTCGGCTAATGTGTCAAAGTCTGGATTATTATAATTGCGTACAAATTATAATAACAATTTATAATCTAACTTGAATAATAATTATAATAACAATTGTTTTGTTCGTAATATTAAGATTTCACTAAGTATGAAAAGAACTCAAAAGATGAGAATCACTCAGTAGCTAACGTGTTCCTCAATTATAGATATGGATTCCATTGTATCTTGATTAAAGAATATATACGTATATATCTATAAAATTTTGAAGTATATACATTCGTATATACCTATGGGATAGATAGAAAAGTTTAACAATGTATATAGTTATTATTATTGCCCGGATAGTCCATGTGGTTTCACGTTTTTTCACTTTTAGTCTTCACCGTTTGGAAATAGCAGGTATGCTCCCTATGGTTTGTTATTTTGTTACTCGGATACTCCCCTGAGTAAATGTCAGTTAGTTTGGTCAGTTAAGTTGGTGTGAAATTACTAAATTGTCCTTACTAAACATAAAAATCGGATTTATTATTTAAAAGAAATATATATATTAAATAAATTAAGTGGGGCCCAACCCCCACCACTACCCAACCATCCTCCTCCTCTACAACACCACCACCACCCACTAAGCTTCATCCTCCACCCAACCCACACCTGCAAACACTTCATATTCCAAAATATTTGCCGATAAAAAAACAGTCCAAGTGCCAGCACCATCGTCTCCACCATTTTCGAGTTCTTAGGGGATACGGTGTGGGCGGCAAACTAGTTCGGCAAAAGGAGTTTGCCGCTCGTGAACACCACCGCCAACCATGTTTGCCGCGCGGTGAAGGTGGAGGTGCGGTGAGGGTAGGAGAGAGAGGGGGTGTGTGGGGTGGGGGTCTATGCCATCTTAACCAATCCACACATTTTTCCTTATTTTTTTAAATAGTTTACCAATTCATGAAGTGTCTAACCATTGCCAACACTTTTGAGCATAGTTTAAACACTTTTCATTGAATGACACTCTCATTGATTGATTTTGAAATTTTCCACTTTCAAGTGTCTAACCACTCCCTACACCCTTAAGAGTTTCGTATGGGATTTTCAATCAACATCACCACCTTCATGAGACCTTTAGCCGTCGTCTGTCTTCACCATTAGAACCACCACCTCTGCCTTTGTCGGAGTTTCTTATGGGAGTTTCATATGGGATTTGTTCGTGAACCGTTTAGCGAGAAGTTCGTTTAATAAATGGACAAAACAAAAAAAATGTTTAATTGGTTAAATGAACGGACACGAACAAATGTCTTGTTCAGGGCCAGCTCAAGGGTAAGTCAAATGAGGCAATGGCTTTGGGTCTCTATCTCCCAAGGGCCTCATCTTTGTTTTTTTGTTATATATCATTAATTAAAGGCAAGATTAGGTCTGGAAAGTTGTGAGGCAACCTATCCCAATGAACGCATAGAAAACCCAGTCATCCTCTCTAATCTTCAGGTATCACACGAAACTAATTTATGTGTTTTCTTCTTTCTTATGCTAATACAGATATTGTGTTCTTTAATGTGTTATTCTTTCAGGTTCTTTTACTAGCTTTTGTTTATTTTTAATCAGTTTTGATAATTGTGTGTTTTTAGACATGATTTAATAATTTGTGTTTCTAAACCTAATCTCTTATGGTTCTCATTAATTGTAATTTGGAGTTAAGTTGTTTGTATATGTAGAAAACTGGGATTTTATTTGCATGGGCTTGTTAACTACTTGAATTGAAAAACTTAATTACTATAAATAAAATTTTGGTTTGACTATTTCATGACCCATTACTTCGTTAATCGACACGTAGTGTCTATTTTGCAAGTTATACAACTCACTGTAAGTTATAGTTTTCTTAATGAAAAGGGCCTCAATTCTTGATTTCGCTTTAGTCCTCCAAAAAGGTTGAGCCGGCCCTGGTCTTGTTCGTTCAATTGTGTTTGTGAACGTTCAGTAATGTGTTCGTGAACATTCGTTCATGTTTGTTTGTTTGTTTAGGTTGTTCACTAAAGGTTTTTGTATATTTATTTATGTTATCTAAACTTTTTATATTTTTGTACTTATTTTATTACCGTATCAGATAAAATAGAAAAACCATATTCTCATCCTGATCATATGCGTTGGGTTCGTTTGCAAGCCTAGAGATTTACATATTTAGTTCTTGGAATTCTACACACACGTTTTATTCAATTAAAACTCAATATTATATTATATTATAATGGGTGGAGATACAATAGGAAGTTAATTTGGCTAGGAAGGCTAGGAAGTGATCTTGACCATCCATTTAGTTAATCAAGGGCTAAGATTAAATCAGAGAAATTGAAAAGAAGAAAAGAGGCGCGTGAGTTTGTTCAAGGGCATTCTAGTCAATCCAAGCCAATAGTTTATCTCTCCTCCAATTCCCCCCCATTTTTTAAACGTTAATAACTCTTTCATACGACATTATTTTTTTATAAAAATTGCACCAAAAAAACGAGCGTTTTTTTATCTTTAAAACGAGTATGCTATTGCTATATTTAAAAAAAATTTAAACCCAGTTGTGTAAAACGCAATAGAAAAACCACCAGTTACGTAAAACGCAATGAAAAAAAAAACCTAAAAAATGACATTTTTCTAAAACGCAATGCACCAAAAACACAAAGAAATGACTTATTTGTAAAATGCAATGGCCAGAAAACACAAAGAAATGTCTTATTTCTAAAACGCAATAGACTGAAAACACATAAAAAAGTGTTTTACCTAAAACGCAATGCACAAAAAACACAAAGAAATGTCTTATTTGTAAAATGCAATGGCCAGAAAACACAAAGAAATGTTTTATTTGTAAAACACAATGGCCAGAAAACACTTAAAAATGTCTCATTTCTAAAACGCAATGACCTAAAAAACAAAAGAAAGTGTTCTCTGTAAAACGCAATGGACTGAAAACACCTAAAAATGTGTTTTACCTAAAACGCAATGACTAAAAACACTTCAAAAATGTGTTTTACCTAAAACGCAATGACTAAAGATACTTAAAAATGTGTTTTTTCTAAAACGCAATAGCCAGAAAACACATAAAACTCTCTTATTTCTAAAACGCAATGGACACATAAAACTGTTTCTGAACTGTTTGTGAATTGTCTGTGAACTGTCTGAATTGTCTACGAATTACTGTCTTCAAAATGAGCCAATTTCTGGAAAATTAAATTTTCTGATGCGTTTTTAGTACAGCAATTTAATCGAAAAAAAATGAGCTCAACCCCAGCCAGGGGCTCTGCCCCTTGGACCCTGCCAGGGGCTGCCGCCCCTTGGACCCCGCTACCGGGGGCTGCCGCCCCCGGACCCACGCCAAGATCGTAAAACGCAATGACCAAATAAAAACCCAGATCGTGAGAATGAAATTAAAGAATTTCTTACATGGATCGAAGCCGGTTTCTTCATCAATTGACGAAATTTGAAATGATAGAAACACTTATCAACGATTGAATCGAACAAATCGAGTGATTATCTTCAAAATCACCGGAAAAAACGAGATTTTGTATGAAATTAAACTGAGTTTTCTTCAAAAAAAACTGAAGAACACGTTGATCGGGGGTTTGAATCATTGATTGGTGATGAAAATCGCACTATAATGTAGTGATTATTGAGATAGAAAGTGAAGAAATGGTTGAAGACGGTGGGTTTTGAAAATGGTGGGTTTTGAAGTTACTGGGTTTTGAAAAAGGAAGAAGAAAGGGTTGGATTGACTAAAATACCCTTTTTCTTTATTTTAAATGTTGCCACATGTCATCCTCTTATTGCTTCCTATCCTTCCTAGCGAAATTAATCTTCCTATTTGATCTTTTCCCATATTATAATATGCTACAAATGCAACCTACATGATATTCCACATCCAGGAAACAATCAACTATTTTTATTCGATAACAATAAAATCCTCTATTCATTTTATGCTTTCATAAAAGCTAACCGGCCCTGCATAAATCATAAGAATATTGTTTTAGTGACACAAATAACCCTATGTAATATGTCTAGTACAAATATAGAAACTATCACTTTGTATGTATAAATCGCAAAGGTGAGCCACTAAAATCCTTAATTTTAAGCTAAGATTATTTATAAACTGTAGAAAAGTTACAAATTAAGAGAAACATATACAAAAACAACCTTAGAAACTTAACATACTACAAGTCACACAAGTTTTTTGGACCACTTATGTCACACAAGATGCCAGTTTATGACTTCTTGACTATCAATCGTGTCGCATAAGGTTGGGTGGTTGCACCCCTAAATGCACGACTCGTGTATCGCCTTTCGTGTTCAATTGATTGTGCGTTAAGGGACAAATTGTCAGTTCCCGAATAATTCAACGATTCTACTAGAAAGCCTAATGCTTCATTCATATCGTTGGTGGCTGGCGTAAGAGGGTGATGAGCTACACTATGCCAATTGTTATCCAGGCCCGAATGCTTTCCCAACCTAATATGTTGGCCTGGACTTGAAGTGTGGTGCTTGTTAGGGGTTGATAACCCTTGGGCCCAAAACCCGTGAGCTTCTTTTGAAGGATAATTATGCATCGGGCTTGTTAGCTGATATTGGTTTGGGCCTGTATGTCGGTGATTGTCCGGGCTTGTATCTCGGTACTTGTCTGGGTTTGTAGGGTGGTACTTGTTTGAGCTTGTAGGGTGGTACTTGTCTGGGCTTGTATGTCGGTACTTGCCCGGGCTTGTATGCCGGTACCTATTCGGGCTCGTTAGTTGATATTTTTTTGGGCTTGTATGTCGGTACTTCTCCGGGCTTGTAGGTCGGTACTTTTTCGGGCTTGTAGGGTGGTACCTGAGTGGGCTTGTATGCCGGTACTTATACGGGCTTGTATGCATGTACCTGTCAGGGCTTGTATGTTGGTACTTGTTCGGATTTGTAGGCCATAAATACTTGTTTGG
This sequence comes from Helianthus tuberosus, assembly GCA_030545235.1. Taxonomy (NCBI): domain Eukaryota; kingdom Viridiplantae; phylum Streptophyta; class Magnoliopsida; order Asterales; family Asteraceae; genus Helianthus; species Helianthus tuberosus. The sequence continues at coordinate 205,475,664 of CM060441.1, forward strand.
CCTTGTATGTGGATACTTGTTGGGGCTTGTAGGCCTGTATTTACCAGTGGGCCAGCTTGCTTCAATTTGGATTTTGTTGAGAAAGTTAGCCATAAAATTTTCGTCCACATCTTGGTAGCGGGGTGGGCTTGAGTTGTCATAGTTTAGCTCGTAGCCTTGATGATGGTCCTTGTGACTGAAAGCCGCACCAGCTGGGAAACGAAGACGCTCAACTGTTGTGGTCTCAACCACATACCAACTGGCATGTGGTCCTGGCCCATAAGCATAACCACCTTCTTGATCATATATGTGCCTAGCCATTCTTGATTGATAAAAGATGATAGGATAGGAGGATTTGAAGGCTTTTTCTTACTTTCTTTACATTTATAGATGGATAAGACCCACCCTAATTTCCTATTCGGGTCAAAGAAAGATACTTTCTTATATTTCAAGATTAGAATTATATATGCTTTAAGAATCTAGTTCTCCACCTACTGATTGAAGAAGATAAAGTGGAACATGTTCTTAGTTGTAAAATTCGATTTTTACCATGAGCGTTGAGACCGAATACTACTTTTGTCGATGCATTAGACACCTTAATTCTAACTTGGTTAATTACTGACATTTGTAAAAGTTTGTTACAATATTTAAACCCAACCAAAATATAATTCACTACCACCTAATGCAACAACATATACATACAAGAATACATTAGATAAATAGATAAGCTTGTATGGTAATAATAATTCGGGCCCAAGAAGTTTCCAACGGTAATGGACTTTTTATGGGCTACATTGAGCAACTTTTCAATGGCATCTTCTTCTTAAAGTGGTAATGGCTTTTATCTGGGCCAGCCACGTGTATGATTAAAGCAACTGATTTAGTGCTTGTTTTTTTCGACTGTCAGATACATACATATATGCGTTCACACATTGTAGGATCCACTCTAAGATGCTTTCGTGTTTTGAAGATTTTGGTAGGTTTAGAAGAATTAGATGTTTTGTGACGTTTTATTTTGGATTATTAATATTAACATATTACGTAGGTGTGACGTTTTATTTTGGATTATGAATATTAACATATACATATGACGATATTACACATCAATATTTTATATTTTTATGTTTTTTACGGATTTGATTTAGGCTGAAATTACTATTGTCTAATGCGTTTGACGCTTAAGGACATTCTGATTTTTAAGTACATGATTTTTTAACGATCTCTACGTTTTTATCTTTAACTATATCTATGCATGTTAAAGAGTTGAATTGAAAATCTCGTATAGCAGTACAACTATAGTTCACTGGAAACTATATATCAATCCCTACTTACGATTTAATGTTTTTTTTTTTTTTTAATGTTTGAAGTTAAAATAAGAGTCCAATTCATAATAGAATAGGATAAGTTTATTGTTTATCTTTTAAGTTAGAATGTCGAATTTAGAGTACTTGTATTCGAATAGGTTTACATATAAACCCTTGTCTGACGATTATTTTTCTAAGTCTTTAAATCGGAAATTTTCTTTGTAATTTGTGTCTAAGTCGAATAAGAAAAAAGTCGCTCTTGTGTTTAGAGCAAGTTCTAGGGTTTGTTGTTCTTGGCTTACTTACCGATTTCACTTGTTTAAAACGTTACACTAAATAGTCTGGTTAAGTAGGCCTACGTAGAACTTTTTGATTAGTTCACATGCTTTGGTTCCAACCTCTTGAAAACTTCTATTTAGTTCTTCAGATTTTGAAAATCAAAATAATCAACCCAAACTTTAAGATCAAACCATCATATTTGTTGCTTATATTTTTTAAACCAATCTATTCAAATCAGTGGCAGAGCTAACTCATTAATTTAGGGATATTCTGAATTTTTTTTTACCGTGTAATCATCTATACTATATAATAAAAGAAACCACTTTAGGGACACTTGTCATTATATTAGGTCATCTCTTATAGATAATTATCCTACTAAATATTATTTAGTATAATATCTTATATTATAGATAACTCTCCTACTAAATATTATTAGTTTAATATCTTATGGATAAATATTATTAGTTTAATTTCATTGAGTTTTATATATTCATAAATCTTAAGTATAAAACGACTTATTTCACTCTTCCATATTTAGACCATGCACACTTTACTTTGTTATTTCACTTTACTCCATATTTAGACCATATACTCTACTTTAGTTCAGTTTCTTTATAGTCTATTCGGTTAACTTTATACTCGGTATTTCATATCCACCTCCCTTTTTGTAGTGTTGTTTGTCACATTTGTAGCGTTGGTTATCGATCCATGATATGAAAACAAATTATGTTATCGATTGAAACAGCCGATGATGTGAACATCTATATCTATATCTATACTATATAATTAAAGAAACCAATATGTGACACGTGTCATTCATTGGAGGCACCTATTTTTTGGGTTTTTCGCCTTTCTTTTATATTTATTTTGTAGTATATAAATTAGATTTTTTACTATTATTAGTATTTTTATTATTTATCAAATATATTGGTTACTTAAAATTTATATATAAGACTTTATCCAAAATTATATTTATTTAATACACCATTAATCCAAAATTATATTTATTTAATATACTATTAATCTAAAATTACATTTATTCAACTCGTGTAATACATAGAGTTTCTAAAGATTTAACTTTTTTATTATTTGGTATATAAATTACAATACACGAGTTTCTTAAAAATATAATATTTTTTATTATTTAATATATAAAATTACATTTATTCAACCCGTGTAATAAATGAGGTTTTTAAAGATATATTGTTTTATTATTTAGTATGTAAAATTACTTTTTTTTCAACCCGTGTAATACACGGGGTAATAATCTAGTACAATAATAAAAAAAACGATAATCAACAAATACCTAATAGATTTGTTCTCTTCTTTTTTTCATAGCTTGAAATCGTTTCATCTCATCGTCGTCTTTTACTTTATCAAAAAAAAATTTCCGAACGCACAAACCATAGCATTGTTCAAATATTCTGGACTCATTCGATTGCGTAAATCCGTCTTGACTAGATTCAGTTTAGAAAAAAAAATATCTTTCAACGGTTGCGGTTGCAACCGGTAAAACCAAATCGAGCTTCACTACCCGATAAACCGAATGACAAGAACTATATGTTTTGGTTTCCACCAAAAGACGAGCAAGGTCACTTATTATTATATATATACAATTGAGGTATGTTCTTAGGAACAGTCCCCGCTTCCAGTTGCCTCTAACCGGCATTTGCCGGTGATCCCAACTACTGCTTCAGAAAGCCATACAGCTTTTGAATTCGGTGTTTCAAATCCGAACACTCTCTCTCTCAACAAACCTCCAAAAAGTTCCCCCTTTCTTAGACCATTAGTGGTAGTGGGTTATAATGCCCCGGGGCATTATCCGACACGTGGCGTCCTAGTCAGCGATGGGGCATTATAGCAAAAGTGGCGTAGTGGGGCATTATCGCACCTCAAAAACCTTCAAGTCAGCCCTAATTTCTGTAAGTTTTCTCAATTCGATGTCATTTTAATCATTAATATGCAGCTGCAGTTGATATGTTTTGGTTTTGATTCGTGCGAATTGGATTGTTGTAGCTAGGGTTTCGTTTTCGGTGGTTAAGTAGGTGTTTGTGTTATGTGTGTGCGTATTTTGGTGCGAAATCGTTGTGTTTCATGTGTATGTAGATCCTGAAATTCTATGCATGCTTAATTTAGTTAAAGTGCACGTTTTTGGTTGGTTTGTGATTTTTAGGGTTTTGTTTTCGGTGGTTAACTACTGTTTATGTTGTGTGTGTGTGTTTAGGTGTGAAATCGTTGTGTTTGCGGTTTGTGATTATGTGTATGTAGATTTTGAAATTCGATGCGTGCGTAATTTAGTTAAAGTGAATGTTTTCGATTGGTTTGTGATGCTAATGGTTTTGTTTTCGGTGGTTAACTAGCTTTTTATGTTATGTGTGTGCGTATTTAGGTGTGAAATTGTTGTGTTTGCAGTTTGTGATTATATGTATGTCGGTCCTGCTACGGATTGCTGAGGTTTGATGCACGTGCAATTTAGTTAACGCGCACATTTTCGATTGGTTTAAGATATAGGGTTTATGTAACTTGTGTTTGGTTTCACTCTGCGAGCTGTGGTTTGTTACTTTTTGTATGTGGAGAGTTACAGTTAGTTAAAGCTGGCTGCGCATAGTTTTATATAATTAACAAATGTTGAAGCCTCTTAGGAACAGTATATGAATTAGCCAAAATTTGAAGCTTATTTACGAAATTGCCATGATTCTTTTTTATATCTAGTTCTTGGGCAGAGGATAAAGAAAGAATCCAAAGAAAGCCTGTGCACAAGGGTTTTGGACAAAGGGATCCGTCAACTACTCGGGCGTCCTCCCTCACCGGCGTTCACCTCAGAAACAGTCCACACGATGGTGATGAACGGTGGTTGTAGTTCGAGACAAAGAGAACTGAGGGTCCCGCAAGTCCAGTAGTGGTAACGATTTGGGTTGATAGACAACAGTGGAAGTGTTCGGGTTTTGACGAGTGACGGTTGCCGTTTCAAGGCTTGGTATTCCGGCGAGGCATTTTCCGATCTAGACCCCAACAATATTCTGGTTAGCCTCGATTCGATCGCATGCCCCATAATTATTTAGCTCGATCTCTATTCTAATGGTTGAAGTTGTTTAGGGTTATTCTAGAACTCCGACCAAAATCCGGTGAACAACGACGATGGTTGTAATGGTGAGTGACAAAGATGACACGAACATAATCCGAAGACTATCATTGATGAGGTAAACTTTTAAAACCCTTACTTTTAGCACACGTAGATGTTTACGTTAGTGCCGGAATTGGTAAACGGTTATGGGTTAGGAGATGACTGTTACTGGTCGTATTTTCAGATGTTTAGAGAGGGTACTGTGGTGTTAGGCCAAAAACTCAAAATAAAGGATAACCTGTACAACTTCAAACAATAAAGCAAGTCCAAAAACGCTACAAGTTTTGTTGTATGGCTGATTATTTGATTCCTGTCATGTAATAAGTTCCAACACACACATATGTTGCAGGATGCTAACCCGAGACTCTCGTGCTTTGGATTGATGAAGAACAATACAGATGGGAAGAGTTACAGTACAAATTTGGCATTCACCCCTCCCGAGTATCTGAGGACTGGTATTGATTTTTTTAATTATGATAGTGTTTCATTTGATCTGTAAAAAGAAATAATGTTGCAAAATAGCTAGAACTAAATTTATATCAAAAGGATGACATGGAGGTGAGATCGGTTTACTTATTAGAATTGTATGTGACAAGCACAATATATAGCATGAATAAATATGCACTTTATTTATTTTCACTGAGCTCTAACACTTGCTTTCCTTGAACTTATAGGAAGGGTGACACCAGAAAGCGTGATGTACAGTTTTGGCGCCCTTCTGCTTGACCTTTTAAGTGGAAAACACATTCCTCCAATCCTCCTAGCCATGTATGTGTCCAACTGTCAGCTATGTGTTGGGATGGAAATTCTATATGTATTTGTGATTATACGGTCAATCACTGCTTGTATAGCTACATGTGGCAGTTTCTTTGACCCATTTACTTATGAATGGGTTTACTTGAGTTACGTTTTATATCCAATGTGTCAAGCAAGTAAATTAAAAAATAGGTAAAATCGACCGAACAGGTCATAGGGGTATTTCGTAATCATAAACATGTTATTATCTAATCAATGTCCTGTGGGTTCAACAGGCTCTTGACCTAATAAGGGACAGGAACCTTCAAATGCTTACAGACTCTTGCTTGGAAGGACAATTTTCTAATGAAGATGGAACCGAATTG